>CM073774.1:61070533-61475315 GCA_037158775.1 Hetaerina titia
GATGATAAATAAATATTTTGGTGATGCATAGTGATATAGCACTTTTAAAATGTTTTTACAGTGCTGTATACGTCATGTGTGAGTGATTACTCTGAGTACCTCAATAAAACAGCAATTAATACGAGTAAAGTAACTGACTTAACGCCTTACAAGATAACAATGACTTCTTTCGGCAAAACTTAGGTTTTAATAATTTTCAGTTTATATTCATAATGATATTTTGCGATTACTATTATTTTAATTTGAAGTTAAAAGAAAATACCGTTTCTCTTAACTTGTTTTGCTTAATAAAATAAACTAGAATTAATCATTAATTCAGTATTAGATGTCTAGAATTCATGCATTTGCAAAGAACGCATTGAGATACTGAGAATACTTGCAGTAAATAGACGACTTAGACGAATAACTGCAATGGACTCTAATGATTCAAGAATAGAAAAAATACCATAGAGTAACGAAAATGTTAATGTTTGCATCATTAGCATTGAGAAAAGATGCAAGTTAACTATTATTTATAAAAAGAGCTGAATGTCTATGAAAACATATAAAATTACAAGTTTTTGATGAAAATGAACATTTCGTGAAATAACAAGAAAATTAATTACTGCGAAAATAATTTACTCTAAAATAATAAATTAATTACTACTAAAATCATTTACTCTACCCATTTAAATCGCTTGTTTTTCCAAAGCTACGAAAATTATTAAAGCCAACCTTGAATTTCTTTCACACCAAATTTACGTATATTATACCTTGATTACCTTGTTCAACTACCGAGTCAGACAGTTTTTATTTGCTAAAATCATTTTTAATCGTCATAAATGTGCACAAAAAATTGCTGAAACCGCTGTAAAGGGTCTGATCGTTAATTTTACCATGCCAGCTAATACCAATTGAGATTTCTAAGCTGAGGAAAGAAGATTCTCAAGATATTTAACATAAGTTTAATCCACACAAATAGCTTAATACAATATTGTTAATATTTGCAATTATTCAGACTATTTTAATACTCTTTATCACTTTTATTATATTATTCTAGAATGATTTTAATTTATATATTTAGATTTTATTTCCTCATGTTAGTAAGGAACTGTGTAATCTTCATACTCCAGATCATACTTTATATTAGGAAAATAGGAGACTGAAATGAAATGAGGATAGCAAGTTTCACGGTTATTTTTTTTCAGGTTATTTTATGCTTAAACGTATTCTGAAATATGTATTACAGAACGTTTAATTTAAATAATTTTATGGACTTCTATAAATTTCATTGCGCAATATTGCCAATGTGATCACTTAGGAGCGATTGATATTAGGGAAAGAAATAAATTCATAAAGTAATAGAAAAAATCCAGATTTTTTATTATATCCTACTTTCGCATTCATTTCGCATTCTATTCATAACAGTCACAATGTCAATGTTGTCATGTTATTTCTCGGAATATAGGTCATCAAATGAAGAATCCATGTAAATGTATAATTAAACTGGAAAAAAGATGGAAAGAATTAAAATTTCGGTGTAGAATGATATTAAGCAGGCGATAATTTGGTTTTTCAGATGTTAGTGGTAACAGAGTCCTTAGGAACAGGTGTACATTAGTGAAAATAATAATGATTTGTGATTATTACCTCTGGGGTCAATGTATTGTGGTAGTTTTAGTAGAAAAATGTCGATATCTCCCATGGAAGCCTCTTCAAGTCGAAGTAGACCATTGTGACATCGACCTGAAGAGACTTCATAAGAGGGATGGAAAATGCTATCACCAAAACAGCGTCCAAGACGGCTGTCCTGGCAGAATAGGAATCGATAACTGCTAAATCACGAAAAATGTTTTAAGCGAAACCATTTTTGAAGATCGTTATAATTTTTTCTAGCATTTTGAAGACCAAGATTATTTTTTATCAATTCTGATAGTTTTGTTAGAATACGTGTGATTATGACATTATTTTTATTGTGCTTCCATATTATGTGGTATGCAAATATCAGCTTTGGCAATTGTTAAATGTACAAAGGAGGCAAAACTATTTTATGTGTGGAATAAAAGTGGCCCATTTCAATTGTTAAGGATAATATCAATTATAATATAATCGAATGATTCTTCGTAAATATAAAGTAGGTATTACTCTTCGTTTATCCATCAAAGAAATTGTAGAACAAATATTACATGCTCATTGAGAATATCAACCGTAAAAACGTTCATTTTAGCACCTTTTGGTTTCTATGTGAAGGTCTGTACTAACAGCAGAAAATACTAATAGCAATTTCTATTTACTATAGAAAATAATCTCGTTTTATATTACACCGACTTTGATAATACCTTAAGTTTTTAATTACAATGGGGAATGTGCAATAAATATAATTCTGAATTAATGATTTTTTTGTTAAATTATTAAAAGTATGACAGTTTATTATCTAATGAAAAAATTGTCTTAATAAAGGCTAAGAAAACTGTAGACATATTCACGGAAGCTATATGTATAAGAATCCTATTACTCAACCCTTACCTCGCAACGTAACCTAATTGTACCCATGAATTCAAATAATATGCAAATTTATATATCGATGGAATTATTTTATATACGTTATAGTTCAAAATCAGTATACATTCCCTAAATTGGAAGCGCAATAAATATATTACTCGTGATTTCCATACCCCAGTCCCACTGTGTCTTTTAATTTTCAACTCAGGAAAGTTTCTGATACCTTTGCGCTCGAACGATATTGTAATTCCTATTAATTTTGCCAACTAGTGGAGACTATAAATCAATTATAATACACGTTATCTATGTACAAGGTTTTAAGTCGGTTAATCGAGAGTAGAATGATGCACTCCAGAGTCTAGTTACACTTTCCAGAGTCGTGAAAGGCAAAATGTCCTCGCGGTTTCTGAACACTGGCATGAAATGATTAATAAAATTTTACACACGTAATAGTCGACGACCGCTGATTCATATCCAGGCCTTGCAACAGCACCACTCGCCGCAACTACCACCAGTAGGAAGACGATCGTCGGGCACCTCCCCAAGGCACCTCCTGTACGCCCCATTCTGGTAACCGGCATGGAGCACAATTGCACAGTAAAGAAACAGACCCAACCAGACTTCGTCAACGACACTAACGTTTTAATCCCTTCGTTTGCGTGACTCCATTCTTATATACGCGCAAAAAATTTCCCCTTCAAAACGAGCTCGTCTTCTAGCCTCACGCCGTGAGAATACGGAGACGCAACACCCCCTCTTCCTTCCACAATACCCGTGTTCCCACGGCAACCCAGGGCGTCCATACTATTTCCAGTCCCCTCCTTCACTCCTCCTCCGCACCGGCAACACAGGGGCACAGACGTACGTCTCATCTCATCCCTCCGAACCTCCCTCTCCCGCCTCTGTTCGAAACCACCCTCTGTTAATCTCCATCTCCACGACGAGTTTTCGTCACACGAGCCCATACGGTCCCGTCCTCCGTTTACACTGCGTCTCGTACTCCAATGAAGAAATTCCTTCTTTATTTCCAAGAGTCTCTTTATTTCTCTCAAGCCCCTTTAATCCTGAAAAAAAAATCGAAATAAGTTCCCTGCGGCCCGACCATCTTATTTTTTTTTTACTTTTCTGCGTTCTTTCTTCGGGCACTCACTTCCCCAAAGCTATCCGCCGAAACCTCCACCTCTAACCCACTCTGTCTCCTCCTATCCCAGACACGCAATACTCATTACCATCTTCATTTTTCCTTTGTGACCCATTCAACGATATGCTGTCATCACCTCGATTGGGGGCTTCCTTTCTTTCATTTACACTTCGCTGCAGATAAGGAAGATGGTGAGTCTTCTGAGGCTCGACTAATTTCTCCTACAGTGAATTAGAGCTGTTATGAAATCAAATCACTTTCTCAATCCATCTTAATACATTATTCCTATAGCATTAAATTCACCTAATTAATTAGCACTGCCATATAAGTAAATAAATGGTACTATTTTTTTACCCCCTGTGAAGACATGAATTACAATTTTTTTGGTTTGATAGTTTGAATGAATTAATAATTTTCGTTTGTCAGCTTTTTAAAACACCCAGTTTTGCTTGCCCTGGAAGAGAATTATACGTCATAATAACATAGAAGGGCAGTATTATATTCAGTTTCGATGGAAATGAATAGTGATGAATAATAATTAATACTAATTGGCTTCCTAGCGTTGTTCATTGGTAACTCAGTCCATTGTATGGCATTTGATATTAAAAGTAGAAAAGTGACGCCTTTGGAAAGTTTTTCACATCTAACGCGCTTTTTTCACATATAATTAACTCGAGCATGAAAAGCTCGTTACTTCAAGAGGTGAGAATTCCCTTGCGTGATGTTCATTTGTTTTGAAATCATGATCCTTTCCTCATTCTTTCTTTCCTATTTCCTACATTGCACCATTTACGAATTCTTCACCTTCTCTTTTCGTGTCTTTATCTGGATCTATCATACATCCTTTTCCCCTTAAGAATTGTAACACGCGGCCACCGATTCACATCTTTGTCTCGTATTTCGTCAAATCTCTTCCTCATCTCCATTTACTTCGCAGCGGTTTTCACGACCCGCCTATTATTTCCCTCCGCAGCTTCTATCAGATTTCGAGATTAGAATGAAATGCGTTTGTGACATTTTTTCCATCATCTTATTTCTCAGAATTGGACCTATTTTCAAGAAACATTTTCCGGGCTAACGAGGTCCTCAACGTCATCTTTGAAGTTT
The DNA here is from genome assembly GCA_037158775.1 of Hetaerina titia. Classification (NCBI taxonomy): domain Eukaryota; kingdom Metazoa; phylum Arthropoda; class Insecta; order Odonata; family Calopterygidae; genus Hetaerina; species Hetaerina titia. The sequence continues at coordinate 61,075,263 of CM073774.1, forward strand.
TCTAATTCAGCTCGTGGAATACTCCCAATTTATGGCAAAACGATCGAAGGATTGTCTTCTAATTTTAAATAGTACAACATTCAGATTTTTTCATAATTAATTAAGAGATGCATTCGCAGTCCTTCTGCTGAATCTGCAAGCTGCAATGATTATCGGTTAGAGATTTTAAGCTGGTCATTTATTTTCTTTCTAAAAACGTTATCATGAATAAGAGTATTATTGATTTATCAAAAAAGTATCATAATCTATTACACCTTACGTGTACATTGAAGTGAAGAATAATTGGTAGAGATCGCCCGGATAATCATGGAAACAGTGAACTAAACCTGCAAAAGAATCTCCGTCCTACATCATTGAAAGAATATCCTTGATTTAAGTTTTAATTGCAAATCTTACTTTGTTTTAATTTGCTTAGTGACAATTAATTATCCCTAGCTTAAATGTGATTGGACTATTATGTACAGAAAATGGGCAATCTGGCTTCTATGTGAGTTTTTTCTTGATGACTTATAGTTGCGTTTTTTTTAAATATCTCTGCTGTTATGATTAATATTGATATATTTTTACGCGGCGTAAGTTAAGAGATATAGTCCGTCAACAGATTTTGTCATTAAAAGTGGATTGTAGATACAGTACAAAGAATCAGAATCTAGGTTGTGATATGAGGGGTAAGAGGTGTGAAGAAAGAAACTCAATGTCGGCATTAGTTCTTTGCCAAACAAAATTCTTATTCTTATGCCCTTATTACTTTGAGCATCTTGGTTCGAAAACTTTCTGAGATAGAAAACTTATTTCACCTGTTTATGTTTATTTACTCCTATTTTAATATTTCACTTAGCACTTTTCTTTCTTGGAAACCTCATATACTTTGTTTTATTTATAATAATAATCTTCCTATACCTATTGCACTAATTTTTCCAAAGCACTCAGTAATGCTAGCAACCCCTTGACTGACTGATAAAGCATGCTTGATCATCCGCATATTTAAATGATTCTAAGAATCGTCCACCGACTTTCATTTCTATTCTAGGTCTTCCCATTCCTCTATACTAATTTCCTACACACATGTGTTGAAAATAACAGGTGATAAAGGACACAGGATAATGGTCTCACTCTTCTTCCTAACACTGCCCGACTGCTGGTACCGACTACCCTTCCATTACTCAAGCCTATGAAGTTTGAGAAATGTACAAGTAGCTGATTGGACTCCTGGCCGTCCAATCTACTCCTATTTTTTGATTGCATTCAATAATTCATACGAAGTCACTCTAATGCCTTCTTGTAATCTATGAAACAGACATTTGCATCTTATTTATACGAATTCAACGTTCCTCTATTAGTGACCTCATTAATTCAATGGCATCACTCGTGCTTCTCCCCTTCCAGAACCCAAACTGATCATTCCCTATGCAACCATTTGCTCTGCTCTCCTTCTCTAATTGATAATCTTGAGAACCCCTTTAGTCACATGCTAAATGAATCTTATTGTTCTGAAGCCATCACCAATGTCTACCTTTCCCTATTGTGAGTTAAGAACTTACAAATACAGTGATCTGACGAACTCTTCCGGTCAAATCTCTCCCTATAAATGCTTCTAATTAATCCATGGAAACTTTTCCTTCTACGTTTTCCTATATCCTTAAAGTGTTCCACAGGAATTTTTTCTTTCCCGACGGCCTTATTTGATTTTAATTCCCTTGATGGCCTTTCCATCTCGCCATCAAGTGTGCTTGTACCTAATCTAACCTCACCTCATCATATATGTAATATTCTCCTCCATTTCTAAGTTTTCTGGTGAAAAATGTTTAAGATATAATTCCTATAGATTTTCCTTCAACCTCTCATGACTCTTCTAGGGTTTAATGAGTAATTTTCCTGACTTATGTTGGATTATTTTCACGGATTTTCCTTATCCGTGGCATGACAATTGACCCTTTCTTACTTCTTCATGTACTTACATTGCGTCTTTCACCACTTTTCTTCAGCCCTATTATTTTCTAAACTCAAAATACGAGCACTATTCAAATCTTTGTACTTTATCCTGCATAAATATATGTTTACATTGATATTCATTTTCTTTCCTTGCATATTTTATAATCATTTAGTTTGTACTCAATAGTTTTCTTGTTCTTTTCTCATTTACTGTTTCTGTTCCTATAGTTTCTTTTTTCCGCTTTCGATATTTCTTTTTTGATGTTTTCACATTTTTCTTCTTGCGTACTTGTTTGCCTATTCTCACTGATACTACGACCTGCTGACACTCCTTTCGTATCGTCCCAGCTACCATCTCTGCATTTAATTCCTTTGACCGTCTTTCCTATATTATCATTTTGAATCTCACGTTACACTTCATTATTGCTATATGATAGCATGCATCCGCACCTGGGGAACAGCGAATTGACCAAGTTGTTCCTAAAAATGTGCCTATTTTACAGTCTTACTGATATATTTCTGAATCGCTAATCATTTCCATGAATGCCTACGACTTTGTGGTTTCTAAACGAAGTGTTCATTATGATTAAGCGCTGTCTTTCGCCGAACTCTAATGCTTTCTCCTGGTCCTTTCTTATTCCTAAACCGCTGACCTCACTACCATCTGTTCCTTTGTATATCGTCGCGTTCGAATCCTCACCACTGTCAAACTTTTACTTTCAGGAACGCCCGAAATAGTTTCTTCTACTTGATCTTATACCTTGTCAACTTTTTCTTACCTACGATTTGAGTGGCATGTATACGAGAGCAATGACCAAGTTCGTTGTTTTATCTATTACTTCTGCAAATAACAAAGTCAGTCGCTTGTTCTATGTTTATAAACCTTCTTTCTACCTTTTTGTTGAAACTGTTGTCACGCCTCACTGGCTACCTTCTACTCTGCTTTATACCAGGTTTGTCCCAAAAGTAGTACGACTGAGTTTTATAAATTCGCTATCCTTCCAACTCACCTTGCACAAACAAAATATATTTTATAACGCTTTTTATATGTATTTTATAATTTTCTTCTCCCCGACTTCTCAATATTTCAAGTCCATAATGCAACTGGGTAGGTCCTCTTCTGGTAGTTTCTTGCTGCTCTTCGTAATAGTGTGTTTAATGTGGTACCATCGCTCATAGAAAATTTAGATCCCTTTGCAGCAACCTCCCTGAGGTACCGACGCTACGCCTACATATTTCGTCTAGCATGGGAGATCCTATAAGGAGCAAATATCAATGCATCCGTCTACACAGTTCTAGGGTTCATTAAAACACTCCTCCACCACGCCAAAGCTGTCCGTGAGAAGATTTTTGTGATTAAAATGTTTCCAAAGTGTGGAGACAGTTTTTATTAAAACTATGTATTTCTTTCTCTTGTCTCTTTTCACACGTAACTAAGTTTCTTGGAATATTTTTGGTTCATGCAAATGTTATCTGGTATATTTCCTTACTCTAAATTGAATTAATAATCTAATCGAAGTTAAATTGTCGACGACTAGGCTTTGTAAAGGATCTTCGCAATTTTTTAAAATTAAAACTACATTTAAAATCACCAGTACATTTTGTAAACGCACTTAGGAGTTGTTCATTCAACTGACCTTATTGAATGTAGAATCTCTCTTATTTTTCTCGCATAGCAACTGTATTAACACTTGAAATAGAAGCGCTTCAAAGACAAGTTACATATCTCATTTTATTTAATCAGAAAAATGTAGCACTCCTTTATTTTAGCCTATTTTATGAATAAAAAAAGATAATTTAAGGATTTTGACACGTATTTGCCATTTATAGTTGAGTATATTCGCTTTCATTGGGGTTATTAGATCTGTTGTTCTCCATGATCATTTATTAATAAGGTGTGCGTATGATTTGTTAAATCTTTAATAGGAATCCAAAAGTCTAGAAAATTGTAATGATCTTATATAATTTTATCCTAATTTGCTAGTCATGAAAAAATGTATAATTACACAACATTTTATTCCGTTCAAATGTATTTTTTCCTGTTTTGGCTACAATTCTTTTATTCGGCTATTTTTACCGGACTCACTTTTATTTTCCTTTCGGTTGCACTGTTTGAAAGGTAAGAAGCACTGGAACGGAAAAGAAAGATAAACGATATATACGTAATTATTGTAGTTGCAAAAATTGTAGTTTCGGATTCGTGTAAGGACCACTTCCACTAGGTACCGTCAAAATTAGGTTGGCCGTTTCTATCGCATAGCAGCTTGCTGGTAAGGCGAATATCAGACCCTTGTTCCTGTACCACGCGTTGAAACAACGAGACTTACTTCCCGCATGGAGTGACCTAGGACTTTGTAATGTATTCTCTGGAGTGATATAAAGGAAGCAACGGACACCTCAATTTTCAGAAGCAGAGGGAAAAAATAATGGTTCTATAGGCTTGTATATCCATCACAATGATGAATGGTGGGAAGTGAGGATGGCATTTCCATGCCCGGAAGGCATGCTTCCTTCACCTTCATCTCGTGATCAGCGGTGGCTCTGATACTGTGATGATCACGGCTATTGCACTCCCCTCATCCTCGCTTCAAAGCCTCAGCGTGGCAGTGAAAGTGAGAATCTTGCGGAAATTTAGTTTTTCCTCCCTTTTTTCTGCCACCCTATTCTGATCGCTCGCACCCCATAACATCTTCACACCTTTGTTTTCAAGACATTGTTGACAAACATGCCACAGTGGGTGTGTCTTGAGCCTCCACTATTTCTAAGTGGAATAGAAAGTATGCATTACATTTTACCTACCTGAGCAATGATTCGCTGCTTGGCATCCAGTAATTGCTGCGTTGCTGTTGACCTGCGTTAATTTTTTCACGATCGATTTTTTCAGATGATACTGCGTTGAGTACAAAGAAGTGGAACATTTTGTAATAAAATGAGCCAATGTGAGGAACATAATTACCACCAAATTATTGAAACTTATCGATTTATCAACAAAATGGCGTATTTCTTTCTAAACTAAAAAGATAAGTTAGAATAGACATTTCAGAGCTCTTGTTTTGTTGTTCAAGCTTATTTGGTTGATAAGGAAAAAAATTATTATTAAAAGTCCAAAAATAGTGTTTTACAGAATCGTCTATACGTAGTTACTTTGCAAAAAATATGAATGGATTTCATTTTCCATTCGAAATTGGAACCAGGTGAAGTTCACTGATGTGAGAATAACAACCCCACGACACCTACTGTTAATTCAAGGTTGATTTTTAAAAGTGCTTCTCATTTCGAACGGTGCGCGATTCCATAAGATTAGTTGTGGTGAAATTTACTCAAATTACAATATTGCGGAATAATGGAGAGTTTTATATGGAATTTAATTTAACAAAAAGAGATTATGGATCGCTTTAATTATTAATACATCAATCAACTCACGATAACGTACTTACAGATTGTAAGGCGTTGAATATGTTTGAACACCTAAATATGCATTTAAAACTTTATCCATATGAGCGTTTGTGCGGATTAAAAAGTTTTATTAAAATTTTATATTTGTTTGAAATCAAGGCTAAAATGGTGAAGTGTTAACACAAATGAGAGAGACTGGGAAGGCATTTAATGGACAGTCAAGTCATTCATGAAAATTTATCTATATATGTCTGTTAAATTTCAATACAACAAAAACACAATGTTAATTAATACAACTATTTTATTTTTTTTATCAGGTAATCTACCGGTTAAGGTAGGCTTTTGGATGGACACAACTATCAAATAAACATTTTGTTACTCCAAACAAAACCAAATCCAGCAACCTAATCTACATCAGGTCCCTCTTCATCTCTGTGTATTTCTTTCCTCCCTTCATCCCGTCTAATATCCCTATCCTGTTCCTTCCCTTTCCTCGCTTACCCAACCTTCTCCCCTCTATTACCTTCTTCAACATTCCACTACCGCTCAATACGCCTTTCATCCATTTTTCCTGCCTCCATAGGATTTCTCCCAACAAACCCCTCTCCTCACCCACCATATCCAGTACATCCTCATTTGTTTTCCTTTCGGTCCATTTCACCTTCTCCATTCTTCTCCACACCCACATTTCAAAAGCCTCCAATCTACGTCTATCCTCCTGCTTTTACGAGTTTTTACGAGTCTCGTCTTAACATCTCTACTCAACGTCCCCTTCATCAACTCCCTCCTCCTAGAGAAAGCCTCCTTGCCTAGCGCAATTCTTCTCCTTACGTCCCTACCACTTTGACCGTATTGGTCCAAAACACTTCAGAGATATGTAAACTGTTCTACCTGCTCTATTTTTTCCCCGCCTATTTTAATATTTAGCTTAGCTTTTTTATTTCTGGAAAATCGCATAACCTTTGTTTTATTAATATTGATTCTCATCCCATTTTTATCGTACTGAACCTCCAATTCACTCAGCAATGCTTGCAACCCCTTGGCTGACTGAGAAACTAATGCTTGGTCATCAGCAAACCTAACCGATTTTACGAATTCCCCTCCGACTTTCATTCCTACCTCCAGTTCTTCCCATGCCTCTTTTAATCATTTCCTCTACATATACGTTGAACAGTACCGGTGACAATGGGCAACCCTGCCTTACACCTCTTCCTAACACTGCCCATCCGGACTCTCCGTTCCCCACTCGCACCTGAGCAGTCTGAGACATTTACAGGTTGCGGATCAGTCTCCTGTCCCTCCAATCCATTCGTATTTTCTGCAATACACGCAATAATTTTTCCCAATTCACTCTATCAAACGCTTTTTCGAAATCTACAAAACAGGCAAAAACGTCCTGATTGTATTCTATATTCCTCTCGATTAGTGATCTCATTACTGCAATGGCATCACTCGTACCTCTTCCCTTCCTAACCCCAAACTGATCATCCCCTAAGCAATCATTTGCCGTACTCTCTATCCTTTTGTTGATGATCCTGAGAATAACTTTATCTGCGTGGGATATCAAACTTATTGTTCTGTAATCCTGACATGATGTAGCATTTACCTTTTTCGGAATAGGAACTAATACTGATTTCAAAAAATCTTCAGGCCAAATTCCTTCCTCATAGATACCACGAATCAGTCCATATAGAGTCTTCTTCCCACATTTTCCTAATCATTTCAACAGTTCTTCAGGGGTGTTGTCCACCCCCACTGCTATATTTGCTTTCATCTCCTTTAATGCCCTTTCTATTTCATCGTCGAGTATGCCTGGACCTAAGCTATCTTCTTCTACGTCATGTTCCTTTTCTATGTCTAACCTTGTCGGCCTAAGTTCTTTACCCTACAGTGTTTCTATATATTCCTTCCATTTCTCTTGGATTTTTCCTGGTTCAACTATTATCTTACCCCACTTATCTTTAACTGTTAGCACAGATCTTGCCTTCTTACTTCTCGATAATAAGTTAACCTTGCTATATAGAGCACCAATTTCACCCTTCTTCTATAAACTTTCCATATCCCCGCATTGCGTTTTTCACCATTCTTCTCTTGCTTTATTACTGGCCCTTCTCAATTAATTGTTTAACTCTTTGTACTTCATTTTGCCTAACTCTGTGCTTACATTTTTCCATCTTCTTCTCTTATAATATTGTACCTACCTTCTATCACCATATTGTAATTATTGCAAACAAAATAACTATATATATTCAGAAAAAGCAAAAAATACAGAAATCAATTACCCAGCATTCTCTTCTCTATTACTATCGTCAGAATCCCATTGCCTCTCACTATTTCCTGCAACGACTCGTCCTGCCTTCTATGCCGAATTTCTCCGAATAGGCATCCGTCTTTCACCGTTTTGTTAGAAAATCGATTGTTTTCCTTTCCGCTCATTTGACTTTTTTAATTTCTCTCCACAATCCACATCTAAAAATCCTCCAATCTACCCTTATCCTCTTACCGCAACGAACAAGTTTCCGAGCCATAGAAAACTGTGATGCAGATGTGGGTTTACTAACCTTTCTTTATATTTATAATTAAGATCCCTGTCATGAACCCTTTCTCTTAATGAAGAAAACATTTTCAGGCCTAATTTTCTGGAAGTTATTCATTACGTGATTAACAAGAACTACGGGAAATTAACTGTATGAATTATTAATACGACCCAGGCTTTGCGCGACTCGACGAGACCCAGGATGTTAATAATGATTCATTAATTTGAATAAATTAAGGTTTTCTATATGTCCGTCTCTATATTTTGTTATTTCTTCCCTAACTAAGGAAATTCTTCTTTTAATACCCGTAATACTTGAGAGACCTTCTATTAAAGTTTTCAAAATTGGATGGGTTTTCTTATGCATATTAGGTGCGCCTTATTCATCTCTCAAGCCAGCCCTCGAGTAGACTACCGAGGTCGTTTGGATGTGAGCATATATTATTTCATCCTCAAAATACTCTTACAAAAAATTTCAGAAAAATTTTCAAGATATGTTTTTCATCTTTTATGTTTTTTTGGGCATTAACTCCATTTAGAAATTTAAAGATTAAAATCTTCAAACGATGATACACCTACAATATGTATTCATCAACCTAACAAAAGCCTCCCTTTGGAAAAGGAAATTATAACTGTGATTTTATCTGGTTTTTCCATAATTTTTTTTAATTCGGATATTTTGTCGATACATACTCGTATATTCCCTTTTCGGGTGAGAAAAATTGAAAAACCCCGTGAAATCAGGACATTTAATGGGGTTTGAATCAATCACGTATTCTAGTTATTTTAAAGATAGGTTTTGGACGGCCCTTTGTGACAATTTTTTCTAAGAATCGTTGGGAATTCCTATTTAGATCTCACATAGTTCATCCTGTCATGAATTCCATATTCTTTCGTCCTCCACTCCGTGCAATTATCCTACCCTTTTCCTACCCCTGACAACTATACTGCAAACTGACAACTATACGGCAAACTGACTATAGGGACGTTTAGGCAACAAAATGGTGTATCTAGCCTTACCCATCGCCACGCTAGACCGAAACGTAATTTATTTCCTGGTCAGGAAACGCGTATGACTTCAATTAATGCTGTGAAATCGCACATACATCTTCCATTGCTGAAACCAAACTGCTCATCCCCAAATAATCTGTTGCACCTTTCTCAATTCTTCTACCGAATATTCTAAGCACCACCTTAGCTTTGGGCGAAATTAAACTTTTTGTTCCACGGTCCTTACATATTTCTAATTTTCCCTTTTTCAGATGAGGACCAATACTAGACAAATGAAATCTTCTGGTCAAATTCCTCTCTTATAAATGCTACGAGTTAGCCCATAAAATTCTCCCATCCAACTTTTTCTGAACCCTCGCAGGGGTTCTGCAGGGATGGAGTCTATGCCCGAAGTCTCTTTTTATTTCAATTACCTTAATGCCCTTTCTATCTTGCAATCAAAGGCCTAACCTGTTTCCATCCGCGTCATTACTTCCTTTTTATGTCTAAAATTGCTGGGCTAATATCTTTCTCATTAGATCCTCAATATATTCTTTCCACCGATCTGAATCTTCTTTGGTTCAACTGATAATTTTCACGACTTATTTTTGCGTGTTTGCATGTTTTTCCCTTCATACTTTTTGACAGTATTTTCAACTTTCTGTTCAGCGCACCATCTTCACCATTCTTTTGTAAATTATTCTTACTTGTATTCTTGTGTAGTGATTGCCACCATGATTCTTTCGCACTATAGTTTTCCACCGCCATTTTATTATTAATTTCTTTGTCTAAGTCTCCCTCTTCCATTTATCTTCGTTCTAGTTAATTCTGTGTTCGTATTAGTCAGTTATCTCAGAAAATTTCAGAAAAAAACTTCTTTGTTAGGTCGGAAACATTTCAGATCACCCTTGTATGTATTTGTACACCTACTTCCCCAGTATGTATCTACAAATATAGTATACCAGGGGCGTTCTCTTGAACAACGAATACGCCGTGGAAAACATCCAGAAGCACGTTACAATGTTCCTGAGAGACATTCCCGTCGAGGAGTTTCAGCCCTTCCAGACGTGGCAGGCACGTCTCCACAAGTGTATAGATGCAGAGGGAGAGTATTTTGATGAATTTTAAGCATTTGTACGATCAAAAAAACCATTTTTCCAGAGAATGTGCATTACTTTAATAGTGAGCCCTGTATTCTTCATAATTTTCTTAGTTTCTTGAGTGTGGTATAGCATTGCAATTTTACTAAGAAATATGCTTCAGCATCTTGTATCCCCGGGGTTTGTTTGTCATCTATTTGTTGGTCCCAGTATCTTGGTATGAAAAACTGTGATTGGCTTGATATTAGCTTCTTTCTACTGATATTTTTCATCTTTATCTAGTGGTGTTTACGTCAAACATATCACTGCTAATGTTTGTCTCTCGATAGCATTCTACAATCCGTCTTTTGGCCTATTTAATTCGTCTGTCCTAATTAGTATTTTCAATATAACTCTTCAAATGTTTTGTTTTAATGTCGTAGGATTATTAAGTTTGTTCTATTCATTAACTTTTATTACTCCCTCAGTAATTCCAATGCCCTGTTCCAATTCTTGATCTAAGTAGTCCCTCTGCAGTATGAAAGTGTTTACCATTTTGATGTTCGCGGGTTGGAATTATATTTCAACCATGTATTTTTTTAATGCTGTAGGAAGCTCTTTTTTAGCACTCATGAGAATTTTCCCCCCTTTTGTATTTCTAGTCGCCCGTGCCACCAAGTACGTCCACCAGGAAATGAATGCCGGGTGGGCGTCGAGGTATGGTGGTTAGTTGCGAAACATGAGAGTGTCCTCGAATAGTAGGCATTAATGGACAGTATGTGGCCGCAGTCGGGAGTATACAAATTAAAATCTGACCACTGGAAGTGGACAATATGCCTAGATACTCGTATATTACGAAAGGAGTAAAAATCTCCATATGAGTACAATTGTAGACCAAAGTGGGCTACCTCGAGATACTACATGTGTGGTATCGATTGAACGTATCTAAGACCGTAATGCAGATTTAAACAGGAACCCACTAGTTAAGAATCACGAAAGAGAACAATAAATATAATGAAATCAGTAACTTATATTTTTTCTTAACTAATTACGAGGGTGATCCCAGAAGTACCCGATCCAAAAAAGAAAGTACAAAAGTTTTGGAAAAAAATGTATTTATTAATCTCCTTTCAGCTTATACATTTTTCCCAGCGATATTCAATAAGTTCGATACCCTTTTTTATAATAAGAACTATCTTGCTTTTCAAAATAACTGCTGGCATCACTTCTACACGGTTGGAAAATGTTTGACCAGCGAACCATTTTTTCAAGTTTGCAAACAGAAAATAATCCAAGGGCGAATAGGGTGATCGTACTGCTAAAATGCAAAGCAATTATTCCTGGGGTAATATATCCATAAATTATTCGTTTCGCAATTCACTGGATATAATAAAACCGAAACGTAATTATTCAAAGTTTATCAAATTTTAATTTTCAGGAACTAATAAAGAACACCATATAAGTATAGGAGGTGAAATTGCAGGCTAAGGCGCATTTGGCTTTTGGTCGTAATAAAGTTGCTCCTTTCGGCTGATGGTTATCGTATGATAACCCAATTCTCAGTGGCTGAATGTAATTATTTTTCCAAAGCTGTCTCCCTTGGGCTGTACTGGTATATTTCTTTGTCGTCTATGTAACACGCAGATAGGAAGACTGAAAGGGTTCAACGCTAAAGTGGACAGAGAGGAAGGCAGAGCTGAAGGGAGAGAACGCCAAGTTATTGCGTGAGAAGGAAGAGAGAAATTAAGAGTGTGAGAACCCTCCGTGCGAATTTTCAACCGTGGGAAACCTTTATGTTCTCCATTCAAATCCAGGAGGCGGGTATCTACATTATGTTTTTTCTGCTAGGACATATTAGTGTTCACTTTTTAAAGGGTTTTATATGAGAATATGTTTCGCAATTTGCTGGATAATCAGCGCAATCTTAGATTATGCGGAGTCAATATGTGAATTGTAAGATATAGCGATCAAAAGAACGAATGAGGTACCTCAACAGACGTTTTAACGTCTATTTTTCGGACTAATGTTTATAATTATATTGTTGCTTTGAATCAAGACAAAATATTTTCCCTGTAAATCACGTTTACGTTTCCATATTTTGATTTATAATCAATAATATTAACAATTTTATTTTCATTTTGATTTTGAAACAATTTTTATGGCAACCAAAATTGTAGAGTAAATATTTTTAGCCAATTGGTTAGTATTATCCGCAAAATTATCTTATCTATTCAAGCATTTAAAGCTTCATTATTTCCATTCAATTATATTGAAGAAACGAAATAAAATCCTTAGGTTTCAAAACATTAATTCTGGCTCCTAACTAATGCAATAATATATAGTATTTTCTTTCAATTGATTTAACTTTACATCTAATAATTCGTACATTATATTTATCGTGCGTCGCTTGTCTCGAAAATCTCCGCTTATTATATTGATACATTTAACCAACATAAAGCTACTTCTCCGTACGCAGTTTTGTTCCGTGAAGCATATAATGTTTTTGGAGACAAAAAAGTCGAACTTTGCTTTGGTTTGTTGCCTTATCAATTCATTCGATAAAGAATCAGTTTCATGCAATTGATGGGCTAGTATAGCCTTTGCTGATAAAACATTTGTACGAAAGTGTTAACTGTTCTTTTTTGTTGATTTATTTAACGGTCATTTGAAATAACCCATAATCATAATTGATCCTTTTGTTTTTCACTGCGGTCCAATTCAGGTTTTCTAAACAAACAGACCTTTTTCGCGTTTGACACAAATAAATTTCCATTGTTTGATTCATTTTTTTATTCGCGTACCTTTTATTGAAGTTTATTTATTAGCTGTGGAAGTCGTCGCTTATCTAGCACCGACTGCTATATTCGTTGAGTATTTTTATATATTTTATTCGTTATTTGAGGGCGTTGGTCCAGCTTCGGAAGAAAAAATTTTGAATTCTTAGGTTCACAGAGTAGTTAAATGTAGCAGTCGTAGCAAAGCTACTTCAGCTTTTTAAAAATAGTTTGAAATTACTTCCTCCATTCAATGGATCTGCTTTATTAAATAAAGTTTTCGCAATAGGGAAGCTCATTAGAAACTTAAAATTACGTAAAAGGACGTCGATTCGTGTATGTATATAAAAAAGGCTTTTGTAGGTAAATTATATAGACTACTCCTTCCTGCCTCCTCCTTTCTTTCCTGCATATTTCCGTGTCAAGTAAATGTGTGAAATATAATGTTTATTATTTTAAAACTATTCCATAAAATAGACCGCTAATACGAGTTGCTCGTAGTTAGAAAGAATGAGTTATTATGTAGTTTCCTTATCCATGATAAGGTCAAATTTGAGCGTCGTTAAATATTTATGTAGAGCATCAAAAATGATCTTTGTCATTTGAAAAGCCTGGTTTAGCTTTGGCTCAATCATGCGTACATCAGGCTGTCTAAGGGTCAAGTTTCGGAGATCCTAGACCACGACCGCGCAAAAGATCCTGTTTTCCTCCGATACAATCCCTGTGCGAACGTGAAATATAATGTGGCAAATTGGGGAGGAATCGTGGGGGATAATTAACGAGACGTCCTTCTATTGTTCCCCACCTCGCCAGAAAATGCTGACAGTAATGGCAAAACTCTCAAAATTGGGAACGGGCACGACTATGTACACATTCCCTTGGGCGAGACGAGACACAAAGGGGGAGCTTTGAGAGGTTGAGAGCCTCGTAAAGTGCGTCAAGTGGCAAAAATTTGCATAACATTGCCTCCATATCCTTAATCACGAGAAAGAATTCCCCCTCTGTCAGAGCCGTCCGTGCGGGCGTCGGTTCTCACATCCGCCGCGAGACTCGAAGCGGCGAGTGTGGTCTGCATTGAGGGAACGTTGGGGCGAGGGAGAGGTTAAGAGGAGCGTTAGAGGGGGTGCTCGGGGAAGAGGTGGCCTCCTAACCACTGCGTTCCTCTTTTGTCTCCCAAGTGAAACCTTAAAAAAAAGAAAACTGGCGGGGGAGGGGTCGGGCGAGAGGGTATTTCTCACATCTGGAGCATGAGTGAAGGAAACAATGGACTCTGTTCTGGTGCGTATACGCTAAAGCCGCCGTCCACTCGACTTAAAAAAAATCGAGTCACAAAAAAATAAATGCTTCTGCTCTCCTCCTTTGTGATTTCTTTTATTCTGCATCTCGCAATCTATTTCTCACAGGCAGTAACGGACCTCAGTCGAAGCTTTCGTTTTCATTGCTGCTTTGTTTTTCCACCATAGCTTCCGAAACATACGCAATGCCTTGGATTCTTCGGGAGGAGGGCTTTCACTTTCCATGCGTGGGTATTCTTCTGCTCAATAAAATTGACTACGTTGCAATTAAAACATTTCAGTAGTATTTATTTCGCGGGTTGATAAATTCTTAACTAAAATTTTTCTTTGTGAATTAAAGTTGTTTTTTAATCCAAGGTTAAAGCTATTCTTTATTACCCTTTCGAATGCGCGCAGTAGAGGTGAGGTTAAAATAAGGTGAGGCCGATGGGAAGTTGATAATTTCCTTAACCAGTTTTTTTCGTCCATTGTTATAAAATAGAAAATGCATTTGGAATCGTTTAAATCATTTTTCTGTATTATCCTTCCTCATTCCCTGATAATGAAAATCGATGCATAGGTGTTTTCGTTGGCGTGGCCGTCAACTCTGCTTGTTCCAATATTAATTCATATTCAGTTTAGTTTGATTAAAATATATTTTTTAAAAATTTGGATAACATTCGGATTTTACAATATTAGCCGAACTACCAACTTATTGTATGACAGGAGTAAAAAAATATTAACTAACGGATAATACATTTTGAAATCGTGATGTGAAGAAAATCAATAATTTTTGTGAATGAATCTCTCAAGTGGTCGGTTTGTCAACTGAAAGTTTTTATTTTGAGGAAACATAATAAGTCTCTAGACCCTTTCTATCCGCAGTATGTTAATACGATCTCCATTTCACTCCTGAAATCGCATACATTTTAAACTAAATTTGAGGAGGAGTGCTACCATTAGTTGGTGGCTAAGCACGAGGAGTAATACTGTTTTTGCTTTAATAAGATACTTTCACCATTGGTTAAATTAAAAGAATGTGCATCATGCTATCTATCCAATTAAATGAAACTTTTAAAACGAGATATTTCAGCTCACATTTCAGTGATTAGAAGATTCAGGACCTGTTGGATGCATAAAATGCAGACTTACCACAAACGTACCACAACTGAAATTTCACGGTTATATTGTTTTTGCTTGCGTCAGATAACGTGGACTGCGGAAGAGTAGGCACATGCATTTGAAAACATGAGCATTGGAAATACTTTTTTTCTGATCCAGAAAATAACCGTGTTCTTGGGTCTGGCATTAATACAGGGGGCCCATTAGAGAAAGCTCGGGCAGCACGCGTCACTTCACGGGCCACTGCGCCATGGAATGAAAGCGCTCCCCGTCACATTTCACGGTGGCTATTCCGCATCGATAATCCTTTCACGCGATCAAACGCGATTTTAATAGAACGTCCTTGGCTTGGTCGTTCGTTCACCGATCGACGAGGTGGGATCGATTCGGAGAAAATGACTGGCATTAACGATGAGTGTTGCTCAACATGATTAGGTAGGAGTTAGACCCATTGTTATCATTGCTGTTTTCTGTCCTCCATTGCACTTTTCCACTGCTAACTTTCAAGCCAGTGACTATGTTTACATACGCATTATTAGGTTTAGTATTTTTGATTTTTCTGCGTTTGCTAATCAAGTCCTAGCGTTTGGTTGATTTTGTTGAGTTTATTAATAATTCTTTAGATATCCGTGAGAATTGATTTTTTGATTCATTTCAACTTTTTTTACGGAATCAATTTTGGCTCAATTTGTGACACGAAGCATTACTACTGGTGAATGCAACGTTGGGTTAAGATGGATATACTTGTTATCATTACCTACTGGCATTATTAAAGTATTACATCTTTGTAGCCTTACTAATTTATGTTTTATTTTAGACATATGATTAAAATATACGTTATTTTATTGCAAGGAAGTCGATTCGAAAACTCGAAGGACAGCACGTCAATTTGGAATCTCTCATCATATGATTTAAACAACTGTAAACTTCCGTCTCCGAATCAAATATTTCTCTTAAGTCCCACCATTATCTAATTCCTTTTTCTTTTCTAAATATCTCATGTCTTCCGTGCTTTTCATAATTCAGGGACATCAGTAAAATACCTTTTTCGAGTACTGAGCAATCACCATTGTATCATGTTTCTAGGAATCATATGATAGAGCACATGTGTAAACATTAGGATTCCTCTTGAAAAAAATATAAGTAATATGTTTCATTGACTAGAGGCCACTAAGTTGCTATTTTAGGCATTGAAGAATGGAGATATGAAACAGTGTTATGAAAATAGTTAATGCAAAGAGACATACAGCTGACACGTAATAACTTATTCCTCTGAAGTCTTTAGATTTTCTTTTAACAAGAAGCTCCCTCAAAATAGGTTCATGTGGTAATTTGTAATAGTGAATATTAAGAACGTAAATGTCGAGTATAATAGTAGATTTATGTCACCGGTAAATGGTAACATAAAGTTAATTATTCTCTAATTATCCTAATATTACTTTTATTTCTCTTCTTTAGATTATTTCTGCAAAAAAATGGCACGTGATGCGCATAATAACCATTAATTTCACAGATTTTTTTCGTCGATATTTGTTTAAATTCCAAAAAACGAATTTCTCGCAAATTTGACACTTATTTCGTAATAAAGTCCATTGGTGCACTTAATTGGTGCATATTTATTTATTTAATTTCGAAATACATTATTTATTTAAAAGTAGTATTCTAACGTTGATAAAACAACAAGGGGTAAGGGTGTTAATGAAATGAAAATACTTTTTAAGAGTATATTTTTTATTTTACTCAGTTGATGAATATGTAAAATCATATATGATAAGGTATTGATGATTTGAACTTATAATGCACTTTATCGCCCAAGTAGAAAGATATAATCTAAAATAAGAATGAATAAACCACGATTATAAAAACTACAAGAATAAATCTTTCCAAGAGTAACAGGGGAAAAATGACCAGGTTGACATACTAAAAGAGCAATATGGCTACTCTAGAAAAATTCTAATGATGAATCCTCGCAGGGAATAGATATGTAGGCATTTACATGTGTACTAAGGCAGTATATAGAGAATAAGAGGGGCGGTGTACATATCTTAAATGCATTCCCGTAGGACTAACGTCTCGCTGAGCAAAATTTTTATGCAATTGATTTCCATGACGTCACTCCCCTCCTAGTAGAACTTTCCGTATCCACCGTAGTGGGCGGGCGCCACTGCGGGGTGGGCGGCGTGTCCAGTCCTCTTAACCACTGCGTTGAAACCATTGTGGTCATCGGCGGTGTACTCGACGGTACGGATGGTGCCGTCGGCCTCGTGGAAGCTGTATGCGCCCTTGACTACGTCGCCGTCACGTGACTCCCATTGATTCTTGACGTCTCCGGTGTGTGGCGAGTGGACTCCGTAGTCAAAAGCGTATTTGGGGTATGCCTTTAGGGGAAGAAATGGAAAGTTTTAATGAATTGGAGGATCTGTTGAATGGACAGCTGCCGAAAGATAACACTACGGTTACCTAGGAAAAGAGAGTGGATTCCATAATTTCCGAGCATGATTCGAATGATATATCCACAGCCTAGAATACATTTTCGGCACTGCTTGTACGCAGGAAACCCCTATACAAGATCTTAGGTTTGAATGACATTTTTTTACAGAGTGAAACCCCAATTCTAAGTTTGCTGCTGGATTGATGTAGCAGATTTATAAGGCAAGGATCCCAAACAAAGTTTACGTTGAAGTAAAAAAACACACTATGTATCTTGCCGCCAATTTTATTAATAATTATTAATCGGTTGGGAGTAATGTGTTGTTTACTTCAGTAATAATGGATTTCATGAAAGTTAAACCTGCAAACATAGATAACGACTACAGTTTACCACATTAATGGACATGCTTGTAATATGTTCACTGTACCTTCCCTACCGTTACCCTCACACACATGAGGTGTTACCCTTACTGAGTGAGCCGTTACCATAACTCATGACCTCTGCTAGGTGAGGATATACTGGGAATATTTGGACAAGCTAACAAAAAATTAGGATTTATCAGAAGAGTTCTGAGTAAATATGATGAAAAGCTCAAAGAAAAATGTTATCTTTCGCTAGTTAGGCCTCATTTATAATATGCTTCTAGTTCGCATATGGGATCCTCACAAAGTTTAATTGATTACCGAATTGGATCGCGTGCAGCGGGAGGGATGCTAGATTTGTAAAACGCTGTAATGATTGATTTAGAGGCGTATCCACAATATTAGAGGAGATAGGCTGGGAATCAATCACGGAGCGAAGGTTGATGTACAGATTGAATCTATCAATGATGCTGAAAATTTATTATTACCCCCATGGGACTGTGGTATCAATTCAATTAGGTTAGAGAGATTAAGTGTAGAACAGATACATTTAAGATTCTATTTTTTCCGTGAACGAAAGGGGATCAGAAAAACATTGTCCAACAGCCATAGGGGTCATATTCGGGTCAAAATTAGTCCTACGTGCATTCACCCTACTGTCACAAACCCTAGCGGTGGCTTTACAGGGAACTACACTACATTCTTTCTTTTTGCCTTTCTTATTCTACCGTATATTTATATACACTGGTGTATGTTTTCGAGTTATCTTGTGAATTGGTTATAAATACATTTAAGAATATCTATAACAGATTAGTTCTATTTACACTCATGAATTTTGACAAATTTTGGCGCAAAATTATATTTCGGCACCAAGTCGATGTCCCTCGATGTATGGTAAGCGGATTTGTTTAACGTGGTATATTTTCGATTAAACAATCCTTTCGCAGGACAATAGAGTTTTCCAGAGACAATCGAAATATTTCACGGCTCTTGTTTCTCCTACCTTGGCCAAGAGTGAAGAAACTTCTTTGTTCAGGCCCGTTCGAAAAATTGGTAAGAGGTTAGGTATAAATTTACTTACAGTCGGACTTTGGAAATGGGGAGCCACTTTAGAAAAATGATGAACTCTTTTCTGTCAATGATTAATATCTAAGAAACTCTTTTCAATAGAAATAATGTTGTTATGTTTGTGCATTGCTCATTTCTACTTTCTCCGGAAACTCCCTCAAGTAGGAACTACTTTTACTTTGATTCAACTAGTCGTAGTGCTCGAAGCGGCCCGGTTGCAACATTACTAAATTGCTACTTCCGCGTCGTCGAATCTCGGCATGAATATATCTATGACTTACTTAAATTTACTTGGATAGTAACACTACGTATGAAGTGTTTGATGGAGAAAAAATTCATTTTATTTCCCCAGTATTGACGTTTCAATTTTATCAAAAGTAGTATGACCGAAATTCATGAAAATTGTTGACATATTTCATCTTGAGCTAAATAACTTGAATAGCGGGTTAGAAATTAGCATATCAATTAGCAGTTAGCATTAGCAATCCTAACATATTATATATTGTCTGGCTAAATATTTCTTAGGTAAACAGGTATAAATATTTATTACAACTTTGTCATTGAACCTTTTTACGAAACTCTAACTTTAAATATGCATTAAACTCGTATATTACAAAATGCAGAAACTTTACTTGGACGCAGGGTGATAGGTTGTAGGAGTTCCAACAGGAATGCATTATTTTCGTGTTTATTTAGTAGATCTCAATTGTCTTTATATGGTGAGCATAATAACCACTCATACAATTCATGCGATTTTCCAAGATAGCCTACATGTATATTATCAAAAATACCAAGGTTTTCTATTAAAGCAATTTCGTAGGCCTTATTAATCATTTCTCAATACAAATAACTCTCTTCCTCCTGTTTGCATATTTAACGTCCTGTGACCCTTCAAAGAACATTTAACAAGGAACACTTTTCCAAACTATATTTGAATTTTAAATACTTTGGTTTCCACTCAACATTTTGTATTACAAATTCAAATGATCAAAGTGTATATCTTATACTTTTCTCTCTTTTTTACTCGCATTTTTCCAACCCTCCAATTTATGCACATGCTGCTTCTTTTTCGTTTCCTGCTCCGTTAGCACATGAGAAATAACTTGGTTTTATTCTATTTTTTGTCTTCTTATGGCATAATATAATATATTTTCAAATTATTTCTAGAGAGTAGTGATCCTACCTGTAAACTCTTTTACCACGTGGTAGTGTATTTTATTCCCTAATATTATTCATTCAAATACGTTAAAATCGCTGTATAATGCATTAAAAGTGACAGTTATTTGAGAAGTATAACGATAGCTGAAAATTTAGTACAATTGGTTGATAGGTAGAAGTAGGATTTTAATGAATGGGTGAAGAGTGGATTAAAACACGACGACTGATATAATCTACATGTTTACCCAAACAACATTGAGGGGTCCACAATATTACGTTCTCACCAGTGGTCGAGTATTTCTTTTATGTAGAGCGCCATAGAGCACCAAAATGTGAATTAGGATTTTACGAAAAAGTTCTGTAACCACGGCATCGAGTTGTTTAATTTGGAAGCTGGTACTCCGACCAAATCCCCTTTGATGTTCATTGCACATCTTTGCCGCTATAATATGTGCGTGTAACAGTATTTCAATCGGCAATCTCACTCACTATACTTTTCTAATATTTCTATATCCATATATAATTCAGTGCATATAAACAAAATGCGAAATTATATCTTAAAAAAATTCTAAATTATTGCCCAGCTCATTTTATGTTCTCTAACTAAGCACATACGTATCATATCCACGTGTAATTTGCAGCACTGATAATATCACTATAAATTGTAATTTATTTGGTTCCTTTTTGATTTTCTTTTGTTTGCCTTGGTAGCCTGACAAACGATAATACGTGTGTATTCAAAGTTTGACCAACTAATTCAGAATAATTCTCTTGTTTAACTTTTTATCCGAATTGTTTTTTTTTATCTTTTTTCAAAAAGTCATATACAAAGTAATTTACTGAAAGGCATGTCAAATGCCATTTTATCCATCTGAGGGATGAGTTTGAAGTGGTACATAAATTATCACAATCCTTATCCCTTCTTACATACTCCCTATATTTCAATATGAACTCATCTAATTTTAATATTTCTCATTACTAGTTACATATTTAAATTGGGTTTACCACTATAGACTTAATATTACCAGGGCATTATCTTAATAACACCTCGGACTGTTTACCCCCTATGCCATAATTATAATAGTATATTACATTTTTTTCAAAAGTGATTACAGGACGTCTGCCATCGTTGCCAACTAAAAATAGATTCATGAGTAATTTTTACACAGGGATAAAATTATTTTATAATTGCGCAGTACTTTAATTTACGATTGAGATGACGGTATCCAACCAAATTAGTTCTCTTTTGTTAGTTCTATTTGTGCGGTTCCATTTCATTATTATTGGTAATTGCACTTAATAATCAAATGCTATTATAAAACCTGACTTTAGTTATGCGTATGAAATATTTGTTTATTTTATTCCCTTAGATATGCGATATATTTCATTGATTAATGATTCAAATCATATTGCATGCCATTTTTGAGCCGAGATTGTTTAAAGACGGATTGCATGAACAACAAGATAGATTCGTTACGGTTAGAGAACCTATTAAAGGTTTTTAAGTGCCCAATGTATGTATACACAAATAGTTAATACACATACATTTGTTTATATATATAAATAAATATATATATATATATATATATTTCTTTTCATTGAAATTCCAATTCAATACGGAGTTAGGATCTTTGAAGGGTCTTCTGTTCGTAGCCAGCTCAATAAAATCCGGATTCATTTTCGTAACAATGGTATTGAAGAGATGAATAATTATTTTTTTCCGGTTGGAATGAAGAGAAAATTTAAAACTTTATTTAAATGAAATGTAAAATTCTCCACTTTCCCTTCTGATTATAATCAGAATTTCTCTTTCTACTATGAGCCACGCTTATTAAGCCCATTTTTTCCGTCTCTCACACGAAAAATAGGCAAGGGATACAAGGAACTTGGTTTCCTAATTCTCGAAAAGATACCTCTTATATCTTTGGCGTTTGAACGCTACTCACGACACTAGCTCTCGACTGCATGTGTTCTTTATTAGAATACGGAATTCGGGTTCTCATTTATTTGTTCCCATCGTGTGCCCCTTCATGCCCCAGAGAAAAGGTAAGGAAATACCATCCGACTTCCGCCTGTAGGAATCAATGCCCGCAGCACCACTGAAGCTCACCTAATAATGGGTTTTCTCTTCTTAAAAGGCGCGTATCTTAATTTCGATTTTTATCTCTCTATCACGCCTTTCCTAGTGTTTTGTATCTTAACAGCACCAGAATAAGAGACATATTGTGAGAAATTAGTGAAAGTTTAAGAATCGGTGATTCAAGTGATCCAAAATATAATCGAGTTTCTATGAAGAAGATGACATGTCCTGCGAAATGTTGAATATTTTCATAAAAATCTTAAAATTAATATCATAAAAACATCTATGATGTTTTTATGATAATATACATAATTTTTCTTCTTTCATTTAAATCGTTATAAATTATTTTCTAATTCCAACTAGCATGAATTCAATCTTGCTAATATTGGAAAATATGTTATTATAACAACGAGTGTATCGTCTTGTAATAGAGATGACTAACTTCTATTTCATTCATAAGCTATTGGTCGATATTTTGGCCCCATGTAACGTAATTAGTCACCGTTAATCAGACCTCTTGTTGATTGCATAACTCGTTCAGAAAAATCATCTTTTCGAGTGATTAAACGTTTAGCATAGGTTCCTCCTCCAACTATTACGGGTTTATAGAAATCAACTTTATTGATTTTTAATAGTTTTATTTGCTAATAGTCCGTAATACGTGATAAATAAAACCAGAAATGTTTTTTGACTTTGAAGTATAATCAATTTTTCATACTTTACATAAGTCAATCGCATATCGAATAATAGGCAGGAGAGGGAAAACAGATTAGCCTCGCATCATAAAATATTAACGTTTACGTCTAAAAGGGAATATCTCTGGGCTGAGGGCAATCACTCAGAGATTTAAAGCCGATGACCGCTTGATCCGCCGCTTATACCCCCACTTGTGGGAACAATAGGAAGCGAAGTAGAGGATACTCACGTAATAGTCGACACCAGCGCCGTGGGCGGCCACTGGAGCGTATCCCCCCAGGAAACCGGCTTCGGCGCACGCTAGGATGACCACCAAAGATGCCAAAGTGACGAATGTCTGCATGGAAGAGAAAGAGTAGAAGGAAGATGCCAAGTGAAAATCTTACATACACTGCGTCTGTTACAATCTAACACTCAAACCAGGATTTTCAAAACAATAGCGTCAGATGCTCCTAAGTTATTCTTTTAGGGTCATTCCTGGTAACCGTCCAGTTTGAATGTGGCAGGGGATGTTGGGGATCTAAACTATCAGCTTAGAGTAATTATGAAATGTTGCTTATTGAGAAGATTCGATGAAAAGATGGTATTGTCATCAATGTTTTTCATTGTATTTAATCCGGATATCGTCACACAGGAATCATCTCCTTGTATGTACCCTATGGCTTATACAAGTTCAGCAAAATATTATAACTTCATTATTTTAAATGTAAAGTCAAAACTACTATCCACCTTTCAGAAAGCCTGATTATAAGTTTCGTCTTTTGAGACTGCATATGTATCGATCCTATTTCCATTCATGTATCTGTTTTATAAATTTTATTCTTAATATACATTTAAATGATATGTCCCATTTAATTACCGTGTTATCAAAATAATCTCTAAAAATGTTGAATAATATATTTCTTCGACCTTTTCTATAAATTAATCTAAAATCCAACTATGTATGGGCTTGTCTATTCTTCTATTTAGCGTTCTGCCTTTGATTGGAGGTAAGCCTTAAGATACTTGCCATTTTCTGAGTTACATGAGTAAATCTGCGTAGCTTATACCATGCCCAATCACGTGTTTCTTCTCTTTTACTCCAGATGCAAATTAAAATGCATTCGTTAAATTTTTTTTCTTATTTTAATTGTTTTTACTTTGCGTGAGATTAACGTGGAATTTGTTTCTTACTGCAACCTTTTGCGATGGCATTGGCTTGCATTTAGTGAAAACGCTTTGGCCAGTTGAAAGTAGGATATCAAATGGTTAGCAGAGATTTACTGAATGCAGAATATTATGTGGGTTTCATGACGGCTAGTTCAAATCATCTCTCAGGTTTCATACAATTGAAGAGATTCAATTTTTAATTAATTTTAGTTGATAATTCAAAAAAGAACATTGGAAAAATATTTTATGTCCTTCATTTAATGATCTACCATACTTGTTTAAGTAAGCCTTTTGACATCTATTCATTAGTCTAAAGATGTTTTGAAAACGCAATAAAGCTTAACTTTTAATAGTACATCTGGATATGTATATACGAGTATATATAGGGATGATTTCTTCGAATTACCACGGAAGTGTTAAATAAAAAAACTTAGACAGCAACGCACAATATGAGAACACATAAAAGGAACACTCAAACGTTATTTCTTGATATTTTCGACGGAATTGAGCTCCGTCTTCCTCGGAAGATTAGTTAGGACTGGGTCCTTCCGAGGTAGACGGAGCTCAATTCCGTCGAAAATATCAAGAAATAACGTTTGAGCGTTCCTTTTATGTGTTCTCATATTGTGTGTTGTTGTCTAAGTTATATATATATATATATATATATATATATATATATACGCTACTTCAAACACTAACCTGCTGACTCTGATATATATATATATATATATATGTATATATATATACATATTTATAATATATAATGTAAATTCACTAATAGTCATAACAAACACAGAAACCAAAACACACAAAAGAGAGACTCACTGGTTCTCAGACTCTGAGAACCAGTGAGTCTCTCTTTTGTGTGTTTTGGCTTCTGTGTTTGTTATGACTATTAGTGAATTTACATTATTGTACACGTTCGTGGGTTTTCCAAGAAAGTGACTATATATAATATATTATTATTAGGTAATCTACCGGTTAAGGTAGGTTTTTGGATGGACACAATTATCAAATAAACATTTTGTGACTCCCCACCTAGCAAACTAATCTATATCAGGTCCCTCTTCATCTCGGTGTACTTCTTTCCTCCCTTCATCCCGTCCAACATCCCTATCCTGTTCCTACCCTTACCTCGCTTGCCCAACATTCTCCCCTCTATTACCCTCTTCAACATTCCACTACCGCTCAATACGCCTTTCATCCATTTTTCCTGCCTCCATAGGATTTCTCTCAACAAACCCCTCTCCTCACCCACCATTTCCAGTACTTCCTCATTTGTTTTCCTTTCGGTCCATTTCACCTTCTCCATTCTTCTCCACACCCACATTTCAAAAGCCTCCAATCTACGTCCATCCTCCTGCTTCAGCGACCACGTTTCCGCGCCGTACATAGCTACGCTCCATATCAGAGTTTTTACGAGTCTTGTCTTAACATCCCTACTCAACGTCCCCATCATCAACTCCCTCCTCCTTGAGAAAGCCTCCTTGCCTAGCGCAATTCTTCTCCTTACGTCCCTACCACTTTGACCGTATTGGTCCAAAACACTTCCGAGATATGTAAACTGCTCTACCTGCTCTATTCTTTCCCCGCCTATTTTAATATTTAGCTTAGCCTTTTTCTTTCTGGAAAATCGCATAGCCTCTATTTTATTAATTTTGTTTCTCATCCCATATTTATCGCACTGAACCTCCAATTCACTCAACAATGCTTGCAACCCCTTGGCTGACTGAGCAACTAATGCTTGGTCATCAGCAAACCTAACCGATTTTACGAGTTCCCCTCCGACTTTCATTCCTACCTCCAGTTCTTCCCATGCCTCTTTAATCATTTCCTCTACATATACGTTGAACAGTACCGGTGACAATGGACAACCCTGCCTTACACCTCTTCCTAACACTGCCCATCCAGACTCTCCGTTCCCCACTCGCACCTGAGCAGTCTGAGACATGTACAGGTTGCGGATCAGTCTCCTGTCCCTCCAATCCATTCCTATTTTCTGCAATACACGCATTAATTTTTCCCAATTCACTCTATCAAACGCTTTTTCGAAATCTACAAAACAGGCAAAAACGTCCTGATTGTATTCTATATTCCTCTCGACTAGTGATCTCATTACTACAATGGCATCACGCGTACCTCTTCCTTTCCTGAACCCAAACTGATCATCCCCTAAGTAATCATTTGCCTTACTCTCTATCCTTTTGTTGATGATCCTGAGAATAACTTTAGCTGCGTGGGATATCAAACTTATTGTTCTGTAATCCTCACATGACGAAGCCTTTGCCTTTTTTGGAATAGGAACTAACACCGATCTCACAAAATCTTCCGGCCAGATTCCTTCCTCATAGATACTACGAATCAGTCCATATATGGCCTTCTTCCCACCTTTCCCTAACCATTTCAACATTTCTACAGGAATATTGTCCACCCCCACAGCCTTATTTGCTTTCATCTCCTTAAATGCCCTTTCTATTTCATCGTCGAGTATGCCTGGACCTATATATATAATATATATTATATATATATATATATATATCAGAGTCAGCAAGTTAGTGTTTGAAGTAGCGTTTCAAAAAAAACAGACCATAAGGCACGGGAATACACGTACAGTGCGATGCAAAATTTCAAAAATTGCCCTGCAGTCTTTATTACTAAAACATGTACATAGTATAATGCAATGAAAAGTTTTCAATGTAACCTGTAATGCGGTGACGTTGATGGACTATGCCACTGTCAATATATTATCTTTATTGCCTTGTATGTGAAGAGCTAATTTAACAAGTACTGTATCGGTATTTGCTACACGAATTTAATTTTCTCCAACAATAATATGATTGCCATAATTCCTCTTTACACAATTCATAATTTAATTCGACCAATGTTCTTCTTCTTGTTTATCGCAAATTTTAATTTAATCTAGAAGCCAAATTTTAGATTAATCAATAGTTAAACGTGCTTACTTTCCTAGACGTTTATCAACACTACAAGTCTATCTTCTACCCTAAATTTCTTTGTAATGGAAGAATGACATTTCACTCTGCCAATATTCCCACAATATGATATAGTAATAATAATTCTACAGGTTTTTACATGAACGAAATGGGAAGCAAAGTTTCCTTGTGTTATTTTCTACCATAATATTTCTCCTCCGGGGAAATATTTGCCTTTCTTAAACCTCAAGGTGTTCTCCTCTAATCAAGTAATAAATTACGAAGGTTTTGCATTCCCTAAGAGACAGCGAGTCATACTGACAAATCGCGTGAGTTAATTTGATTATTCCTGTCAGTGTTGAATAGATGGTATTACAAATTTTGTATTTTAAAATAGTTGTTAGAAATCTATGTAATTATTATGCAATTTTAATATCTTCCCAGGAACTTAGAAATTCCAAACGTAATCTTCCGTTCGTTTTGCCCTATTAAATAATGATTATCACTTGTGATTTTGGAAGTTGTCAAATATACCGTGCTCTGTAATTTCAAATGTCCCTTAAGTTAACATATTTTTGAAGAGATAAGGGTCTACAGATTGAAATGACTGTCATTTACAAAATGAAACTAATCGGGTCTATGAAAATATTTTGGGTTTCCGTTAAACAAATAAAAACTGTGTCCTAACGGTTTGGATTATTATCCACTGAATTGCAAAATGAATTTAAAGGGGTTTCAACCGAATGGAAGAACAAATATATGGCAGATAGTGTATTGAAAATCATCTTAATACTATATGTAACAGTGTGAACTTTCAGTGGGCGTTTTACTGATTTATGGTCTCTCTAAGTATCTTCTAATGCAATTTTTCAGAACCTGCGGATTATTGATTACTGGCAATGTCTTTTATATGTTTTTACGTGGAAATTAACAGGTTTCTAATAGCATTCCCACATCCGTAGGGAGTAGTTAACTTCCAGAGAAGTCACGGATATTTGACCATTTTGGCTAATAAAGAGAGGTTCGCCAGTTTAACTGAAGCTACTATTTATTTGGTTCATGTACGTTTTCATTATATCACGGTCACTCTCATTAAGATAATTCCTTAACTGGAATTCTTACATATAGGAATAAAAGTAGGAAAACAGATTTATTGGAAATTCCACGTTATTTTGTGACTTTGGATACTTAGAAATAGTATATTAGTGGCCATATCAATTCCATTCG
Source organism: Hetaerina titia (assembly GCA_037158775.1). Lineage (NCBI taxonomy): Eukaryota > Metazoa > Arthropoda > Insecta > Odonata > Calopterygidae > Hetaerina > Hetaerina titia. Next base: position 61,103,470 of record CM073774.1, read on the forward strand.
TCTCTTTCTCCGTTGTCGCAATGTTCTTCCAGCTGGCCTGCGAAACTGTCATATGACCCATTTGCTGGTCAGTTACACCTCATATGGATTTATTTAGTGTTTTCTACGGACTTCGCTTTCTACATTTAATTCGTATATTTAAATGCTACCTGAAAGTGCATGACCATCACTAGATACTTCAATAGCACCGTAACTGAGAGAAAAGACTGGGTAATCTAATGTAATATTCTTGGTGCGCCAAATGAATTTGATTTACCTTCTCGCCCCTTTTGAATTATAAATTTTCGAATATGTTTTTGTCAAATTTCTGTTACGCTCGTTTTAGGGCCAATAAGGTTTATAGCTGTAGAACAATATTAGGCTTGGGCTAGAGGATTTAATATAATTCTTCTGCCATATGGTAAAAATAAATAATGGGAAGGCTAATTATGAAATCGAAAATAACTTAACTGACAATAAATATTTTAATTTATTAGTAAAGAGGTATGATTTAATGGTTTCTCAAGTTAAAAGATATGGTATAAAATTACAAACTTTTGTAAATTTTTAATCTACCATTATTAGCCTGCCATCAGAATATTGGTTCTCCCCTATGAAATTTCCACTTTCTATCTCTAAATTAGTTATTGAGATGGTTATGATGGAAAAGTTTCTGAATTAATGATAACCGATTTCAAAGGAAAATAATACGATAAATCAACAAAGTAGATACTTGCGTCTAGCCATACCCAAATGTGGAATTCATTTCTGAAATCATCCTATTCCGTTCAATTTTTGCGCCAATATGAAAGAGGCCAGTCTAATATTATTTAGTGAAATGACCACTCTTCCAAAATTTAATTCATTTCAACCGTGAAATTCAGTTTTTAAAATGTGTGGTATTTTAGCTGAAATATCGATGCAAATTCCAGGAAATGAATGTTGTTTCAATTTACAAACTTATTTCTAAAATAATACTGAATATACTATTTAAATACATCGTCATTACTCACCTTCATCTTGAAGTTTGTGGATTGTCGTTGAGGTGCTTAGACTGCTTGAGTTCGTCGAACGTATTGATACCCTGCCATTCTTCTGAGACCTTATATACTCGAATCTGAGGGGTGTAAGCGTTGCCCATGAGGGTCCCACCCTACCCCTCCCCAATTCAATCCAGCACCTTTCCCCACCAACTTCACCCCTTTATTTCCCGATCCTTCTTCCCCTCGCCCCCATTACTTCCTCGCCACACCCCGCAGACCACCACGCAACGATTTCGATACGAAAATGGGAAAGAAAGCGCTATTTTATCACTGAAAAAAATAACACATGTCGAAGCTTCACGATTCGGTATTTTGTCAAGGTTTCGAAGTCTGTGGCGCGGAGAACGAAAGAAGTGAAAAAAATCCTCTTCCTTTCTCTCTCCTCTTGCCTGTGCCGTGACGGAAGAAATCGTTACTTAATATGACGAAATCGTTCCCCATCTCCAGAAGCCTTCGTTATGACACAAAATACGGAGTTTATTTTTTATTATTTCTCTGTTGAACAATTACACGTCACGGTAAAAAGTGGGATTAGATATTGGCTGGAGTTCTGGATTCCTAGATCCTTCAACTTTTTTATTCGCTGGCATACCACGCATGGAAATGAAAAGTGAGGTGGCGAGGCTTGCGTATTGTCAGAGATAAAAACCCCACCTCCTTTTGCAGTTCGTTCCATGGCCGCTCTTTCTTTATCCGTGCGTTATGGCAACAATCCAAATCGATTGGACCTGATTTTTTTTAAAGTTCCGCACCGAAAAGCTATTTTGATCGCTCGGCTGTTAAATGCAATGTAAAAAAATAAGATTGTCTCTATTCAGGCAAAATATAATTTTCAGAGCGTCGAGGTTATTGTCTTCTGTTTTTATGTCTCTTGAGATTGGCCATATAATTTTTATCGACATGTTGGAGATTTGCATTTAACGCAGAATCTTTAATATAAGCCTTATATATATATACTAACTTAATACTAAAAACTATATTTAGCTATCTAACATGTATGCCTAATTTAGTACAAACTTTCGAAGTTTTTAATAAAAATAATATTCATGTCAGGATGTGATAATTTTCGATGAATTATTTTGGCTTACTTTGAGAGGGATATTACGATTTACGTTAATAAAAATATGATAAAATTATGTAGGAAATATTTTATGTTTCTCTAGTTTTATTTGTAATGTGAATTAATAAGATATGATAAAATTTATATCATTAAATATGTGAAAGGAATAATTAAAAATGCAGTCGTATGTAGCATGAAAATTAAACTGATTAAAGCACATCCTGCATCCTATGTAACCAAATATCATATCTGCTGCAAAATAGTGAAAGGATGATGTGCTGAAATTCACCGATATTATTGTGTTACAAAACAGTGACCGATATTATAAACCAATAAATCTTAACTATTATTTCCGCTACGATTGAGAAATGGAGCATTAAGTGAAAATCACCCAGAGTTGTTTTGTAAGAACGCCATTTGTATGATTTACGTTTTTGTAGCAACCTCTAGTTGAGGATAAAAGATATATTATTTCTTTTTCATGAAACGTCACGCGGACCATCAAAGTTAAATTTTTAAATGAACAACTAAAGTTTCATTACAGCGTTTCATATTCGTGCAGCACTCCTCGGTTAGGAATTTCGCGGTAATTTTTGTGTTGATGGTCACCCTGTACATTTAACTTAGTAGAGGGTAATTCCGCTAATGCTTAATGGAAAAGACACATTCATCAAATTTTTCTGTCTGTTCACAAATTTTTCCCTTTTTTCGGCACGGGTGAGCTCAAACCTCATTTTGGAAATCAAACTTCGTCTGACTATGGATGCAATCATTTGAAAATTATTGAATTTTTCATAAAGTTAGATCTTAAATTAAGAGCGTAGAGTTTTAAAAATATAGTCTTCCGTACAAGTTCAGAGGGGATTATCTTTTATAAATTTTCATTTTCTCTTCAAGTTTCCTATTCAGCATTGTGCTTAAATTAAGGTTTTTGCTCACGATTCCAAAGAAAATTAATTAGGTCCACACGGCTCCTAATGATGGTTTCGAAATTAGCAGGAAATATAGATGGTGTCTACAAATATTTACGTGAGCCTTGTACTTCTTCCTAGATATTACTGATTTCCTAGTGCCATTGCCTGATGAGTGTTCCTGGTCTGAGGCATTTTAAGTCGTTATCGTTAATTTAAGCCAGTAAACAGCCATGTTACTCATTAAATTTTCTTTCTCGAATTTTTAACAAGTGACTTTTTTTCTAATTGTTTACATTATAGCCATAACACTCACACTTTTATTCTTTGAATCTTAATGCCTTGGATACCATTAATTTGCTTACCTCTCATTTTTTTACCCTTAGAAATATCCAATGGGTATAAAAAAACGCCTTTTCCACCTCCTATCCTGAGATCGTCCTTTGGTTAAAAAATATAGTATAGCTCAAAAGAAGGTCGCAAACTTAGTATACCCTTTATTCCACAATTTTAAACTCCCTCTAGACAAGAACATCATCAATGACCATCGATGTAGTACCTCATGATCCAGTACTTGCATACTATATAACCTCATTTCCAAATAGGAAAAGGCTTAGTTAAACATTGAAATTGGAGGGCAAAAACTAGAACAGGTAGCACAGTTTACGTACGTCGGAAGTGTTTTGGACCAATACGGTCAAAGTGGTAGGGACGTAAGGAGAAGAATTGCGCTAGGGAAGGAGGCTTTCTCAAGGAGGAGGGAGTTGATGACGGGGACGTTGAGTAGGGATGTTAAGACAAGACTCGTAAAAACTCTGATATGGAGCGTAGCTATGTACGGCGCGGAAACGTGGTCGCTGAAGCAGGAGGATAGACGTAGATTGGAGGCTTTTGAAATGTGGGTGTGGAGAAGAATGGAGAAGGTGAAATGGACCGAAAGGAAAACAAATGAGGAAGTACTAGAAATGGTGGGTGAGGGGAGGGGTTTGTTGAGAGAAATCCTATGGAGGCAGGAAAAATGGATGAAAGGCGTGCTGAGCGGTAGTGGAATGTTGAAGAGGGTAATAGAGGGGAGAATGTTGGGCAAACGAGGTAAGGGCAGGAACAGGATAGGGATGTTGGACGGGATGAAGGGAGGAAAGAAGTACACAGAGATGAAGAGGGACCTGATATAGATTAGTTTGCGAGGTGGGGAGTCACAAAATGTTTACTTGATAGTTGTGTCCATCCAAAAACCTACCTTAACCGGTAGATTACCTAATAATAATGTCCTATTGATATATCCACTCCGTTCACCTTTCGTTCCACATGTTTTTAGCAACTTCTCATGTCCCAAGTGTCCCATAATACGCGATAGTCTTTCTTTATTCCCGTGTTTATAACTCTTTTTCTTATGCCACAATTTGCAAACTTTTGTCTTTTAAGTATCCTTCTCTGTCATCTTTATCTTTCTTTGTCGTATTCCTATCGAAATCGTATCGCTTTTCATGGACTGTTCTCCTCTGCATTCGTTGTTTAAGTTGCGAATCCGTGGGGAGATCACAGGAATGGGCCAATGTTAGTATTCTCAAGTGTTGTAACAACGGTTTTGTGTTTCAAGTAAATTGACAACACGTTGATACTTTTACCAATTCAATTATTTCCCTTTTAAATGACACCAAACTAAGTCCTTGAAACTTAAACGATGGCAAATCTCGGGGACTACTGGAGGTGTCAATGTAATCACGAATGCAATGCATCTAAAGTAACTAAAAAGTCCCTCATAGACTATTTAGAATCAGAAATTCAAGTTCGTAAGGAAAGGTTAAAAAATCCATATTGCTCACATTGGATATGGTGTTACGTGTATGCTAACGTTTAAAAAAATAGTAGTGTTAACGCCATAAACCCTTGGTATAATTCAGGCAATATGATCTTAATAAACGTATTTTCCTAAAATGACATTGGAATAGCATACTTTATTAATGACCATTTAGAGGGAAACTCTCAATGCATATTTTAAAAGAAATAATTTCTCTACAAGTATGAAAGATATTGCTGGGTTTCAAGAGCCGATAGTTAATAAGCCAGAAAAATGACCCACAGATCTGACTGATCGATTCTAGTCACTCTAAATGACTGTAAACAAAACTATTAATTTATGTTCACTAATATTGTCTTCTAAACACCAAATTTATTATATCGAGTTTAATTAATTTTGGATATCTAGGCGCATCTAATTCACTTAAAATACAAATGCATATGTTTATGATCGAGAAATTGGCAACATTTTTGAGAGGACGTAAAAGTAATTCGAAAATCAGAGAAAACTATTTTTAAAGGTTCCTGTCCCTACATGTTAATGTAATTTTTGTAGGGTCAGTGTGTCCGCCATGGATGCATGGATATTTTCTGCATACTAATTGTGTTTTACAAACATAAAGGTGTTTGAAATAGTGTTACTATTTTCGTACATACTGGGTCTCAAATCCAGAAAACAGCTACTATTTCCACAATTTTCCATGCGTTTTTCTAATTTTTAGAGTAAAACTATTTTGTGTTCCAGTATGTAAAACACGTAAAAAATTTAAAATAGAAAATAATAAATGAAAATAATTAAAATAAATAACAATTAAATAAAAAATAATAAAAACGTCATATTTTTATATTCTTGATTGATTGATTGTCGGCTAAAACTTCAAAATGTTTTATTAATTCATTTAAATGGACCCTGAGCGGCCAATTAATTAAGAAATATAGCGTTCATTTAAATATATTTCAAATATTTTGTGCTCTTTCCCTGCATTACTTAGGCTTCAGTAAATGTTGACTCATGTTTGGCTGTTACAAAGGAAACTTCAAAATGGGAAATATTGACATAATGCAACTCAACAATCTAACATTTGTTTTAGCATAGAAGGTAAATAGTGACGTATTTTTGATTAGTGGTTTCTTTAATCGAGGATCATCAACAAATTTCAGTAGAATAATTACATTTCTTCTCTTCATCTTTCGTTCTCGTGTTCAATTCCTACCTCCGATTCAATTCATAAATATTAAGCATTTCTGTAAAGTAAAAATGTTGACAAATACAAACATACCGTGTGCCGACAAGAGGTGAGTGGTTGAGTATAAACGAATCGTGATCATCTCATGTGATGACTTTAAGTAATAGACAACTGTTTTCTTGTGCGTAATCAAAAAGATTTCAAATATATTGATAGAGAAATAATAAAATAATTTTATCACACTCCAATAATCAATTTTAATTGTGCTCATATTGATGATGCTTTCTAAATTGGAAGTTTATCTTCTTATCAGTATTAATTTCTTAAACGGTGGGTCAAAAATTGTCGTCTTACAGTCAGCAAAAATGGGATAGCCATAACTTTAAAGAACGTTAAGTTGTAAAGCTGCTGTCTGGAGAGAGAAAAAGAATCAGGCTGAATAAGTATTTTATAGATTATAATTTGGAATTAGAGAATGGTAACTGCTATAATCGTAACAATTTAACAACAACGCTATAGATATTAACGTGAATAATAAAAACAAACGTAAATTAATAAACAAAGATTTATATCTGCTATTTTTTACATATTCAAAATTAATAGAGTTTTAAAATTTGCAATTTACAACTTATATTTAGTGTATACTCCACTCAAATTTAATTCATTTATATATTAATAAATTAAGATGCAAATTTTATGGGAAAGTACTACGTGGGTATTGATGGTTAATATAGCTATATATATACATTTCTCTTTTGGACGGCACAATAGAACACAGAATAAAACAGATAACATGTAAAAGAACACTCACATTGTAGACTATTTGAGCTTTCGGCCTACTCCGAGGCCTTCTTCAGGTCAGACTAGGTAGGACAGACTGGTAGGTTCACTCATGCCAGATAAGTCTGAGGTTAGGAGCCAAACGAAAGTTCACGCAGCGTCTGTTTCTCAGTGAGGAGTCTGTAAAGGTGTCTGACCCCAGTGGAGCAGCCATTGAGTGATAGTGTCACGTTAAAAATACTATTGAGGAAGGCTACGGGAAACCACCTCCATTATCATTCCCAAGAATAAAATGATGAACAGTATACTAGAATATACGAGTCCTGGCAACTAGTTCAATTTACTCCAAACGAATCCTGGCAACTAAGCCATATGTCGTGCCCGGCAGCGAGAGAGGCAAGGCTTCCTCGGTCGGCATCTCACGAAGCCCTTGCAAAGGAACAGCACAGGTAAAGAAAGCAGCTGGATAGAAGATACAGAAGAGGAAGACTAAATTAATCAGAATAGGAACTCGGAATGTTAGGACAATGTTGAGGACAGGAAAATTAGAAAATATATAGCGAGAGATGGAAAGAGGTCTATGGAACATAGATGTCTTAGGTCTATGCAAGGTGAGATGAAAGGATAGCGGGAATTACTGGAGTGATGGTGACAGAGTAATATAGCGGAGGGGATGAATGCCAAAGAGGAGTTACCATAATATTGGATAAAAAGGTAGGAAGAAGCGCAGTCAACATAGAACAAGCAAAGCGTAAAACATTACTAGTATTGAAACGATAAAAGCGGAACCGATGAACTTGTTCATTATTCAGGTATAAATGCCACCGAGCAATCATAAGGAGGAAGAAGTCGATAGGATATACGAACAGTTAGAGGACATAATCTCGTGTGTATCTGCAGGGAAGCATATGTTAGTGATGAGGGATTAGAATGCGACGGTAGACGAAGGAAGAGATGGTGATGAGGTGGGAGACGAGGGTTTAGACACGAGGAATGAACGCGGAGATAAAGCAATTTTATTCTGTAGTAGATAGGGTTATTCATCAGCAACGCTTGGTTTAGACACCACAATGCGACTGCTAGTCAGAATATTTTATTGCAAGGCACTATTAAATAACAAATCAAATATCTGTTCCAGTAGTAGCTATATAATAAGGTAGACGGGATAGAACTTATGAGATCATTCACATTATTAAGAGAGTGTAGGTAGTTTTATAGGACGGAATAAATTGGAAGCGGAAACCTAGAAAGGCGCGTAGTGGTCACAGTTAAACGCACTTTTCGTCGTTCTAAGAAGCAATGAACAATTAACCGAAGTAGAGATCGGGAGACCATTGAGATATCGGTCTCCCAAGGGATTTATAACCCTGGCCTACGGCGCGGATAAACCAGCGCACCAACCTCAGAGTAAAATCGATCTCCAACTAAGATTCAACATTAACCTCTCCTTTGAAATTTTATAAAACACCAATGAAGCAGGTAGTGTGCAGAAAATAGATTACCGATAAAGATATCTGCACTTAACTGATACTCATCAAACTCCGTACTCCGGAACGGTGCTAGTCCCTACGCAATAGCGATGAAAACACAAGTACCCCGCCCAGAAAGTAGACATATAGATTATAAAGCATTTGAAACGAGGAAATTGGACGAGTCATGGGTCAGTAATTAGAAAGGGGTAAGCGACTGCAGTTAGGAATGCTGCCAAAAATACACCTCATGTTACGTTATGACCGCCTTTGAGTAAGTATTTGAAAGTGCGGAGAATCCAGAGGAAAATGAATTTACCCCGAAGACGTGCGCAATTGATACCCTAGATATACCAGAAAGACATCTTAATTACATGAGACGGCAATGACGTCTTTATTATACAGAAGAAGTATTCTTTTAAAATAAATTCTTTCAAAAACGCGAGCATTTTTTATTAAAATATAATTGACAGTCTCAGTTTTAATGTAAGCTTCAAAATAAGTAAATTTAGTCCTCACCCAAAGTTTCTTTTAGATGTTTTCATCTATTATTCCCGTGCTAAAAATTATTGGGTATCTGTGCTCAGCAACCTAGTAGACCTAAAATTGGAATACAGGCGTGATTTTACATCACTATTGCCAATGGAATATTAATAATATATAAAGATATACTGAAAGAGTGGACATTATGCGCCAAAAAGATCCTAATTTAAGGAGATTACGAGTTACGATTACCCGTAACCTCAAATGAATTGTCCATACCAAAAAAAGGAAAGAAATATTTGTACTTTTCCACAGATTTTATTAGATGGTACAACGCGTTTCACCGACTTGCGGCATCATCAGGTCATCTGATCATCGGGTCACCTGATGATGCCGCAAGTCGGTGAAACGCGTTGTACCAACTAATAAAATCTGTGGAAAAGTACAAATATTTCTTTCCTTTTTTTGGTATGGATATTAAATACTTCCACGAAGTGAAGCCTGAAACAGTAGAATATATTCAAATGAATTGAGCCATTGTTCCATCTCACAGGTGAATACGGTACGGATCCAGCAAGCAAGGAGTGTAAATGATTGGAAATATAGGTCTTTAATGACCAATATGTCTGATTTCCAATTATATAATTGCCTAGTATGTTAATATTTTCATAAATACCATACAGTTTCAAATTAAGAAGCTGGCAGTTTTCTAAATTGCAAGATTAATTTATAATCCTGTTTTGACTGATAATAGGATTATTCCTTTAACTTTTAGTTTGATTATAATACAATGCCCTTAAAAAATAAAATAGTAATTTTTGTGTGCAATGACTGATGATTTTTAGGTATCTTTTCTAAATTTTGGTGAAGCAGTCATGGTTTTTGTTGGAGAATACAGAGGGAGGGTGGTTATGTCCGCATCTAAAATCTAAGCTTTTTTTAAGTTAAATTTACTTTAATTTATTAAATTGAAGTTATTTTAAATTACTTATTTAAATAACGTGGAAAGTTGCGAGTGATAAAATTACTTTTTTAACTAACCTCCTAATATTCATTCCTCTACTATGAAACATATTAATATGATCGTGTTATATTCGACGAGTACGAGCAGATCTCCTGTTGTGGAAAGGCGAAGGAAAAAGATCCTTATTTCATACTATTCACCAGACAAACTAATTCTATAATATGGTAGTTATTGCGTCTATATACGTGAGAGATAGGATATAGACAATTATTGCCGTAGCTATTAATTTACTTTTCGCTTTTATATTAGGTTTTCTAAAGCCCTAATCTGATCAGAAAGTTGTACTAAAATAATAAACAATCAAAATGAAGCCAGAAATTCTTAGCAAAATATTTTAATAAAACAATCACCACAATTACACGTCTGGCATAGGGATTAATGTTGGACGTGTTGAACATTTAGCTTCATGTTAATTTAAGAAGCGATGTGGTTTTAGTAGTAACTTCAACTAAGATTAGAGTGATTTGCAAATGATACTATTTTGGTTATTACACTACGCTTTTTATTTAACTTTGTTTATCAAAATGTGCATTGTATTTTTGTCACCAAATATAAAGGGAAATTGTCACGCCAGTTAGGTAGCATTATTTTTGAATATTTGAATATAAATTTGTAACATCAATTAAGGTAAAAAGAACCAGACAAATCAGTTACATAAAGGTAATATAACACTGAGGAAGATTAGATTCAGAAGCATGTATCCCATCGCAAGACAGAGAGAGCACTATGAGAAATTACATGGACCAAAACTATCGATATTACATCTACCCTTCAAAATTACTTAAGGGTTTAACAAAACATGAAACCCTATTTTTACGCGATTATTTGTACAAGATATGAGCAAGAAGGTAGGTTCGATGAGTTCGTGCAATCAATTTTAATATCCATGAATGTCCATGTCAGTAAAGGGAACGGCAGCAGAATGTTGAGGATGTAGTAGGTCCCTGGAGTTTCCCTCAGTAGTGAATATCAACAACAAAAAATAGAGAAAATATCAAATTATAATTAATGGGAATACCAATTTCCACTCTCACGAGTGTGCTGTAGTAGTAATGAGGTAATGATTTCACATAGCATTAATGATTGATCTCATTACTCTTCTGGCTATCTTTGAATGTTACTTTAGTGAAATATTTTTTAAAAATATTCTAGGTCGGAGAACTCCATGGAATAGAGGATTGCAAGAATTATCATTATGTTTTTGCATCTCGCATTGCTACCGTAAATAAAGAAACAGTTAACACAATGAGGTTTGGATAAACAGCTGATTCAAAATTTCAATTTGGCCAATACCCTTCAACTCTATAGTTCTCTAAATAGCTATAATTAATGTTAGTTATCGAACGTTATCTTTGTATGCCTTTTCATGCAATTGCCTTTCAATGCAATTCTCTGCGTGGCTATCAATAAAATATGATTTAAAGGGTAGAAGAGTCAATTGTCAATGTTAGTTGTTGGAGGAATTTCAATTGTGAGCATTTTTTATGAGTGAATTTACTGCTTCCTTGATCATCAAAATTCACTTTAATCGCAAAATGAGTGTTTTATGCTGTATAACAGAAACATGCTTGAAAATATCACATTTTTTAAATGCATTTTTCTGTAAGGCACTCTGGTTGGAAAAATAAAATTCATTGTTTAAATAGTAGAGACATACATATATATGCCAAAAATAAATATGTGTACTTATAAAAAGTGTATATTGGAACGAAATAATAACATATGCCAACAAAAACTTTACAAAAGTCATACAAAACATGTTTGGTAACAATGAACACAGACATTACTCTTGTAGTCCCTTCTGCCTACATTTGTAAATATCACTAATGTTGGTGCACAGAAGTGGGGTGACTAGCCACACCCGTCCTTTTCACTACTGCATTGAATCCACCGAGTTTATCCGCGGTGTATTGTACAGTGCGCACAGTGCCATCTGGTTCCTGGAGGCTGTAACTGCCCCGAACAACATCGCCGTCCCTCGTTTCCCATTGTGACTTAATGTCTCCTGTATGAGGATCATTTACTGCATAGTTGAACTGGTATCTCGGATATCCCTGAAAACAATACATGGGAAAAAACTTAAATCTTGAATTTAAGTCGAAATATTTAGCACTACCAGTTGTGCTTTTTGAATCTTGTATGTTTAGTAACCTTCAGAATTGACGCCATGCTTTTTCCACCCCGTACTGTGGTATGTTAATGCTGGCTCCTTAGAATTAAAAAGTGAGAAATAATCAGCAATAAAATCAGTAATTAATCATCTTTGAGAAATATACCCGAAGTTTTAGATTTAAGTTATTTATTAGTAATTATGGTGTAACTTTACATGTTTTCAAGAGCAATAACGACATTTGATTTACAATACGCTGAGCCATTTTGACTGCTTTGGTAATTTGAAGTATTTTTTAAACGATAAAAAACAATTTTCAATAATCGACTTCTTAGAGAGATTCCCTTTGCGCAAGGTTGATTGCAAAAATAGGACAAAACTGTTTCGCTAAAGAGGCTTTTTTTCCTTGTGAAATTTTTTTTGTGCTTAAACCAAAAGAAAGAAGTGTTTCCCTTACATGTTGCACTTGACAAAATATCTAAACGGACTTAATTTTTTATATATTCAGTTATACTAGAATACCTGTGCAAGTGACAAACTAAAAGTAATCAGATTTTTGCTTCGTAGAGTGTCATAGCAATGTGATTTTTATTTTTATATAAATGGATCCATTAAAAGTGCAGTTTGAAGAGTGACTTATAACGCTGCTATAAAAATTTGTGAAAGTTAGCGAAGTGTAATATCCTTTAAAACCCCAAGTCATTTTCTCATACATATTCAAATGGCCAAGCACTTTCTGAGTCACATTTTTTACCGGGTACGGGTGTAAGCGCTAGTGTTTGCTTGTTTTTCGTGTCTCATTCAAAAAATAAATAAGTCATCTGTGTCAATAGAAAACAGAATGTCACCGAGGTGGAACATATGACAAATGAATTTCCACGGTCATTAATTAATGATTGACGTTTTAAACGCCTTAAAGAAAACTCCTATGACATAAAGTGGCTCCTAATTTGCAATCATTGAGAACTAGAATAATCTAAAATCAAGGAAAGCTTAACAAGCACTTCGTTTAAGATGGTCATGTGCTAAAACGTAAAAAAATAATTCTCAGGCTTGGTTTAGAAGTCTGGGAAAAAATGGATGACTAACTTTTTCAAATAAATTTTTTGAAAGAAGAAAATTTGCATTATATTCCGGCTTGCAACACATCCACTGATGATTTTATGGGCAAATGATGGTTAATTTAATTGAAAGTACTCACTTGGTAGTCGGCAGCATGGGCATGCTCATTGCCGTACGTGGCCTGGGAAACTTGGTCATCAATTCCATTGCCAGGGAAAGCGTGGCTGAGACCAATCACCGTGGCGGTGAGAAACAAAGCGTAAATGGCCTTTTCGAGAGAAAATGAAGGACAATGATATCAATAAAATACGATCGGGAAACTATGGATTAATTGTAATTAATTCGTATTTATTGGAAAATTTTGGAGCTTCGTTATTTTAATTGGAGGAACTTTATGGATCCATGCTTCATGTTATTTAAAAAAACCACTTGCTTTAATTTTTACGAGGTTATTCTCTGATACAAGAGAAAAAAGACTAAGTACATTCCAAAAAAAGGTAAAGGGTATAATTAAATATATTTCGTCGCCACGAATTTAACTGAATATCCATTATTATGACTGAGTTTAAATAATTAGTGTTCCACGGGCAGTAAAACTAAAATACACACCGTAAAATTATTTTTTAACGTTTCAATAGACAAACAGACTTCCCACGATCTGCATATTTTTTGGCATGAGAATCAAATTATGGACGCGAAATAATAATGAAAATTAGGGAATTTTAAATTCGATTCTGAGGTGTGTTTATAAGTTCTGTGAAAGCAACAATGCAGCCGAGTTTTTATCCATACCTTATTGGAAGACATGTTGAGTTGCGGGAGATGCTTAGGCATAAACAACTGGGCTGCTTCTGATACGTTCACCACTTCTGGTGAATCTTTTTATACAGACCCATCAGGGGGCATCGCCACGCACTGCGTAGTCTCATTAAATTTACGGCTGGCAGGTCTGACGCGTGGCTTTGCCGGAGATCTTAATTCGTTGATGAGAGAGAAAGGGGCTCCGGAAGTAATGGCCGTTCAATTTCCGGTTTCTCCCAATTTATGCGCTCACTACCATTAACAATCATTTTTCCGTCCGTTGCGCTATTGTTTTTTGGAAATTCCGAAAAATGAGAGGGCAAATGGTTATATACGTCTGTTTAAATGTGTATGTGTAAGAGTGAACCATTATAACATGATAAATGTTCTTTTTAGTGAAACGTGATATTATCTCGTGCTATGAAATATAACTACTCTATGTTTTAAGGAATGCTAGCCATTTTTTATTTTAGTCATTGACGTTGACTTATTATACAATTCTCCAATTTTTCGCTGCTTCAAATTGCAGTGTCAGATATATCTATTGGGGCACCCCAAAATAACTGCATGTATGTAACTTTACATGTTGAATTTAAAATGAACGAAAAGGGCTCTTTGTTTTAATAATATGAATCGTTCAACCGATTCTTATACACAGTTCATATCTGTCAGCTTGCTGCTTCGTTACTTTTTAAATTGACTATTATTTGCCTTATTTGAAGTGTGATGGTACTAAGTCTCAATTGTTTCAATATTGTAAAAGAATGGAAGTAAGAGAATTAGTGTGTTATAGACGTGTGATTTACATGACGTCCTTTTGGGCTTCCGACTAAGTTGGAAATTTCGTTTGACTGACATTTCTAAGGTCTATTTTGTCGTCGTTCTAAGGGCAATAAGTCCTTCAGACTATGCCTGGTATTCTACCAAACGTTACTTGTAAAAATAACTCGTAAAAACTCGAGAAGACCTGATAAAAATGGAATTAAAACGAGCAGTATTCTTTCATTTACAATTTTTAAAATACTTCTGGGAGAAAATTCACAGTGAGACGAGTCCATTACTACTGTATGAGTTGAATCAGAGTTTTTATGCATGATGTTGGGCCGTGAATGTAGCCAACCTTCCGCTCTGCGTATGAATTCATATACTCATGGGTTCTTTTTCCTTTTAAAGTGCCACCTGCATTTCACGAAGTTCTACTACTAGGAGATTAATACCATTCGTTCCTTTAAATGACGTTTTCCAAATTCCTCACCTAGGATTTGAACCCGCATCCATACAGGCCTGCTCCCCACTTTTTGCCACAACTCTCACAAATGTTATTATTCTCCTGTATCTTATATAATTTATGTATTTATATCAACATCACGTTATATATGAGTTACCTGGTACTTAAGCGTCAAGAAAAATTAACAGATGCCATTTAAATGCGGTGAAACTAATAAGTTGTGCATTGAAAAAATAAGTTAAAAATTATTCTCCTAATATTTGGAGCTGGAGCAGAAGAAGATAACACGTTTGTACAAAGATGGAACGGGAAAAGGTACCATGTTTTCCGTACAAATGTCTGTACTGATATCAATATTAAGTGGGATTTTACGGATACACAATGTATTTTATCAAAAGCGTCAATGATAACATATTAAATGCATGATTGTAAAAACAGTTCACTCAAGCACTTCATTCAAACGAGAGAATACATACTATATTTGAACTATACAGGGCATTTATAGATTAATATCCGAATTTTTTACTAGAAAAAACTGGTTAATTCCTTTAAAGAAGTGTTTTTCCCAATAAATATCTTTCTACTACGAAAGATTTTGAGCAAAGATTGATAAAAACCTTGACTTTTCTCTCCACGCTTTTAAATTGCGAGAGTGAAAGGTTAGCCTCGTGGTATTTCAATGTTAATCCTTTGAACGAATGAATCTCTATGGGTGGCTGGAGTGAAAGTCTTTCTTTCGACTACCTATCGGAATAGACTCAAGTCAGTTAATTTTTTTATTCATAAAATTGGAATTATAAAATTTTTGGGAATTGAATACCCAGTTCTTTAAAATCATCATTAGCATAATTAACTATATTGTCAGTAAAATTTGAATACTGCTACCATTTCTGAGGCAAAAATGGACCATTGAGTGATTATTATTCGTGAAATACATGCATACTTTCCCTCTCTTGCTGAGTGCTCATGCGTACTGACAGATACACATTCAGCCTTTCAAAATTTCGCGGATTCCTTCAAATACGTGAACCAAGAAGGGAGTAATTTTTATTGAGTAGGAGTAGTTCATAAAATACCTATTGATAACTTGGATAAATTGGATAACTATCTGGTACCAAAGAACAAGAGTCAATTAAAATGAATAATGTTGGTTTGATTCGTCACTTTCATTCAAGTATATATCTTTAAATTTTATCTTTCACATCAGAAAATCTTAACTTTATTTACTGTGTGAAAGCTATATGATAGGCCGTATGAATTGTTCTTTTGTGATTTAACCTGAGATTGGTTGCAAGTAACTCCATTTCGATCGCATTTCATTCTTTTGAAGCTATTTTTGCATCGTACATATTTCGTTATTGGCATTGGAACCACAGAATGGTCATCTCTTTTCCTTATATCTTACCATATGACTCTCCATTAACAATTTCAGAAGTCCTTTATGTCTCAGAAAATGCCCAATGAGTCGCACTCGTGATTGATTATATCTTCATTTACATTGTACTTCTCACCCATTATTTTGAGAACATCTTTTTTGGTTACTCTATTGCCTCCCCATTATTGTTTCCAAACGCCTATTACATCATACTTTCTTTTTCTAACTTTCCAACACTGCATTAATCTTTTTCGCCGCCTTTGGATTTAGTTGATAGTTTCCGGCATGCCTTTATGAAACTTGCTACTACGAGTATTAAACTCGAATATATTTTCTTACATGTTATATTTTTACAAGAGCATGGTTTCGACGATTGTTACGTGAAGGTTACAGGGTTCGTCCGGAAAATAAGTGTACTGAGCTCAGGAAAAAAAATGTATTACTTTTTTACATATATTAAGCTAATATTCCTCAAAATAGGACCCTTGTGAGGCGATACACTTGTTCCAGCGGCGTTACCATTCCTGGAACGCTCCCGCGAAGGCATCATCGGGAACCTCTCGAAGACACGTCGTCACGGCCTCTTTGACGGCGTCTAAAGTCCCGTATCGCGTTCCTTTCAAACTCCTCTTTATCTTCGGGAACAGAAAGAAGTCCGGTGGTGCCAGGTCCGGGCTGTAGGGCGGGTGCGGCAGCGTTGCCACCCCGTGCTTGGCCAAGAAGTCCGACACGACAAGCGCGGTGTGAGACTGCACATTGTCGTGAAGCAGCCGCCAGATGTTTTTTATCGCTGGCCGGACGCGGGCGACTCGTTTTCGAAGCCTGTCGAGCACTTGGACGTAAAATGCAGCATTTACAGTTTGTCGTTCAGGTACAAATTCGTAGTGGACGACTCCCCTTTTGTCAAAAAAGACAATGAGCATCATAAACTTATTTTCCGGATGAACCCTGTACGTTTATCGTCGAAACCATGGTCGTGTAAATATATGAGAAATTGTGGAAGCATATCAAGTGCGAAGTTTTATTCCTCTGGGTTTCTTTGAACGATCCCTGGTTCCCCACCATCCTTCCGCACTATGGTTCATACTTTATTTGTTTTCCTTTCAGTCCAGTTTATATTTCCTCCCTCTAAAACCTCCAATGTTTGTTTTTCTATTAAGTTGCATCAACAACCACGTTTCAGCACGTTACAAAATCACACTCAATATCAAAGTTTGCACGAGTCCTTTCAAAACATTTTTCCTTCACATAACTTTCATAAATTCTCTCCCTCTTGATAAATCTTCTTAGATTAACGAAATTTATCATTTTTGTTTCTACTGCTATGGCCACAATGGTACAAAACCGTGAAAATATAAGTAAATGTGATGCGCACCTTACCTAGTGTTTGGTTTGCTATTTTATGTTTACCTAAGCCTTCCTCTTTCTCGAAAATCTGAAAAATGTTGTTTTGTTTCCATTGATTCTCACCTCATACCTATCACAATAATGTTGTACTCCGCTCATCAATGATTGTAACCACCTGACTAACTGGCCAAGTACAGTTTGGTCATCGGAAACCTTATTGATTCCATGAGTTCCCCACCAAATTACATTCTTATCTCATGTTCATCCCATGTGGAATTTAAAAAATGTCTCATCCCATGTTTTTAAGAAATAATATTCTTTTTATTTCAAATTAAACCATAGTTCTTCAGTTTTTGGTCATGCATCCTGTATAAACACGTGTATTTTGATGGTGAAATGCTATAACGTTTGTACTGGCTTGTAGTCTACTTCATGTCTGGAAACAACGTAAAATTTTTTATTGAAGAGTTACATTTTAAGTCTTAAATAAAAGAATCATTTGTTACTTCGTAAGTGTCCATGATATTGCAGGAATGGCGTCATTTTTAAAAATTTATTTATATTCAGTTTGAAAATGTTTCAAACACATTTCATTCTTTTATTTTGATTCATACTTGTTTATCATTGTAATGTTTTTGTTTCAGGTGCAGAAAGGTGTCGTACAGCGATTAGGAGTTGAAGAGCGGAATGCCCATGTAGTCATCACAAATGAAAGGTATGTTATTTTCCAGTTGTAACAGCAATTTTGTAAAATATCAGCAATTACTGTAGGAATACTTACACATAAAACAAAAGAAGTTCAAGCGAATACTTTGAGTAGAGTATACAATCGTGGAAATCTATTTTTGTCACACTACTCACAATAAAGGTATGAAAATTGACTGGAAAAAGTAAATAATTAAATAAGTGACTCCTTTCAATGAATTCGGCTTCTTAAAAAAAACGAATGGTTTGCAAAATATACTCTCCATTATGCATTGAAACTTAATTGACGTTAATTCATAGGGGTCTCCTTAGATGGTTTAGCTTTATTCAAAATTCAGAAAAACGGAGATGCCATGTTTTTATAAAATTTAGGTAAATGTAACATTGAATACGATAATTTGATCGGTGTTTGAACATAACGCTGCAAGTCATCACTCTAAGCATTTCCATTTAATAAAAACTCTAGTCTACAAGTAATTAGGGTATGTACAAAAATAGTCATTAGATAAACATCTAAACAGCATTCTAGAATAATCCTTTTTACCAACAAAAGTAAATTTGAAAAAATTTTTTAAGCATATCAGTGTTCATTGTCTACTTTCCTAACCTGTGATTAGATCCAAAGTCTTCTTTCTTGCGAGCATTGATAATTAGTGGAAATTCTTGATTTTCGATCCAAAAGCGTTCATAATTTCGACCGTCCATCGGGGCAATACCAATTAAATGCAAAGTAGGCAACTTGATATTCGGTAGTGCTGTAAATGGGATATTAACAAAAGTGGGGTTTCACTACCTGTTCCTTTGAATTGGTATCATTAAGAATACGAGTTAATTTATTCTCTGTGCAATTTCCATTGGTAAGAACGTCAAAAAGATTTCTCTGGCAAAACGGTTAACCTGCCTTTAAATATTTTTTTTCTTAAATCAGTCAGCGAAGAACGGGAATCAAAGTTTAAAAAAATCTTATGCACAAATCGTATCTCAAATCCATTTATTCCTGGAAATATTAGCGGTGGTAAAGTTAACTAAGATGCATTCATGGCATAAGTTTTTGTGGTTTTTTTGTGACCAGCACACACAAATAAAATTTGAAAGGATAAATATGTCGTCTTTTAGAGGAAAAACAATTTTATTAATTTTTGTCATTTTCTGTAAATATGCACATTGTAATTTTATGAAAACATATGGTTGACTATGTACATGGCCATCATGGTGAAGTAAATATTAATACCATAATATGTACTCCATATTGCTTCGGATGAGGTAATGAGATGCAATGTGATCATGGGCAATTAGGGAATCATAGGAGTTATCAGTCATCCTCAGTGAAAGGAGCGGAAGTGAGAATTTGAAATTTGCGCACAAGCTCTTGTGACATGAAATGCAGGAACTTAATGAGATTTTGGACTTAGAATGGATTCTCTTCATTAGATCGATGGCCTGATGAGCGATCGATGGCTCCTAGGCCACCTTCCGAGATGGCCAGCGGGTGGGCGGCTTGACATTATCCCGAGCACGACCGCGTTGAATCCGCTTCGGCCATAGTTGGTTGCGCTTGAATTCTGCTTGACCCTAATGACGTTTCTGATTTAGTAATATTTACTCTGCGGCACCAATAATTTGGGAGCTAAGACGGGTTGGTGAGCGACTACCACTTGTGGGTGGGCGGCGTGACCGCTCTTTTGGACAACCGCGTTGAATCCGTTGTGGTCATCGGCGGTGTACTCGACGGTTCGGACTGTGCCGTCGGGTTCATGGAGACTGTAGGATCCCTTGACTACGTCTCCGTCACGCTCCTCGTGTTGGTTCTTGATATCTCCGGTGTGATGGTCAGCAACAGCATACTCGAATTGGTACTTGGGGTGGGCCTGAGAGGGAAGCAGTGTTAACATTTTTCTGAACATTTATCCCAGCAGTAGTAACCTCACAAATTCTTTAAATCTTGAAATGAAGGAACTAGTAATCATATTTTGAAATTAAAAGTGATGAAAATATTATTTCCTGTAAATTTTGTATTATGACTAAGTGGAAAAGTGTATTAAAATGATTGAAATTTAAACATTCGACTCAAATACCCGATATGAATAATGAAGTGAAGTACAGTCTTCACTCTTTTCTAACAGTCTTCACTTTTCTAAACCCCTTACGTTTCGGTAGGATGTCATATTGCCTTCTCTCTTTATTAGACTAATCCTATCCGTCTTAAAGAAAGTTTATATGATTCGAGGTTTATATACTCAGAGTACGGAAAGGGTCTCCAAAGGATGAATTCTTATTCAAAGTAATCTTATTATCCTGTGAATTATGGAGTAACTTGATACTAATTCAATTTCACAATTCAATAGCCGTTAAATTGTTTTTGGCTGGAGAGAGACTTATTTAACCATTACACTTGTTGTTAAACAAAATAATGGGGGATCGGGGTGGTATGGGGGCTAACGCATAGGCTTCCCACCGAGAAGGCCCGGGTTCAAATCCTTGACACAACAAATATTTTTCAGTGGTATCGCGATCCCTAAATGATTTGCTATGTGGAAGGCACGTTGAGTGAGTATGACGTCCGTCGGAGGGGGCGTTAAACTGCGGACCCCTTGGCGCCTTCCGACAAGAATAGGTTAATACCGACGCCGTGTTTCTCTCCGTCCTTCCTTTCCCATCCATCCCTAATAACACACCTTAGCTGTCGGTCGCCTCCCCAACAAAACTACAAACTGCATAATGGGAAAATATATCTAATTTTTTCATGAGATTATTTGCATTAAATGTATACATATGAGGGCCGCGGTAATCCAGGAGGTAGAGCGTTGGGATACTGACCGGAGGGTCCCGGGTTCGATTCCCGGGCAAGGCACTCTGGGCACCTGCAGCTCCAACCAATCTAAGTGATTTTTGGGCACCAGATCTTCCTGGGAAACCATAACCGGCACAGGGAAAGGAACTGGCCTGGCCCTACCCTGATGTCTGAATTTCAAATGCCGTCGGGGTTAGAACTGGATGAACTCTACCATCACCTACCTATCTACCTAACCGACCACGGTTGAATACTGTGCTTATGGTTTTTTATATAGTGTTCTCTTCACCCTCATTTTATGCCTATTCTATTAGTCAATCACTCATAGATAAATAATTTGTTTGTTCCCGAAATACTATAGCACTTTAGACGCCAGGGTCGATAATAATGTCGTCCAACGTCGAAACGAGGGTCAAGTCTTTGTTAAAATGCGTGCAGTTAAAAAGAAATTACTTCATTTCAAGACGTCAGGGTGATTCCGTTATGGCATTGCCAAAACAAATTGGCGTTTAGAACTTTTGGTCTCCCAGCCACATCAATTTTGGAGCCTATTATCGGTATTTCTCTATTTGCACACTCTGTTGAAGGTTGATTTTATAAATCTCTTCAATTTATCCCAAAATAATGAAAATATTGGCTCTCACCTGTCCCATTTTGTGAATTCGAAGAAGCTAACTCTCTTTATTTATATAGTTTGTGTTTGTTTTAGCTACACACTTGTTCATTTTACGACCCGATGGATTCGTGCAAATTCGTGTCTTCTTATTTCATTTTTAAATTAATTAAACAGCAGCATTATACCCAATATTTTTGGAATAGATGTTAGTCGTACTGTCATTAAAGATTAGCCATATATTTGTACATCAGGACTACAAAAATAGTACTCCTTAATTAGATGGAAGTAGTAGATATGTGTTATATTTGAAGAAAAGGAAATGCACTTAGTTAAATTATTTTTCAAAGATAAGAATATATAATTCACCAGTAAAATAACTAAAAGAGTAACCGAAAAAAAATATGTTAAATACATATTTTGCATTATATATTATTATTAATAAATATTATTATTCATTATATTGGTTTGAATTTATTTTCAGACGAATATCTTGAAATTTAAACATGGATTTTCTGGGTGATGTAAATTTAGTCCAATATATTTTTAGCTGTGAAATCGCAAATGATTTACGTTACGTAACCAGCGACAACTATCATGTCATAGTATCATAAAAAGTCCTATCATAGGACATATTTTATGAAAAATATGGAATACACATAACCGAGGTGGTATTTCAGACTTATACCAAAGTTACTTAGACCCTGCGATCGTTTTACAATCGAGAGTATAGTAGGATTAGTTATGATATAGTCATCCTCGTTTATGTCTTTTCTAAAACAATTTTTCTAGTTTTAAATAAAGTGCCGAATATTCTAACTTTGGGAAACCTATTGTAAGGGTATATACACTACTTGAGTTTACTTCGCGTAATGAATCGAGTTATACAATACTAAAATATAAAGAAACGCTTTTCAAAATTTCAGATTTTTAACATCAATTAAAATTAAGTCACTGGGTTATTACGATATTGGGTAGGTTAAGTCACCATCTAAAAGTAGAGAGCATAGTGAAGTATTATTTTCAAATTTGACAAATCTGACGTTTTGTTTTGCTACAGGTTTGTAACATTGTACTTACGTAGTAGTCCACAACTTGCTTCGCCTGGCCGACTATGGCATGTCCTCCATATCCAAAATGCCCTCCATAGCCAAAACCAATGCCATGTTGTGGAAAGGCGTGGCTAATGGCGAAAACCATTGCGATGGCAGCAAATCGTAAGACCATCTGCATGTGAGAAAATATATGTTTTGGAATACTCAGCACTATATACTATATCCCTGGGCTTTCCCATCAAATACAGTAGGGTGCAAAAAATATGATATAATTTCATTTTTCCTTCAAATGAAGAACTCTTTCATTCTGAAATATTAACCATCGTCATGCATACTATTACAAAAATTAAGAAGGATTACAATGCGAATGAGACATTTCAAATGACTACAGTTAATTATCGTGAAATTGTCTGGTTTAATTCAAATTAATATTATTGGTACGTTACATTTAAATGATGAAAATGGTAAAACTATTTTTTAAATGAGAAAGAAATATTCTATAAATAGCTTTACTGTTGCAAGGATATAAAATTTAATCTTTATTAATTCCCACACAAATATCCCTGACAACTTTTCTATTATTGTAAAATTTGGGGAATAAGATGTAACGTTAGGAAATTATACTTGAGCGACAAATATTAGCAGTGCGTTCACTTCCCTAATATCTTCCTACCATCATGTTTTTTGAAGGATAATGAGAGAAAATAATGTCAACTTCTTTTGCGCGTTAATTGGTTTTAAAGCGTAAATGCCTCATTTTTGAATTAAGATAAGGTATTTGCAAACCTTCCCCTTGTAAGATACTTAGGTGTAATAAATTAACAGGTTATCACACCTTAGCCTGAGATAGTTCGTTGGCAGGCTCTCAAGTAACGGTCTTTCCTCTGAGAAAACCTATCCTCTGATGATCATCAAACTACGCGACTCGCTCTATATATACCCCGCTTAGACACGCCATCCACTGAATATCTCCCACCACAATCGCTAGAGCGTGCGCGAGAGATGCCGGCGCGCATGTGTGGTACGTATGTTGTGTATGTGTGTTTTCCCCGTGTGCCCCTCATATTGGAGTCAGTTGATTGGAGTGGAAACGGTGTCGGCTGCCGAGCCACGGGGAAAGGGGAGGAAAAGAGGGTAGGTACCGAGGCTGAAGCATATAAATTTTGCAGAAAACTCCCTCTTTCGTGTGAAGCGGACCTTGAGGCAAACGTGGAATTCCTTCCTCGAAATAATGATGACAAAATACCGTCATCAGTATGCGTGTGACATAACTTGCAGATAAAAGTACTCACAGATGTTGTGAATGAGAGAGCGTTTTTATTCACCTTTTTTATGTTAGGAAATACGAAATTCTTTATCGGTAAAAGTGCATTTTATTAATAAGTTGATAAATGAATTCGCAAGCTTTATAAATAAAATACAGGAAGTGTGTTTCTACCCTTTTGCACTTCATGGAGAATGCATTGAACGAGGAGAAATTTTATTGATGGAAGTTTGCATATTTATCTCTGCTCTTGTCTACAACCACACAAATCTATGACAGGAAAATATTAAAATTAGATTTTTGACTATTGACTGAGAATTTTCACTCCATTCTTTATCCGTTTCTCGCGATCCTTAAACGTCCTAAATTTTAGTACATTCATTTGATGATTAGTCAGGGAAACACATTTAAACTAATGATAGAAACTCTCAAGAAAATCACCATTGACTAGGGGTTAAATTAATGCCCACTCCAGACGTTGCACGCTCTTATGAATTAATTCAACAAACCTTAATCTGGTCACTTGAACCCTGATATTACATTTATTAGTTACATAAGGGATTTCAGTTGACAATGCATGATTCACTGTGTAGTCAAGTAAAAATAACAAGTTAAACATATTTTAGTGACTCATCTCCAGAAAAAAACTAAAAGTTTAAAGGTATTGTTGAGTACTTTGTCTAAACTTAAATTAAAATAAAATTGAAAATAACATAAACATTAGGCAAATAGTGTTATATCATTAACTTATTCTTGATTAAATAATAGACCCTACAAACTGTGGGCTTTTATGCGTAGAGTTTTTCTACAAATGAAGATGAGGATTTCCGTGCAAGCTTGGTAAAAATAATTACTAACAACCAAAATTGCACCATTGCAACACCAACCTACGAGATGAACTATTTTTCATATTCTGTATAAGAATGAACAGCGACAGCTGGGCCGAAAGGTAAATGTCACTATGTATGAGCATATGCATGCAGAACTTCGATAACTTCTTGGCTTTTAGTGAACGCATAAGCAGTGCTATTGAAAAGAACGGTAACAGGGATTGAATATCACCGGCTTTAGTACTTTACTTTCTATTCCACTCGTAGATGGTTTCAAAAGAATTGCTGTCTTTAGAGGGATTGGAGACATGTTACCTTTTTCAGAACCGCTTCAATTTTTTTCCTATTAGTAAGTATCAGTGCAGGCGGTTAACAAAAAAATAGGTCAATATTTTTTCTTAGTACACCTTTATGTAATGCAAACATGCTGATCATTTTCTCTTCAGCATGTTAGTTTAAAATTGAAAGGCCGAAGTTGTTTTGTCTCCTTAATCTGAAAGATTTCTTGATGAATTTGTTCCATTGTGTATTAAGGATCTTGATGATAAATTATTTGTACATTAAAATAAAAGTCATCTCTTGCCTTAATTTTCATGAAAGCCAAGTAAGCGAATTATTATTCAGTATTAAAACTGACAGCTATTATTATTTGCCTACTACGAATTAGTGGAAAGCGTGATTACTGAAGTTGTTTTTTTAAATTCTTCTTAAATCAAGGAAAACTATGAGAGGAAAGTTTCAGTTTATAATTCCTCAAAAACTAATAAATATTAGAATTACCTGTGTAATTAATTATTTAAGGAACAAATGCCAAAATAACATATGCCGCCGTATTGTGAAAAATGAAACAACCGCGTTCAGAGATAGAAAACACCGTATGAAACGGGCATTTAAATTGTAAAATTAAACCTATATTTTAAACTAATATGACTTCAGGTTAAAACCATCTATTTGCTTTTTTTTATTGGTACTATTTTTCGGAAAAATATGGCTTGTTCTACGGTGAATTAATTTCTGATCTTATAAAAATTTTAACTGCGGAAAAGAATTCCTTTCATACAAACTCGTCTTAAATTGTTAATATAATGTTGATTTTCTTGCTGCTAACGGCATATATGTATAATTTGTTATTCATGTGTAATCGCGACTGCCATATTGATCAGCGTATCAGGTTGCTGTTAACTATTAGAAATAATAGAGGTTTTTCCGGTTCCTATATTCAGGATGAATATTGAGGTTTATCAAATTCGTTATTGGTAAAACATAAAAATATATGGAGAATTGAAACAACGTTGAACACAAAACGCTTTGGCATCATCCTTGGGTTGTGTAGACACTAGTTTTACTCAATACTCATTGAGAAGAGTCAATTACGTGATCTGTGGTGCATGTTAACCTTAAAAATGATACTTTAAATAAATAGTTTACATCATTATTACTAGGCATCCTACCGTGCAAGGTAGGTTTTCAGTGAAAGGAGGCTTAAAATGCCTTAAGATGCACTTTCGTAGCGGTAACTAAGAAGACACCATGAACCACTCCCCTCCACAATCTATATTTTCATTCCTCTCGTATTACCTGGACCCCATCGAAATACCTGTATCTTTCCTCTAATAAGCTGTTTACTGTTGTGCCATTTTGACTCCGATAAAATCGATTAAGGCATTCAATGCCAGATCTTAGGACAACTAAATTAAAGAATGCGATGCGATAATTTACTTTTATCCTTCGAAGATCACGTGTTGACACTAAATACAGAGTTTTTTAATTATGTCTGGTGTTTCTTGAACCCTCAAGGCAGACAATGCTGGAAGCAAGGATTAAACAAAGAGAAAATGAAGAAAAAGGTTTTAAAATATTCCTTTTTACGTTGATATGTTAAAGAGAATGAGGTCATGATTTTTAAATCATATCCCTTTAATTATTAAATATAGGTATTTTTCTATGATAACAATAATATTATATTTATTTTTTTATTCCAATCGACGGAAAAAAGAATGAAACATTTATAAAATACAGGACATGCAAAAATATATAAACTATATAAAGTACGGCTATTTTGCGTACTTTGAATCCCCTTAAGCCAACATTCTCCGCAGGAGGTGGATATAATTAGTCGTGGTTTTTATCCATCTTGTCCCATGTCTAAAGATTAAAAGTTATTGCATGTATCTTTAGTCATATTCCATTCACGTTGATTGGTAAGATTTTTCAAACTAGATTTATTCTGATTATTATGGTTTTAAATATATAATATTCCACATATTTGGTACTTCAAGACACTCTTTATCCTTATAATGCGTTAATATACCTGAAAAGTCCTATAATTCTTTACATCTTTAAGGCATTTTATTATGTGGTATAGTATGATTTAATTTTTTTAATGACTATATATTGACAACATAGACAAAAACAATCCATTAAGAGAAAAGAAACTTAGGAAATGTTATATACTACACTTCAGTTTTAAATGAATTTATTTCAAAATAGTTGTAAACTTATTTTTCCTTTCTCCCACTTAACATTTTTTTACACTAAAATATATTGCATAGTATTAGTAAAAAAGGATTTCGGTACTCAAAGTACAATCAGTCTAGTAAACAAATGGAGCCTTGCAGTGAAACCTAGACTGTTTGTTTCAATCCCAAACTTGAAAAGTTCAATCATTTGTAGTTCATTCCACGCTAAAATTAATAATAATCCGAAAATGAGGAAGTTCATAAACAACTAGAAATAGTTTTTCCGAATAAATTTCAAGTCTACTTTAATTTAATTTAATCCTCGTGATTTAACAATCATGAATTGTCTCAGCACATATCAAGTAGTAATTCTCAACCTCAGATCAAGGACATATGAATCTTTCCTTGACGGTAATGATAGGGAAAGTCCTTTCACGGCGTTCGTGTTCCAGCTGTGGTGTATTCTTCTCCTTCCCCTCGCTTAACCACTGCAGGTCACCGCCACTGTCTGCTTTACAGAGAAACTCTTGATACCATCGTCTTACGTCCCGTTACGGAAGAATCTCTTTGATTATTTCTTGATTTGATGCTCTATGAAATATCAGTTTTTTCCACGGGTTTTCTCTGTGGTGTGATAGACAATTGTCAAACGCTGCAACATCTATGTAATAAAACTGACTCATTGTCAGGCCGAACAGTTTGCCTCAATACGGACCGAATGGGCCCTGAAGAAAACATTCATGAGACAAAGTTGTATTAAGACTCAGAAAGACGAAACAGAATGAGATTTATTCCCTGATGCAAAGGCATCGAAAGTCAGATTATCATTGATTGGTGGATTAAGTATGGAACCGTCATAAATCCCCCATGTTTGCCTTAAAGCGGTACTCTTCCACTTGATGGCCAGTATTCATAGTCACCGTACGTATTTGTTTGCCTGCTTATTTATTATTATTTTGGTTATCTTGTAGTCTACTACTTAATATTTTTTAGACTTTAGGATTTTAAGGTTTCGGAGAGTCACAGATTTAACTTCCATAAATTACTTGGCCTTGCCTAAAAATCCACACCTAACATCCAACGCCACAATAAACCTTCCTTCAATTTTGTATGCATTCTACATTGCTTATCTGATGCTCGCTTCTCTATCACATTCTTCAGTATTCAATCGTCAGGCATAATGCTCATAATGCACCTTTCCTGCCTACCTTGGATTTCTTTCAACGCTTTTCTCTGCTTCCCCTCCGTGCCTAGTTTTTCTTCCCTTTTTTCCCTTCCCTTTTTTCTTCCTCTTTTTCTTTTAGAAATGTAACTTCTTCATCGTTCACATCCACACCTCAAAAGCTTCCAATCAGCGCTTATCTTTTTCCTCCAGTGGCCAAGTTCCCGCGTGGTCACTGTCATAAACTCCCTCCTCCCTGTGAAAAGTCGTTTCACGTAATTCTTCTTCTTGTATACCTACTTTCACCACAATGGCTGAAAATACTTCCACTAAGAAAGCCAAGTTGCACCTGTTTCAGATAATGCCCTTTTATTATTATGTTTAGCTTAACCTTCCTCCTTTTCAAAAAACTCTTCATCTTTGTTTTTAATGCATTGACATTCACCCCATACCCAACCCGCTTCTTTTAATGCGCTCAGAAATGATTGTAACACTTGGGCATGACTGATTGACTAAGTTTCAGCCTAACTAAATCTATTCATAGTAAAATTAATAATAGCATATAAATTGATTTTTATTAAATTTAATTTAGAAAGGTACTAGTGGATAAAAAATTATGTAATACTTGTATACATCATGAATAACTCACGTACTGTCATTTTTAAAAGTCAGTGGTCACTCTCTAGCGTGTTGAGAATTAATGAAAGTTCAATAAATTTGCTGTAATGGCATTCAATCGTTAACCGATGCTTGGGATACGATTATTGTACTTTTCTCTGAGAAACAGAACTACAAAGATGCCAACCATTGAATGGTAACATTAAAAACGTAAATACCTTCCTCCAAAACTCGGAAGCGCCAGTGATTGGCTCTATCTTTGGGAATAATAAAAGTGCTTTGTACAAGCATAGGTGTCACTCAACGAAACTTATATTAGCAGACAAAATGAAAACAAAAGGAATATTCGAGGAATGAGTTCGAAGAAAAGTGACATGATAGAGGTGAACATATGTTTCAAAATATGAATTTCAATGATATTGATTGGGAAAGCAAATTAATAGATGTCTTGGACAGGTTGGAAGGTATGCAGTATTCTGTGTCAAATAACGTATGACTTTCCAACCATTTAGTCGGACTGGCAAAAACACTTTAGACTCAACACGTCAAAATTATCACGAACAATGAAAGCGAGCAAACATGAGAAATATTTACGTGGGTAATCCCAGAAGGATTTTGTACCCAGGAACATTTTGTAAAAAATATATTTATTTTTCAAAATAATCTCCTTTCAGCTCTATACACTATTCCCAACGATGTTCAACAAGTCGGATTATTATTTACCATTAGGTAATCTACCGGTTACGGTAGGATTTTGGATGGACACAACTATCAAATAAACATTTTGTAACTCCCCACCTAGCAACCTAATCTATATCAGGTCCCTCTTCATCTCGGTGTACTTCTTTCCTCCCTTCATCCCATCCAACATCCCTACCCTCTTCCTGCCCTTTCCTCGTTTGCCCAACATCCTCCCCTCTATTACCTTCTTCAAAATTCCACTACCGCTCAATACCGCCTACCGCCTTTCATCCATTTTTCCTGCCTCCATAACAAGTTCGATATCCCTTTTAAAATAAGAACTGTCTTGCTCCTCAAAATAGCCAATAACCGCCGCGATCACTTCTTTACGGTTGGAAAATCTTTGACCATCGAGCCATTTTTCAAGTTTGCGAACAGAAAATAATTCGAGGGGGCTAAATCTGGCAAATAGAGTGCATGAGACAGCAATTTAAACTTAAATTCATGAATTTTGGCAATTGCAATAACGAATTTGTGAGCTTGTGCATTGTCTTAATGAAACAACACTTTCTTTCCAA
This sequence comes from Hetaerina titia, assembly GCA_037158775.1. Lineage (NCBI taxonomy): Eukaryota > Metazoa > Arthropoda > Insecta > Odonata > Calopterygidae > Hetaerina > Hetaerina titia. Next base: position 61,133,885 of record CM073774.1, read on the forward strand.
ATGCGGCCGCTTTTGCTTGATTTCTTCGCCCAAACGTTGCAATAAGTTCACATGATATAGTTTTATAGATATACGCCATTGATAGTTTTTCTTTTTTCAAGATAGTCAATAAAAATTATCCCACGCACATCCCTGAAAACCGAAGTCACAACTTTGCCTGCAGATGAAACAGTCTTCGCCTTCTTTGGACCCGGTTCTCCGTTTTGAATCCATTGTTTTGATTGTTCTTTTGTCTTGGATGTAAAGTACTGGACCTATGTTTCATCGATAGTTATGTAACGGCCCAAGAATTCTGCTTTGGTGCTGTGAAACTTTGCTAAACACTCAATTGAAACATCTTCACGACATTGCTCTCTTTTTCATTAAATATAACCAATTCCCGTTGACATTTGCAAGTGTATTCATCTAATGACGACATTAAGTTATTCCTTAGTCTATGAATTATCTTAGCCGTGAAAGATTAAACATAGAAAAACTTGAGAAACCGAGGTTTATAAACACCCATCATACTTCCCATCCCTACATTTGCGTCTGAATCCCAACGAGCGTGGTAAAAATGTATGTATGATAATTGCTAATATGTTGGTTCCATATTATCACTTTTAGCTTATACCGAGTTAGATTTGCCCTGAAGTGAATCTTGCATACCTCCGTTAAGACACACTAAGATATCATAAAATGTATTCTATTCCTTAAAAGTCTGAATCTAAGTGTCAAAAAAAGTCAAGCGTTTTACCCAGGTAATTTTTTTTCATTAATTTTATCCGTGCTCAAGTGATATTTGGTTTATGGCTTGTACCACTGGATGTTATTTTAATATTTTTTAGTCCTAATAGAATATTATTTCACAGTTTTGGTAATAAAATATCACTATATTCAGGCTGTATAAAACTAGGAAATCAATTACATTATTCGAATAAAGAGACATTACCTAGTGATAAAATACATATGATTAATCTTAAGCTTATAAAATTGATTAAGTTTCAACCGGAGATTGTGCAAGTTGTACAAGAGCAAAGAGATCAATAATATACACTGAAAAATTAAATTTCTGAAAAGAAAATACACCTTTTTCTCCGAAATCAAGTTTGGTAAACTGTTTTTATGTCAAAAATGTAAATATCTAAGCGTAACCTGAGAGTCTGAGCGTCGTAAAGTCGCATTGGCAAGAAACTCTACAAGGATATAATGAAAGGAGAAATGTATTCCTCAGCGGAAGTAATTGGAGTTTATTAGTTGGCGTTCTGCAGGCCAAAACTAATTGACTATGGTGGAGCTTCCATTTATTTTGAATTGTTATTGGTGTGCCGTTATAATTCGAAAAAGTGTTATCTTACAATTTATCCCTCTTGATAAGTAATGGGAGTAATAAATAACTAGTTTACATGAATGCAAGAATAAATAAATGATATTAGGTATTATTGTTGACACATGACTATTCGTAGCCAGTTTTCCAGTTATATTTTAAGTACCACTATCATTTTACGCCGAAAGCTTACTTAATTGCCAATATTTTGCACTCCGAAGTTCAGGAACTCAGACTGTATGCTCTTGACTGGATAGAAATTTTAATAAGTTTGATTCCAATTGTGAAATAGTCAACGGTATTCTGTACTCCTCACACTCCTCTACCTTTCTCTTTTTCACTTGTCATTCAGCGGCTCCACAGACCGACGAGGCTCAGACCAGAAATCCCACCCATGATCCCTTCCTCTTCCCCTTCCTCCCTCCCCTTCTCGTTCCCATTCCTTGTACGTTCTCATTCCTTGCCTGTCACCTTATTAGTGTCTAAGTATACCTTATTTTGTAGTGTATGTCTGATGATGGTGCTGGACGCAAGTCGTAACCTGGGCCAATTTAATTAAGATATACGATGAATAACAAAGCCATGTCATCGTCATTAATTATCAAATACATATTTGATTTGAAAATCATACAAAAATTATTTCTTTAGAGTATACAAAAAGTAGATCTGCATTAAGATATAGAGCAGGAGCATATAACGTAGCATATAAGGGGATTAAATATAATATAATACTTTAAAATCTAAATATTCTAGTTAAAAAATGTATGTTTGTTATTCTCCCGAAACATGCCGAAAATAATCATTTTTAAGCCGAAAAGTGTTTTCTTAGCATCAAAAGGTATATCCATATTAGGTTGTTTCTTCCAAAGCTACATAAATAAACCTAGGAAATGTTAATGCATGTATATATTCATGAGATAGGGATTCTACTCGTACGCTCACTTATTTTACCCTACACTAATGGATAGATAAAGGTGACCACAAATTTTATTGCCTTTCAAGCAGCTTTTTCTTAAAAAATAGTTGGAGTTATCAGGGGAGGTGACCTAGAGTTAAGGTCATTTGCGATAATGTGTGTGGGTTGTTTGGTAGAGTTGTAGCGTATATAAGGTATTCAGGTAATGGATTCAGGAATGAAGGAATAGAGAAATACCTGACGTTAGCAGTTACCAACTCTTCAGGAAATGCGCGGAATGAATAGATGAAGGAATGAATAGTCCTTCAAAGTAAGTGTGTCAGTTTTTTGCTCTAAAATCTTACGAGTAGTTTATTTTTTCAAATTAATTAACTTAAAATTAAAAAAATATATATATGAATAATCCAGATCAGCTCATTCCGCAGTTTAAAGTTTAGAATAAAATTAACTTATCTTTAACCGATTTAAGGAATTTAAATTCATAAATTCAATACTAGAATTGATAGGTATTAGTAACTGTGATATGCTTACAAAATATGATGATTTATCGAATTAAATCCAAAATTTACTGAATAATCCAGGTGGATCACTACAAAACTCTGAAATATTCTCTTTTTTGTAAAATTAATACTTGGTCTCAAATTTAGAATAGATATTTTTTAAGTCAAGTGACAACTATTCATTCAGTCTAATTATTAGGCAAGAGAAAATAAATAAGGTTAGATTCACGACGAATAAATATTAGTAGTTTTAAGAAGGTTATTATCAAACTGAGCAGATTAGCTGAAATGAAATTCCATGATAATGCTTATAGACTTTTATTTTGTGTTTTATACAGAAACAAGAAATGGACATATATACATAGTGATGACCCATTGATTTTCAAGGTAAATTGTTCCTAGTCCTGAAAGTAGATGTTATAACAGTGGACACTTAATACTGTAGATCGTAGTAATTACTAATCTGAAGTATATTCTGGTAACAGATATCTTCAAATGCACCTTTTTTAACTTGAAATACTTAGGGATTAGCTTATACGAGGTATGAGAGAAAAATAATGCGAATGAGTGTTACTCATGATTCAGAAGAGGAAATGGGGGATGGGATGGTGTTCTACTATGATAATTCGAGGAACGGGGTGAAAACTGGATGTAGAAGACTTAGTGATGAATGAGCTGCTGGTGGTGCGCAATTGAGTGATGCTGTCCAATGGTCTGGTGATGGAGGATGGGTTGGTGCTGTACAGCCACCTGGTGTTGCAAGATAGGCTGGTGATGCACGAGGGGTTGGTGTTGAACGATGGGCTGGTGGTGCACGATGGGTTGATGGTGCACAATTGGCTGGTGGTGCACAGCCTGTGGGTGGGCGGCGTGACCGCTCTTGTGGACGACCGCATTGAATCCGTTGTGGTCATCGGCGGAGTACTCAACGGTTCGGACGGTACCGTCGGATTCATGGAGGCTGTAGGATCCCTTGACGACGTCTCCGTCGCGCTCCTCATGCTGGTTCTTGATGTCTCCAGTGTGATGATCTGCCACAGCATACTCGAATTGGTATTTGGGATGGGCCTTCAACGAATAAATGGATTTAATTAAGAGGTGCTCAGGTCTGAATCAGGATTCAAAAATATAGTGCAACGAGTGGGGGATCATCCTTTTGCATCAACAGTAATTCATTTATTGATTTATTAAGTACGAAGATGACATTTGAGCCAAGCGGAATTATTTAAAAATATTAGATAGCCGTCAAAATGAGAAATACTTGATATAATTTAAAGCTTTATTTTTAATGTGGAACAACACACTTAAACCACTTATGGATTTTAATGGGGTGTTTTTAAGACTGAATCGATACACTGATAATCCATTGCTTTTTTTAAATATTAGTCAATTATTTTCCATCCAAATGAAATCATGATTCAATTGATCATTATTACTTTACTGTGAGTATAATTCAGTGATGATCTATTTGGAATTAATCTCTTCAACATTGTCATATTAAGTTCATTCTATGAATGCCTCATGCCATGATTTAGGAAAGAGATTTTTATCCACCAATTAGTTTTCGTAAGGTAAGGTTCATTACTCCTATTTCCGTAAAATGGATAAATTTTACTAATCAAGAACATAGTTAAATTAAATGTACATACGCTTAGTGATGAGGCAAAGAAAAATATCAGAATTGAACTGTACTTGCACTATTCTACTACATATATGAAGAAGAAACTGATCTTCGATATAGAAAAATGATTGTAGATTAAGAGGTTTTTGATATTGAGGTTTGGGAGTTGAAGAAATTGTGTTCCTTAACATTTGAACTTAGAGTGCAAGACAAATGACGAGGCAAATAATTGGTAAAGGAGTTACGCGAAATTAGAAGTAGGGAAAAAAGGAATGGGGGAAGGTACCAAGAGACAGTGTGAATGAATGGACAGAATATTGAAGATTGTGACAGGAAGGTGAAACTAAGCCAAGCTGGCTAGAGGAAGGGTAACAGCAGGCATTTTTAATAATAGGGAGGCACGTTGAGGCCCCGAAAAACGAGATAAGGAAATAATGTAGGGCAAAAAAAGAGGACGTTCACGCTATTTGTTTTGCATAATACTTGATATCTTATGCGTTATACTAGATTGAGGCCTTTTATTTATGCTGATAATTAACCAAGGTCAAATTATGATAGATTGAAAAAAGCTTCCATTATAGCTGGTTACCCGGAATATATTGAAACTATTAAAAATACCTTCAGCTATGGTGGGAAGATATACGAGTGTAAAACATCGGATGGATTGTAAAAATAGATTTTTAGGCAATCAATTCAGAATCAAGGAAATAATATAGTGCATAGGAGTAGACAGTCGTCACGATACCTGAGTAGTCGTCACCTTTTCCAAAACTAATTTTTAAGGTGGTCTAAAACTTTGAGTGTAAATCCAGCATTAATAGTCCTAAGATCGATACCAATTGAATTGAACTTGAATCCTGAATATTGTGAAAGTTTTCTTATTCAACACATACTTTGTTTCATTCAAACAGACATGACTTCAGGGGTAAAATCAAAACGGAACAATTCTGTGGATATCGTTATCATAATCAAAAATCAAAAAAAATATTTAGCAAGTCGCTAGTGGTAAAACCTTTTCTAGCGAGGCATATGAACAGAAAAACAATCTAGTAATTTATCCGCAGTTTAGCTTGCGTCCCAGGATGGTGACCTAAATCCATGTATTTTCATTGAGAAAAAACACTTCCGCAAAAAAATCATTACTTTTCTTAATTTGGTAAACTATGACCAATCAGAGGGTAATAAAAACGCGATTAAACAAAAATGTCCTCATTGAATTATTGCTCTTTCTTTTTTTCTGCCAGTTACGAACAAACATCTCCCCACGTACCAAAATTCAAATTTGTAACATAACTCCTAATTTACCCGAACAGATGGATTACGGTTAGATGTAACGGTGCTAGAAGAATGAGTGATCGAAAAATCTGAGTTCATATAAATATTTGGAATTAGCCTTTTATCTATCACTAGGCTCAAGTGTGGTTGGAGTACTCACGTGATAGTCAACGGCATGGGCAGCGTGGCCAACGACAGCATGTCCTCCGTAACCGGCGTATCCGTGCTGAGCGTGGCTCATGGCCAAAGCCATGGCAATGATGGCCAACTTTGCGATCATCTGAAACGATTTTTTGTGCTTATTAGGACAAGCGCGGTGAACATTGAATCCAAGTCTATGCTCGTATTTTTGATAGCCATCTTTCTAAAGTGTTTGCCTTTATGGATATCCATCAATTTTACATGATTGAGGAATTTTGTCTTAGAATTCTAATTTTACTAAAATCTACGGCACAAAATGGTTGCAAAACTACCTAAATGGAATTATTTTCAGATTCACTGCGAGAGGCACACAGTTAATGTTGTCCAATCACCCATTTCATAATGTTCAAAGATCTAGGTCACACGTTTTTCGCATTTCACTAGATGCACTTTATGAAATGTTACCAAATTCTAAATTAAGTAATAGCGCTATTATTTGCATTATTGTTTACACAATTAGCTAACATAGTCTCCATGTTTAAGTGATGAAAAATACAGATAAATAAATCTTTAAAGCTGCCATGTGAAAACTACCAAAAAGCTGTGAAACTAACGGCTTAAATTACTTTTTTGATTGAATTAAACTTGTAAAAAACAAGCACGTGGATAAATCTTCCTTATTAGGTAATATTGAAACGTTTTCTCTCAAATAGACGCATATAGTGCTTGAGTCTGTAATAGTCTAAAATCCTTTTCTTAATGATCCGCACCTTTAACGAGGAGATTTCTGCTAGGAACTTGGAAGTGTTGATGAGTTAGGATGCCTGTGAGGCGATCAGGTAGCTCTTGTTCTGTCTTTAATCGACTGACGATATTTCACTCTTCTGACTTGCCCTTATATACATCACAGCATATTGCCCGGGGTTATGCTTCCGCTCTCGTGTCGGAGATTGGGCAGTTTTGGGGGAGGAAGGAGACCATGAGGAAAGGAAAGAGAGAGGAACGGGAAGGGGCCCGATGAATTCGCTGCCGGTACGTTTGTATCCAATAAGCCCGGGGAGAAAATAATATGTCATAATTTGGAGGTGGGTGCGGCAAAGTTCCTACGGAATGTCGACTAGTTCTCTGTGACACAAAGAGAGGGTGTAATATAATCTGAGACAAAGTATCTAATTGCACACGACTGAAAGTTATTTAATGTGGAGGATTTCTTTGGATGTGAATTATGTTATTTTGAAAATATATCAAGCTCAAAGAAAGAAATGAAAATATTACTCCCGAGTTTTCCTGAAAGAATTTACGTAAATTTCGATTGCCAACAGAACCACGCCACGTCACAACTTAACGGTTTCCTTTCGTCTAAAAGAATTCACTCGAGTCAAATTTTCGTTTATTTCGAATTATATTGTGTAATAATCAGCTCAGTATTTTTCTAAGAAGACGATAATAAAGGAAATCTCTTTTTTGGAATTAATTTATTTGTTGCTTTCACGTGAAACAGAATTTTATTGGGTAACTTGAAAAAAGAAAATGGCTTACAAAAAGTACTCTGTGCTAGTCAATAACTATTTAGCAAAGAATGTACTATTTAGTAAGAATGAGTAAAGTTATTTTTAGAATTTATAAGTGAATTTAAAAAGTGTAGATATAATTGAATGGCAATATAATTGCACTTATTAGAAAGAAATAGGGCATTTGATCTTACTTCTGGTACTGAAACACTTATTCTGGCAATTGGAGGTTGGAATACTCAAGTAAAATTAGGAAAAATGGGCTCTTATATTGGCATCCTTATGCTTTATTGAAAAATGCAAGTTACACCGGAAACAATATTTAATAAACCAGCATTTATTATGCATAAGGTTATAAAAGCATAGTATCACTCGTCTTACTTTTTCCGTTAAACATACATGGCAGTTAAAATTTAATATGGTTCTATGTTTATTTTTAATGTATTATTTGATTTGACGTTTTCTGATTATGGCCATTCCGAAAGAATATAAGCAATGATATATTTTATGCTACTTAAGTGAGAAAAGGTATTTGTTTTTTAACCATTCAGCAATAGAGATACTTTCATTAGCATTCATTTATTATTTCAACGATTCTATCAGTTCATTTTTTAATGTTAATTTGGTTTGATTTAACTAAAATGTCATAGATTTTTCCGTAAATAAATCATTTGGAAAGTATCACAGTTCTGTGACACTCCACATGTCATCTTCTACTTTAAAAGGATGACAGTTTTGTTAAAATATAATTTCACTCTCACTAATATTTCAAATAAATATCCTTTTAATTCTTAACCAGAATTGCGTTCAAGCATTGCCGCAGAATATCTAAGCAATGCCATCTTAAATTGTAATATTATTCCATGTTTAAACTTCACCTGCGCAATGATTACAATTAAACTTCCACTGCAATTATAATTAAAAAAATAAATTTATAATATTAAAAATTGTATGGCATTTCCTTATCTCTCTGAAACTGGGTGTGCGAACGTTTCTTGTTTACTCAAAGGTCTTGTGCTTTTATAGTCGTTATTATGTATAAATGCATCAAAATAATCCTTATACGTTGACTTTATTTGAACTATATACGAGTATCATTTCTATGTATTGAATGGTTTATGAATACGCAGACAAAAAAGTTAATAAATGAAATATTTATTCTATGAGTAATTAATTTGGAATGGAATGGAATAAAATGTGATTATTTCGTGGAATTGGTTGCTAATGTTATTGCCGGCGAGTCCATTTTTTATCCATTACCGCTGGCTGCAACCATCGGAAAATTATCTTCTTTAAATCTTATTTATGGTTTTCACTGAGCCATTTATTTGAAAGTTGATAAATAAATTGCGTTTCAATTAAAAGAAACTTAGCAGTCACCGCCTACTCTTGGCCCTGAAGGAGACGTGCCAAAGTATGAAAGATCAGCTTAGGGCAATGATCTAAATGCCACTTAATGGTGATATTATTGGACACTGGATGTGAATGGCCCTTGTCATCATTACCATACCAATTGATCCATGCTGAAAATAGCGCCACTTTCCATGTAATGCCAGAAGAAAGTGGCCTTATTCCTTTCATTAAAGGTATACTCTTTTATGAATCAGAGTAAGTTTTCTCTAATACAGATCAAGCGACCTTCTAATTGTTCTTCCACGCCGCTTTTAGTTTTATGGTGGAAATGAGAAGAACGTGCGTTCCTTCTCCCGCCTTGAACGTGTGGGAAGGAGTTTTCTCGGCTGCCCTGACATAATAACGCCTCCATTTTTGGACGCAAAAACGTGGTTTGATCCATCCAAGTCTAATCTCTTCCGCATTCGCAGCACGCGTTTCTTTTACTTTTTTCCGCCCGCCCCAATCTGTGTATGCTTTTCCGCTCTATAGAATTTCTTTTCCCTCGCGGCGGTGAGTCGGCATCCGACACAACCCTCCCTCCTCTTTCGTTGGGTACCCACCTGCTCTTGTGTTAGTTAGCACTTAGCGGGCGCATGCCTTTCGCCACGACTAGCAATTTGATACCCACAAGTGCACGATTATTACATCTTCCAACCGAGCTATTAAATCTTCAGCGGTTGAGTTATAATCTGATATTTATAGGTCAATTTTTTTAAAGGGAACGAATGAAAATACGTGCGATTTCTTCCCAAAGATTTTTCACGCGGATTTGATGGGGATTATTTGTAAAATGTATCTGAGTCCGCGTAGTGGTGTAATAAGTATTTGATATTTTATTTAAATATTGGTATATTGAACTTAAAATAAAAATTAATATCGGAGAGGGGGTCGTTAAATTTGAGTTTTAATGATTGCGTCTTCGTATGTGGATATTTTACGTGCATGAGAATGAAAATTTTCTCAGCCACGAAAAATAACGAGGACATATTTCATCGTGAAATTTTTCTTTAATTATTATTCAGAATTCACCCTGGTCTAGTCATGGATGAACAATCAAACTATTTCAAGTCAGTATTTCCACATATACTCGACGGTTTCAGGATTCAAGTCGGAGGCATAAAGTCTGTGGAAAAGTGCAAAATCTTTTGATATGATCACCAGTTTTTCCCATCGAATATTGGGAAATTTTGTGTATTTGTTACCGTTGGAGTTATGGTTTTAGGCCTAGTTTTGTACTTTGAACGTTTTATCGACGGAGTTATTATCGAAAATTTTGATTTTATAAGAAACTTAATCTGTTCATTAGTGAATATGAACATTCATAGCGTATAAAGAGCGTCTTTAAGCTACTGGGAAATTTCACGTCCAGTTTAGAACTTATCTTATAGAATTAATTTTTGGCTAAACGGGATGGTAGTAAAGCTAATCTTCATTTTGACGAGACATTATAAAACCTCTACCAAGAGTGAGAGTACTCTAGGAAGTACACATATTTGTCTTAATTTTCAGCATATGCACAGATGAATTCTGCATATTTTCTTTATATTTTAAGAGATACCAAAGAAAAAAATAATACTAGACTAATAAAAAAATACTAGATTAATAGGAACATTTCGCTCTTAGTAGAACTAAATTGGAAAAACGTTTTGGTTTTGCGGAATACCAGACTTATCAAATTTTGAGTAAATACACATAGGAGCGTTGTGTTAAATGTAAACTACACAAAATAATCTTCCATAGATAGCAGAAGGATAATGCGGAATGGATTAAAGTGATTTCTTTTCAGGAAAAATCCTTATTATTATTGAATAACTCGTTAATATAAATTATCATCAAAGATGATAATAATCAATTCATTGTATACCATATCATTTATGTCATAATAGTTCCCACAATACAACTCCTTTAAAATGTGTTAAATAGATTTAATTAAGGACAATTCGAATATGGTCTATCTGTAGTTTAGTGCTCCATAAAAAGGTTGCCGTAGAATTTTTTTAAGATTTGTTTTGGCTTTGTAATAATAACTATCGACTAATTCCCTAATTCTGTTGCTCATTTTCACTTGAAAAGTTCCGTGGCCTAGAATAACCCATCTGACACTATTTGACCCTCATTTTTTAGTGTAATTCAAGGAAATATGCTGGATAATACTTTTAAAACATACATACTTTGTATATCCTACCTAGCTCCCTAACAGTATGTTGTTACTGGGTTATAGCCTATTGGGTACAGTGTTTGGCTGCTTTCCGAAGGTTTGCAGGATCGAACACGATTGAATATATTGGGACACTCCATGCAATACCCAAGCTGTGCAATTTTCTGGTTACCATAACTTTGTGGGAAACCGCAAGCGGCATAGGGGAGAGATATGGCCACTATAAGCCGTTTACTTGGGTTTCATGGGCCGCAGGGCTAAGTTTGAGGTAAGCTCTAACCACATATCCAAAACTGACTCGAAGTGATAGAAGATTCATTCCCTAAAATTACCAATAAAACTGATGAATGAAATAGCCCAAAAATGTTAATAGATAAAAATAGACAAAACAATTTTGGTACACCTTATTGATACAGTGATCTAAATGACGCTTGTAGTCTAGAAATGTACCCATGTTTGTATAAAAAGACTCAATGAGAGCTATTTTCTACGTCTGAAATTTTTATTTAACAATGTTAGCTGATACCTAGCAAAGAGGAAATCGTTGGATATCATACCTTAATGAGTGATTGACACCCTCTTTATGATTGATAAAATGTGTGAGGTCTATCTATAACTACCATTTTAACGTTAGAATATGATTGGTTGTTAAAATGCTTCATTGACTCGTTTTTCTAAAATTTTCTATTAAAAGGATGAATCTAATAGTTACTATCAATGACTAAAATATATTTTACTTTGTATGGATAATATTTTTGTGTCATTGCACGTAATTCCACCAACAATTAACGCTGGATGAAAGCTTATTCTTGGTTTTAACTTAAAATTTTGCAGAACATGATTTTCTGGTTTCTTTTTGTTTTCATATTTGAAAATGGGAAACAATAGCAAGACAAATTTTCCTAATATATAACGCATTACGAGAGAATTCAATGTGAAATACATTTGTATTTTCATACTATTCATATTTAAGTCTTATTTAAGGAAATATATCATTGAGCTATCGGCTCAGTACGCTAATAATAGTAATCACCTGTCTTTTGTGTTCTGAAAAAACCCAAAAAGTTATCTCTAAAAACAGAATGAACTAAAAAAATAAGTTCAATAAAAACTAAAGGCAGAACTCTAAAAATTCTTATATTGTAAAAAAAGCAAATTTAAAATATATATGTAGAGAAATGTTTTAATATTTTTCAAAATATTTCAATTCCTAATGTGAATGTGTTATTTTGTTTATTCGCCTCCAGAACTTAGAATAATTATGGCACTTGACCATTTAAATAGAGAAAATTTAGTGAGTTAAATTTTGATTTTTAATATGAGAACCATTGACATTCCTTCTGGCGAAAAAAATAGGTTTTTGTGCACGACACTAATTTATTATGTGCTAAAATGTGACAAGCTTATTTTATTTTTTAATAATCCTTATTTTTTAAAAAAGTTCAAAAACAGTTACATTGTTTTTAAATTTTGAAAAAGATATTTAGAATTTCATTTACACTGTATAAAAAGAATGAGTTCCCCAAGCTTTGCCGTGGTTGTCATTGAAGTTAAAGACTGTACTTAATTATTATTTATTCATTCACTTTTCCAAAATCATTCTCATAAATATTCCAGTACTTCAGTTAATATAGTATCCTTTGAAAACAGTGGACCCTGATGAACTTCATGATCAAACATGGTATTTTATATAAAAAACGGAGAATTTAAATATTACGAAATCGCTAAAGAATTAATGTTTCTAGTAATTTTACAAAAATATATGCTTTTTAAAATGGAAGTGTTCATCGGATATTTCATAAATATTTGCTTAGAATAATGAAGAAAGTATGCGTATGATCTCAATTTAAATAAATTGAAAGGAGCTAGGATTACTCTTGCATAAATTATCTGAAAGGCTGGTATAACATCTTTTATGCACTCAGCTTATTGTAATTAATACTAATTGGTGATAAGAATGGAAAATAGGACTAGGTGTCCTTTAACCCATCCTTTGATTTTAGCGGTGACCTTCAAGATTCCAGAATATGCAATTTCTCTTGAAGTAAAAAAATATTCCATATCCTTTGTTGTAACATTCATCGAGGTTCGCTTAATCCATTCTATTGCCTTCTTCTTTAAATAAATTATATTTTTTCATTGTAGTAATGTGATTATATTATCAGGTAATCTATCGGTGAAGGTATGTTTTTGGAAGGACACAACTATCGCATAATTAACTTGCGACTCCAAACAAAACACAACAAATCAACCTATTCTACATTAGGTCCTTCTTCATCTCTGTGTACTTCTTTCCTCCCTTCATCCCGTCCAACATCTCTATCCTGTTCCTACCCTTTCTTCGCTTGCCTAACATTCTCCCCTCTATTACCTTCTTCAACATCCCCCAGCCGCTCAACAGGTCTTTCATCCATTTTTCCAGCCTCCATAGAATTTCTCTCAACAAGCACCTCTCCTCACCCACCATCTCCAGTACTTCATTTGTTTTCCTTTCGGTCCATTTCACCTTCTCCATTCTTCTCCACACACGCATTTCAGAAGCCTTCAATCTACGTCTATCCTCCTGCTTCAGCGACCACGTTTCCGCGCCGCTCCATATCAGAGTTTTTACGAGTCTTTTCTTAACCTCCCTACTCAACGTCCCCGTCATCAACTCCCACCTCCTTGAGAAAGCCTCCTTACCTAGCGCAATTCTTCTCCTTACGTCCCTTCTACTTTTATCCTTTTTATTTCTGGAAAATCGCATAACCTATCCTTTATTAATATTGATTCTCATCCCATATCTATTGCACTGAATTTCCAATTCAATCAGCAATGCTTGCAACCCCTTTGTTGAATGAGAAACTAGTGCTTGGTCATCAGCAAACCTAACCGATTTTACGAATTCCCCTCCGACTTTCATTCCTACCTCTAGTTCTTCCCATGCCTGTTTAATTATTTTCTCCACATATACGTTGAACAGCACCGGTGACAATGGGCAACCCTGCCTTACACCTCTTCCTAACACTGCCCATCCGGACTCTCCGTTCCCCACTCGCACCTGAGCAGTCTGAGACATGTACTGGTTGCGAATTAGCCTGTTGTCACTCCAATCAATTCCTATTTTCTACAATATACTGATTAGTTTTTCCCAATTCATTCTATCAAACGCTTTTTCGAAATCTACGAAACAGGCGAATGCGTCCTGATGGTATTCTATATTCCTCTCGATTAGTGATCTAATTACTGCAATGGCATCACGCGTACCTCTCCCCTTTCTAAACCTAAACTGATCATCCCCTAAATAATCATTTGTCTTGCTCTCTATCATTTTGTTGATGATCCAATAAGATATATATGAGAAATTAAAAAAAAATTATTTTTTAGGGCTTAATAGAAACCGATGGGATATTAAATAGTTGTTTGGCCTCATCTTATTTATTTTACCAACACGAGGCTGAAACGTCATTTTTAAGTTCCATTACCAGACCCAACGGTTAATCTAAATTATTTGATCAGGTGTTGAAATATTTATTGTTAAAATTTGAAATAAGATAAAATAAATGTTATAGCAATTGATTTATTTGTTGAAGATTTCGTAAATTTTATATACATGTGGAGATGAATATACAATTATTTTTATTTACAATGGTGGGCAATGTACAAGGAGGTTTTCTATGGTAATTTATGACTGGAAAATTCGATGTACAACAGTAGAAAAATTAAATTAAGTTTAGTAGTATTTTTGCTGCGGAACCAAATATTTTTGAGCCAAGACGGGTTGATGAGCGACTACCACTTGTGGGTGGGCGGCGTGACCGCTCTTGTGGACGACCGCGTTGAATCCGTTGTGGTCATCGGCGGAGTACTCAACGGTGCGGACAGTGCCGTCGGGCTCGTGAAGGCTGTAGGATCCCTTGACTACGTCCCCGTCGCGCACCTCGTGCTGGTTCTTGATGTCTCCGGTGTGATGGTCAGCAACAGCATACTCGAATTGATATTTTGGGTGGGCCTGCAACCGCGTAAAATTTAGATAAAAACACCCATAAAAGCATATTGAAATGAAATGAAATAAAATAAATTATTTTGTAATTACAAAGTAAATTATTTCATTTCAATACGCTATGAAAATTCTGTAACGTTGCGCCTTAGACAAAAAAAACCATAAAGGAATTCGAAAACGGGTAAAATGATTTTTAACGAATTTTATTTTTAAAACTTTCATATTAGAACGTTAGGTTGATTGATATATCATGCTGGAAAAGCTTTTTTGCGACGATATTTGCAATGCCATTTCTCAAGAACTTTGTGAGAATTGTCATTGAACTCTCATGAAGCATCACAGGTAGAAATATTTTTCGCTACTGTTGAATCTGTAATTAAAATCTCTCTTGTAAATTTTAATTCAAGGGTTAGTTCCACTCTAAAAGCCCTTCTTCATAATATAGTTACTAGGTGTGATTACATAGGTACTATGTGTGAATTGTACTGGTAATAGGCTGAAAATTGGTTTGTTTTGTAATCGGATCCCGATAACGTTAAATTACGAATCACCGATGAGCCTGGACTTTTTTCTCTGTCCAGAATTATGCATCATTTTTATTAATATTATACTGAGTACAAACTGAAAACTTAAACATATTCAGGTCTAATTTTTTCCACTTATTTCTCCATCCACCAAGGTGATATCTTGGTATACCTTTAAAACATTATTACCTTTGTAAGAATTTGGACACTTTTATTGTAAATTAATAATCCTATGATCATTTAGCTGAGAAAATTATATTTAAGGAAATGTATTTGCTTTATATTATATTTTTGAATTTATTTATTTGCAAAAACGCTGAGATATTTCATAATTAATTCTTTCATGTATTTGTAAACTAAAGTTAGGACATATCACTTATTCAACCTCCAGTATGGTTTTAGATTTTTACTGCTTCCTTCCAAACATTAGTATTTCTAAACTGTGTATATAAAATAAAGTATACTACCTACATGCGCGTACCATTTCGTCGACTTCCGGGCTATAATCGGTAAATTTTAATATATATGGGATGGACCTGCAGCATGTAAAATAGTTCTTTCATTACCATGTTGGATAAAACCTTCTTGAAATGAAAAATTCCTGTCAAATTTTTGTTGGAGTTTGTTTAAACTGTTTGACCAATCAAACGAAAAAACTTATTGGTCATCTAAAAGCATTGCTTTGAGCCAAAAATTCAATATTTATTTTTTTAATATTTTGAAACCGAACTATAATATTTGGGCCTGGTTTTCTTTGAATCTTTCATAGCTTACACATTGTTCATCGTACGGACTAGCTTATCTGGAAGATGTAGGAAAATTGGTGTATTTTCATTATGATTAACATGTTGAAGGAGGTTTGACCATATTTTTCTGAGTATTCTTGAATCACAATAAGCAATGTAAACATAATAGCTTTCTCAGTGTAACGATTAATTTAATGAACGTTATCGAATGAGGGAAGGATTTCGGAAAAACCTTGGTAATTCGAAGCCCTTTTGAAGATTTTATGCATATCCGCTTTGGCAGATTTCTGGCGACTCCGTTACTTCCACATTTATATATGAATCAGAGAGTCTTTTGTTTTCAAATGACATTCTAAAACATTAAAAAACTCCCAAAACCGGTGAAACACTAACGAAGCCGAAGAAGGACCGGAAAATTCCTTTTCAAGAGTCGCAACTCGAGAGTCCCTAGTCCATAGGTGAAATTTGGGAAGTTTCCACCGCATCATCGAGCCACAAGTCTCACAGTAGACAGAAGAATTCTGTTAGCATTCATTTACTTAGTATACCATATAGTACAGCTTTTTGTAGTAAATTAAATTATTTATTCAAATACAGAAATTGACCGTATCTTGAAACAAAACGTATATATCACAAACGACTGTATAAAGATACTTCAGCGATTGGGTTATAAAGCATATTACAGTAAATGAGGGAGATGAAGGACGGAAGCATTTAATAAGGGCTAAATGATAGTTTTGGAGAAAATGATTTCAAAATAAATTTTTGACTAAGCTTGCAGTCATCCAAGTCAGATGGCTGAAATTGTCGGTCGGAGAGTCACTTGTGCTCACGATCTCATCAGCAATTTGAAGCTTCCGCTTCTCAGTGCACATTTATCACCAACGGTATTTCAGACAAATGTTTTCCTGACCTTCCTTCGTGCTTCAACTCCCACGGTAACTATCAAACCCTGATCTCGGGTGGAAATGGAATGTTAGTCATTATTAACGAAGAGAAATTTTCCTTTAGTACGAAGGGAGAGATGATTACTCAAAATAAGTTCCTCTCGTATGTCCCTTTCGTTTTGACACTTTATTCTCATTGTTTTAAAAAGCAACAAGGATCTCAATTTTTTCAATTATTGATTGAAAAAATTATCCTAATTTCGAAATTTTTGTAAAAGTTGATTGTGAAAGTGAACATGAATACGTGTCCTCGAAAATATCATTTGGAGATAATCGTTTTTCATAATTTGTTTACTGAATGGAAATGTAACTTACATAATAATCCACGGCGTGAGCTGCATGTCCGGCAATCAAGGCCTTTCCTGCGTATCCGTAGTGCTGAGGAAGTGCGTGGGTGATGGCCAGGGCCATGGCGACGATCGCGATTTGAGAAATCATCTGAAAAGCAATGAAAAATAAATTTGACCATAAACTATTGTACCTTTACGTTGACTATACACATATTACCAAGTGCATTTTGAATAAAATATACTGGTGAAATCTATAGAGATCCTAAACTTAAAATTCCAAAAAGTGTATTTTAAGGGAAATCTAACTAAAACAACTGAAGTCATCAAAATCTTTCAGAGTAAACATGCAAGAGGCACTTTTTTAATATTAAACCGGTTTACCACTAATTTTAGCACTATATATGCACACAGTATTCAACCCGAAGGTCGGTTGGGTAGGTGACGGTAGAGTTCACCCAGTACTAAGCACGTGAATATTCGCATATCAGGGAAGGGGGGCCAGTTCCTTTCCCTATGCCGGTATGGTTTCCCAGGAATATCTGGTACCCGAAAAATGGGCCTGCAGGTGCCCCGAGTGCCTTGCCCGGGAATCGAACCCGGGACCCTCCGGTCAGTATCCCAACGCTCTACCCCCTGGACTACCGCGACCCACATAATTTTAGCACTATAGGGTATTAATTCCACCAGCTAACCTTTCCAAGAGCTGACAAAACATTTGAACCTAGCTTAAGCGCATATTCGAAAACCAGAGTCCAACTTTGCTTTTTTGATAATTAAAAAAAATTTTCATGTCACGTCAAAAGTTTGGGCTAATGGCTGAGAATTCATGTATCACAGAGAGCTGGTCAGCAATAAGTAAATGATCTCGTAATGTCATGTCCACGGACCTTGATTGAGGTATGTTCTCCTTTAACACAGTCGTTCTTCTTTGGAGTACCTTGATCTACTGATGCCAATGGTGCGTTTTCCACCGCTATATATACGAGAATATGGTGTTTGGGAAACGCCGTCATGGGGTGGATATCCCCCACCATCATAAATTTCTTGAGAGGCGGTCAGAGAGAGGTGGGGTGCTAGTGGGCGGGTCGGACGCAGAGGGGTTGGTAAAGGAATTTACATAGTGAATAGGGAATTTCGCAGTGGGCAATAAATCGGTAGCGGTGTTGCCAAAAGGTGGATTTGTATCGTTTACTCCTGTATTGAATTCGGCAATTCCATTCTACTTCCTCCTTCCCTCCTTTGAGAGCAATGAAAAAGGCATTCGTGCCCTCGTCAGCTATGGTGTAATGTACGTTGAAATCATTCGCAAATATGTATAGAAGTCATTTGTAACGAAAACATAGCTATAGCCCACATCAGGTACAGAGAAAACTTTGTTAGTTATCCTTTAGTATATTCTGAATACTTGCTACTTAGACAACAACCAAAATATCTACATGTACCGGAAAAAACGATATTAATGTTTACGTAAGATATCATCATCAGAAGTTTTTTATTATAATAATTTTTTTATTTTAATGAACATTGTTTCAATCATTAACTGATTACATGCGTCTTCTTCTCTGAAATAATGAACTTGAGAATGCTTTCCCATTTAGTTCAGTAATAGTTAATATCAAATTGGTGAAAAGCCTGGTACTACCAATATACATTTGAAAACATTCACTAGCCCATTTAAAAAACTCCAGTTTTTGCAAACTTTTCCCCCTTTAAGATATCCCCGATAAAAGTTGTGCATGGCAGAATATATATTTTTTTATTTTCTCACTCAATTATCATGTTGCTCAATTATGGAATTCCCGTATCTTAAAAGTGGTTAGTTAGATAAATTTTGGAATTTGTTTATGTTAGTCTCATTTATTCGGCCCCTCCATATATATCCCCAAAAATTTTTTAATACGATTGGTCCCGATTTATCCTAAAACTAAGAAAATACCTTTTATTAGTCATACCATAATTTTGAGATTAATTATCCAGCACTCAATATCTCAATCAGGCATTAACTAAGGTATTATCCTTTATCGAAAGAAGTGAATACGCTCTAAGTAATTAATCGATGACTATCCCGTAGTTATTGCGATGAATATAGGTAATTCAATTGGGAAACTGATTTCATAATAAGTAATGCCACTTCAATATTAGTGCAACAGCATTGCTATCTCTATCACAATTAAAGCCTTTCAAATGATTTATTTGAATTTTCTTCTGTATTACGAGCCTTTTAAATTTGTCATTATATTAGTTATCATTAGCTACGAGTTCGTATTTCAGAAGTTCTTCTTGTTCTAGGATATAAAATTTCATCAATGGGATACTTGTTTCAACTTTCAGTGGTGCCTGGGTTTATAACTTTTTACTGCATCCTTTTAGATTCCACTGCGTATTGTTAACATTGTGTTTGTAATGAGGTTATTTTTTGGGAAAAAAGCCTTATCGTTAATGTTAAAAACAGGACTTTTAAAAATGTATGCATACGAACCCATAAAAATTGAAGAGGGTACCATTTTTCTGCTGTGAATATTAAGTTAAGTAGCTTAACAAACATTGGGAATACTGTTACTAACTTCAACACTAGATTGTATAAAAACAATCAGTTTTCGTTGAGGACTTTCTTTTCGCAGTTCACAGCATTTTTTTTCTTGAGGACTTTTCCAGTACTATAATAGAATGAATTCAATTGAGTAGCGTACCATTTTAACCTTGATTCATATAAATTTAATTAGTGCCTATCAGCATTTCCCGTAAAAGTAACATTTTTGGACTCAAATATTGTGGAATACAAAAGATGAAAGTTGCTTTTTTTTTAACTAAAGCCTGAGGTCCTATGGTGCAATTCTGGTTTCAAACAGGACACCATAGATGGGGCTGTCCCCGTAAATGTGTACCCAGTGTAGACGATGGGTAGACTACCTCTCTCGAAGTGAAACCCATTCGCAGAGGACAAGTGGTAAGGGCGCGGCTGGTTCACCTGAAATCGAGCAGAGTGAAAGGACAGGAGGGGCAGTGGCGAATGACGCAGTCTTGCGGAACGGAATACACTTCCGATTGAATAACAATGGGCACATCGGTTCGCTCAAAGAAAAAAGTGTGCCGCATCAGGTTACGTGAAATATATCAGGATTTATGGCATCAAAAACTTTCAAGAAAATTCCACTTCCATTTCCTGCCGTCATACTATTAGAACTTATCATCAGAAATCACTAGGGAGATATTGTTCAAGATAATTCATAATGTGGGCTTCTTTTTTTAATTATTTATTTAAAATCTTTCTTGTTTATAATAGTTCAGTTGTTCTAATATTTCAGATTTCATTTCGTTTTTGTTTTGCTTAATCGTGAACAATGAAAACGTAGTGAAATTTAAAAAAAATAACGTAAGCCTCATCTTACGGACTACTGATATCAGTTGATATTAATGCAAAATTAGTTATACTTACATAGTAATTGACAAGTAGTAATCAAATATTAGCAATGTAATTGATATTTCTCTTTTTTATATACCATTGATTTTTCTAATGGTATCTCTTGTATTTTTCTCATAGATGTTATTGTCTCATTTCGACAAGTCCGGTGATTTTTCACTAGTAGGTAGATTGACAAGAGAAAGCTATTGCTGAAATGAAATTAATTTGTTCTATTATATAAATACAGACATTGAGATTTTATTATCTAATATATGGTTGGGATTGTTGAGTGTATCAAACATTTTTTGTATGCGCCCAGCGGCATAAAGTTTTACGGAGTGTGTACGTATACAATATTGCCCGTGAAAGTTTTTAAATATCTGTTAAAACAACTGGAGAAATTTGCCAGCAAATTACTGAAGGACAATAAAAAATTTATATTAGATGATTAAATTTTAAGTATACTATTTTCTTTACCATTAACCATACTGATTAATGACTTTACTGGTGAAAATTGCAAGAAATTATTTTATGGAATTGAGTGAATACCTTATACAGCTAACGACATGTTAATTATGTCAACTTTCATGGCCAAAACATTTCGTAAAAATTTTTAAACGAAAACTATCAACTATACAAAGTTCCAATGCATCTTATGGTAGATATCTAGTATCATATGCATTTCCATGATCCACTCGTAGGTAGTTTCATTATTATTAATTACACGTTTAGAACCATTTTTTTGTGAATCGACATTTCCTACATGGAGAGAGTTAAGGCAACGGAAAGTTCTTACCTGATAGTTTCCTGAGCAATGTTATTCATATTTCGGGGTAAAATAGTGTTTCGGCGCAGAATAATAATTTTGAAAAAGAGAAAAAGTATATTTAATGTTGCATATTGCCAATAACTACGTAAATCTTTCCAAAGACATTATTTCCTTATTAACTATGAAGTAAGTAGAATATTCAAGTGTAACTGCATGAGAGCAAAACCAAAGATTGTCTTTACTTAATGAACATTAAATAAAAATAACGTCAGTGAAATTAGCTAAAAATACCCTGTCGTGTTCGATTTCATATACAGAAATTGCGTATTATGAATATCCTTATTATATTATGCAAAGATCATATCTATTTTCATAATTTAAAAGGCAGAAAAATTTGCAATTTTGTCCCCTCGCTATGATGGTAACATAGGTTTTTCATGCAGACAAAATAAGGCCTGCAAACCGTACATATACATTTCATTTTTGCAGGTTTTCTGTAGGAAGACATATTATATTAAGTGATATTATAAGAATCGATTAAAGGTAGATAATTGTAAAATTAATTCTGAATATTGTACGGCTTTAAATTATATTAAAATGTTGTAATTGTGCCTCGTTTCCTCTATCTACGGATTTACTTAATGCGTATCATTTCATCCGTATTTATAAATCGTTCCGAAATGTTTAGTTAAACTAATGATATTTGAAAATACCATTTTATCAAGGATCGATTTTGACTTTCAATGTACGAGAATGTAATTATCATGATCCTGAAATGAATAAAAGAAAGAAGTAATGGTGAATCATAGTTAAATTAGCATAGATGCTGTCTGTTACTTCATGAAGTGATTGTATTATAAATACAAGCGTAATAATGAATACATTGTTTAATCACTTTAAATAAAAGAAACGCAAGAAAAATAGCAAAAAATAGAAAAAACTGACAGCTAAATTAGAACGGATGATAGATTATGAAAATAGGTTCCTCTGTATAAATGTAAAAGATTGGTTTCCGAGAACGTTTTATGTCGGAGCAGGCATTAGCCTAATTGGTGACATGAAATGATAAAGCCATTTAAAAGAATAACTATTTAATTTGAATTTACGTTCTTGACAGCATAAAATGAATGAATAGTGTGTATTTCATGTGAAGATTCGGATCTATCGGATAGGTTATCTAATGAAATGAATACAGAGTTCCAAGGAAGGGTTACTAAATACCAGTGTTTTGAATTTTGGAAGCATTAAGTCTGGATTTTGTAGCAAGATAGTATGTAGCACAGAGGCTTCGATGAGTTTTATATCGTAGGTGTCTCTTTGCTTAACTTTTATTTATTTTTATTGAGCAATTTTAATGTTTCTCAGTACTATCATATCTCCAAATATTCTCCGGTATTGATGAATTCGCTAAGGAATATATTCCTATATCAGTAAATAATAATGGTAAGTTGTTTTTGTACCCTACTTAATAATTGCGGAAATGTCATAGATTCTTGAAATAGAAAATTATATTAACTGAAACTCAATATTTTTTCAAAACATTCTGTGCATGAAAGCAAAGAACTCGGGCATCGTTTTGGGAAAAGTTGAGATATTCACAAAAAATACTACCATGTACATTTTCAGAATAATTTTTATTTACTTATGTGAAATTATAGTTTTAAATTTGGTTTGCGAGTTTTTCTTATGGATATTCCCCATTGCCACCTTTTTTACTGTTACTGCCCTCAAAATATATTAAAATTATGCCTATCCTTAGAATTTGAAAACTATTGCACAGTCTCCGGATTTAAGTTTTGAAAACTGTTAAAATATGTTTAACATTTTAACGCACCCATAAGAAATTTAAAACCCCAGACTATTAATATAAAGCCGCTGTCGATTATGAAACCTATGCCTACGTTTTCCATTGGCTTTCGAGTTTCACCAAAATAATATGAGTTTACTTTAGAAGATTTAATTGCATTTCCGCTGCTAAACTAGAAAAAGATTATTAATGCAATGATTCCGGAATTATTTAGTTGTAGGCTTGTGCCTAATAGTAATATAGAATAGGTTTCATTCAATGTTTTGGGATTTGGCTAATGGACTACTCGCGATTTTGATCTAATTTGTATTATCCCTCTGTGCCGAATATTTTCATACTTCTAGATCAAGACAATGGAAACTTTATGCTTTCAAGTTTCCGAAATTTGAAACTAGTAATAAAGTTTTTAATCTTTTCATAGAACACTTTTTTTATTTTATTGGAAAACCTATCGAGTTAAATTTCCCTAGATTTATTAAAAAAAAGTTTCAATTTCTCCTTCATTAATTCTAGATGATTCCAAAATAAACATTTTCGATTTTATCATCAATGTCCTAATAATCGTCAGATCATCTCAGAAAAATTTAAGGCAGTTATCTGCAACTTTGCAGAGATAACCTACTTTCTCCTATTTCGCTTGCTAAGTTATAAAAATCTTGTTTACATGCAACGACGGAGCTCATTTACTTCATCACTCATGAATGTGAGTTTGACAAATATTTCCACCTGCTGTTTTCCTTTAATTTTGTTGGTTTTAATTAAAGGTGTGGGACACATGACGAGGTCTTTTGACATGACGTTCTAGTATGGAAGAAAGCTAACTCGGGGAAAAAATGGTCTGCTCTGAAGTTAGCAGGATTGCGTTTACGAAACATGTAGTAATAGTATGCCCAATCGCCCCAGAAAAATTCGCATAAATAATTCGATTATGCATATTTTATTTTCAAAATGAACCTCATGAAGTTATATTTTTTCTTCAACCGAATGCCGTGTCACCTCTTGGCTTTTCCTCAAGATCCCCAGAGGCAGAACACACATTCCAGAAGCGACAGTCTCTCCCGAGAGGCTTTCATAGGCTCATACGCTTCGGCCTGATTAATCCGGACGACGATTTCAATATATTATTTTTATTTACGTGCCAAATCATCTCCTTTCACTCTTTTTAAAATGATTTGAATTGCATTTGAAGAAAATGGATGAAAAAATGTGAATTATTGGCACGCAGTCATTCATTTCTGATGGAAGCTAAATGGCTAGTACCATCAAAATACAATTTAAGGTGCTCTCGATGCTGTCACATTAATCTCAATTCTGACATCTCATTATTCAGGTTAACCCGCCGAAATTCTTAAGATTTCTGCGCACAAAAGTAGATCGAGGAAGGTTTAATGGAGATTTAGGCAGAATGACAATTGTTCCTAAAGCTCAGTGGCAATTATAAAGGAAAAGTCATGGACTATCTGGATATCATGGACTCTCTGGAAAAGTCATGACTTTTCCAGAGAGTTATTTTAAGGTTACTGTAGTCTATTTCATGTAATACGAGCGCGTTAAAAAGAATTTGATTTTATATATCTCCTCTTATGCAAAGTCACCTGTCATCTTAAATAGAGACTATGCATTTTTATCACGGTCAGTTCCATGTTCCGGCTTTCGCCTTGATCCACTTGCTCTCACTTGAAAGTCTTCCGAAAACCTGTTCTGATACCCGTATGCATCGTTCGGCACATAATTGTCAATACGTTATTGGATATTGGTTTATAGGGAGTTTTGGAGGGGTTTAATCTGGTTGAGATTCACTGATTCATTAATTTTATTAAACATTTTGCCCAACAGGAAAGTATTTCTTTTCATTTCGGAGAGTGCTCGTATTTGGATGGCTGAGGTTCATTTAATTACGGAAGATGTTCTATGATCTGGCAAGGTGTTTGATAATTGACGTCGGGTTTTATCATTTAATTGAGTTTTGTACTTAATGAGATAGCGTTGGTAATAGGAAAGGGGATTGTCTAATCTGAATTCCGACTTCAATAGAATAATTTCCATTGTCTTCATCAACAGTACACTTTTAAAATTCAGCTAATAATTCTATTCACCATGTAATGCTGTAATGTCGCAAGCGAGCTATTGGTTGATACTGTTTTTATCGAAGGTCCTTCTAGGTCAACATATAGGAGTAAATGTAAAAAAAATACCCAAATTCTAGTCTTTTGGTCACCAATTAACCACCTCGGTGTGAGACATTTGTGTTCAGGAAATATTCATAGGCTCTAAATATATTTGGCAAAACTCGATAAGAAAATAACTGAGAAGGAGATTCCATTAATACCTAAGTACTGCTGTTTTTACGATGAAAAGAGTAAATATAGCATGTAAAGGTGACGATTTTATTTGCAATATATACATTCTGGTATACATGGTGGTACAAAAAAGGCTCCTCACGTAAAATTTTAACAAATGGAATTTCATCCTCCATACTAGGGTTTTAGTGTTGGTATCCAGTGTTGTGACCGTGATTTGCGACTCCCGACTTGTGCACCACGGCGTTGAAGCCGTTTTGCTTGTCCGCTTGGTATTCCACTATACGCACTGTGCCGTCGGCCTCGTGGAGAGTGTAAGTACCTTTAACGACATCACCATCCCTTTCTTCCCATTGGTTTTTGATGTCTCCTGTGTGAGGGTCATTCACCCCATAGTTGAATTGATATTTAGGGTGTGCCTGCAATTGGAGGAAAAATTATAGCGAAGTAGTTTCATCCATGGCTACCACTGTGCATGAATCGTTTGTGATACCTCATTTCCTTAAATTTTAGAAAAATGTATTACTTTTGAAGAAACATTATTCGATAGTATGAAACGAGAAAAATATTGGACCTATCGGTCATTTCAAATGATTTTAAGATTCAGATATTAATAAGGGTTCAATTTTGCAAAAGAAAAGTTTTCATGAAAGGATGAATGTCATTAGCCTTAATATGCCTTTAATACTATAGTATATCTATAAAGCAAAGGACATTATAATAGTCGGAATAGTAGGAATATGTGAATATCATAGGAATAACACAGTTCCTTCGTGACTTCTAGACTAGTGTATTTATGCGTGTAACGTATTTGATAAATACACATTTTTGTACTTGAAAAGTTAATGACTTAACGTTTAGTATTCCACGAATATTATTTTGGATATTTGAAAAAAAGTAAATGCATCATTGAATTATAATTGGAAGGCATTCAAAAAGCAAAATCATCGTGCTTTGGTATTTATAGCAAGGATAGCACTTCTTTCTATAACATATCCTGGATATATTAGTGACTGCTAAATTGTTATTTATGCCATTCATGGATTATTAGTGTAATTGTGATTCATACTTACGTGGTAATCAACAGCATGTTCTTCACCAGCATAGCCCTCGTATCCGGCGTTTGAAAATCCTGGGTTCGCTAGACAGGCGCTAATGGTGAGAGTGGCCATAAGAAGTGAGGTGATCTATAAAAATAATACAGTAGCTCATTTAATGATCTGAATTTGCTTCTTAAACGCTTTACCTTAAACTATTGGTCATGGATAAAATAAATTCACATTTTCTCTATAGATACTGGCTTGTCCAAAGGCTGACAGATGTGCAAATGTGAAAAGCAATTATTATCTTATGACTTCAAATTGTGTAGTTTAATATCTTTTTAGATGTGATTTTTAACTACTTCAAAACTTGAAATCATATTATAATACTTATTTGAATCGTTTTTTTATCGATGAATACACAGTCATCAAATTTAAATTCATTCCAACAGTCGTGTAATATCAAAAGTTTCTCAATATTCAAATGTTCATATTCTTACTGTTGCTCGTTATTCCTTGATCCCCGTTGTGTTCAACTAATAAAATTATTAAGATACGCAATAACATCCATCATTGTCATTGCTAGTCCTTCCATATTTAGGAAAAGTAGTGCTAGTAATTAGGTTTGTGAATTGATGGAGCGTTTTGCACGTCGTCGTCTTCTCTTAGTCAGACACAAGAAGTTTTATAATGTTTATAAATAGGAAAATATGTCTAAAAAAATCCGCATTATTAATCTTCCACCTAATATTCTACATTTCTCTAATATATATTAGAGTATTAAATAGATATCTAACTTTACATGCATAATTCATATTTCATGTACATTTGCATATATATTACATATATGTATATAATATATTATATATACTCTATTTCAATGTGAATGAATATTTATTCGCCATATGGCGGTATTTCGTGTTTGAATGTGTATGTATATACTATATATATATGTATATATATATCAATGCAGGCTAAGAAGAAATAGATGGAATGGACACACATTGAGGCACAATGGATTGATTAGGAATATAATAGAAGGAAAAATAGAAGGAAAGATCACACGAGGAAGACCAAGAGACATGTACATAGGACAAATTAAGAAAGACGTAAAACAGAAAAGGTATCAGGGATTGAGGGAATTGACATTAAATAGAGGCGAATGGAGGGCGGCAATAAACCAATCCTAGGATTGAAAATACTGAATGAATGAATGTATCTGTACACATATATATGTATATATCAGTGGTACTCAGTTACAATTGTCTCACCTTGATTGATGGTGCCATTTTTGCTGACGATAAATTCTGGTTTAATATCCTCTGCGAATTGCCGCTCACGTTTTTGCTTCTTGAGCTCCTTCGTCCCACTGATTGATGAGAGGTGCCAGTAGAACGTTTATATACAGTTGCAGCTTGACGCTCCAGGTACTCCTTAACTTAACAAGGAGGAGGATTAAGCAAGTGAAAAGGAGAGGAAGCAGGCTTTAGTGCTTAAAACAGAAAGCTAAAAGCAAGGATTATATGCTGTAGGAATCGAGATGGGGCGTCATTAGTCCCTCGAGCTGCTGAAGGAGATAGCGGAGAAACTATTTTGTGATGCACAACAATCCATTCTCTATTTGCACGCTCCAAGTGCATCCTCTAATTGATGGTTTCGACATGGATCAGATTATTTTTTTCGTAATAAGGCATTCCTTCCAATTTCAAGCCCATATCCGACTTAATTGATAATTATTTTTTCATAGTTCCTGATCAAATAAAGCGGAAACTCAGGTTGAAGAGAAATACTGTGGCACTTTGCCAAAATTATTCTCAACTCTAATTTACAGTGTCATTTATAAATTATGTGCAGTGGCTATATGCGAATCGTGAGGGAAACAAAACACACACGTTTAATAATTTGCGTATTTTGTTATCGGGGGAACCTGTAGCCAATTCAAAAAGGACCGTGGTCTTTCAATTTGTGCTTTGCGACTTTGCGCCATTCTACGAAATAAATTCTCAAGCTTCGCCATTGTTTAAAGCATTGGTATATCCAGAAGAGTTATACAAAGCAAGATATTATTACCCTTCGATTCTGAATGAAAAATGCCATTTTAAAGTCTGGCTTCTACTGTCTTCCCTCCTAATAAATATTTTAATTGACCTTATTATTGTTGCTTTACCGTAGTACACATTTATTTTGAATTTGGAATGCGGTAAATCTGTCATACTCGTAAGAGCCAATCGGTTTTTTCATTCTTATTACCCTCCTTTTCCGTCTTACATATCTAGAAATCTGCTATACAATATCTTTCGTATCCTTTATTCCTCAAGACATTCATTTGTTTACTTCCATGAAGCGTAATTTATTGCTCCTCTTGACTTCATTTCCGAGACAGAGTCAGCGTCTTTGATTGACTTTTCTTATAATAATAACTTTAAAATACTTTGTTTCAACCATCCTTTAATTTTCATCAGTATTATTTAAATCATATTGCCGTTGATTATTATATAGATATCTCCGCTAGTTATTATTGATTTATCACGGACAGAGACGATGAGTTTGACGTAGGTTGAAAAAATGTCAGTTAGAAATTTAATAAGGAATATTTTGTATGGCAAGGAAACATGATTGTTGAAGCAAGATGATAGACGTAGGTTAGGGCATTTAAAATGTAGTGTGAAGGATGAGTAATGAGAAATGGACGTAAAATAAAACGAAGAAGTAATAGTCATTGTAGAGAAGAAGAGAGAATTTTTGAGGGTGAAAAGGTGGATGGAGAGCATTTTGATTGGCGATGGTATGTTGATCATTCTGATAGATGGGATTTTCGGCAAGCGAGGTAGGAAAGGAAAAGAATAGTAATGTTGGATCTAATGTAGAGAAGTAAAATTTATGCTGAATTTAATAAATGTTTATCGTAGCGTTGAGTATTAGGTTGCCTTATTAGGTGTGGCTAAGATAATCTTAGGGTGGTTCGTGTGGGTTAATTGAAAACCTACCTTAAATGGGAGAATGCCAAATAATGTTATAAAAAAGCAAACAACATGTGCAGTATTGTATGAGTCATATTCCGATATCTCGGCTAGCTCTATATTGCATTGCCTAAAAGTTATTTTTATTATAGGGCATTTTTTTGCCTAAGCAATTCTCACGATTCCTGCAATGTTGGTTATACTTATCCGTAAGGAACGAAATTCTTGAAGTACTTTTAGTACCATTGAGTTTTAGGAGGGCTATTTAATAATGATCTCCCTTATGTATCGACATATTTACTAAAGTCGATATTCTATAAAAACTGGGATGTCTGAACTTCTCTCTGCCCTTTGATTTAATTGATAAAAAGTGAAATAGTCTTATTACTTATATGTATAATTAATTTCTCTTCATAATTGCCAAAATTGTACTTATCGGATTTCTTTCGTTAACTAAAATGAAATCAGGAAATGTCATAATCCTAAATGGTGGTCAAGGTATCTTGAAGTAAGCTTCATATTCCCCTAAATGACCCCAGTAGTTAACAACCTTTGTTTCATTCCTTAGTTCTCCGTAGTCCTCGCAGCTCTCTTCTGTTCTGTTGAAGGTTTTCGGTCTTCCCCTTTTACCGCTCATGTGAAAATAATCGTAATAAATCCCTCCAAAGGTTTTCTTAAGAATATTTAATTTCGCTATTACTAAATATTGCAAAAATATTAATATATTAGTATATTATTATTATTATTTCCTCGTTTGCCCAACATCCTCCCCTCTATTACCTTCTTCAACATTCCACTACCGCTCAATACGCCTTTCATCCATTTTTCCTGCCTCCATAGGATTACTCTCAACAAACCCCTCTCCTCACCCACCATCTCCAGTACTTCCTCTTTTGTTTTCCTTTAACTTTCCTTAATATTAGTAGAGAGTAATATATTAATAGATAGTAATATTGTCCAACCAATTTTCATTTTTCTTTCATTTACTTTTCGTATTTCCTGAGTGCATTTTTCAAGTACATAATCAAAAGGAATACTCGCACAGCACTTTACGGGGCAGAATTAAAACTTTTCACGGACCGTAGATTGAAGCAAAATTTAATTGCAACTAACTTCAATGCGTACGCGGACTCACTTCGCCTTTCGCAAACATACGAACTTAATCAGCCTACCGTCTATATTCGCTCGCTCACACATATTTTCCCTTCCCTCTTTAATCATAGCAGGAACGTAAATAGTAATGAGCCCAAGCGAAAGTACCCCTCGCAACTACTCCATATTACTCTTAAAGTCTGATATCCACCTAAATTATGTTCTCTATCTAAATTATTTTGCAACCTTTTAAGTTCCTACTTGGCAGGTGTGAGTGCTTTTAATATTGCTTTTTGAGGGGAAAAAATCCCCCTTGCCGCACTAAATTCGTCTACTCTGGTTTATTTCACGGCTCTAACAATCTCCTTTCAATAAATCCGTCACGGAGATTTAACCACAAGCCTTCTGACGGTCCACGATCTTGATGACTATGCATTTTCTTTAATGATGAGAAGCTGTAAGTGATCCATAATAAAATTTGAATAAAATGTAAACATATTCATCTCAATCCCACGCTGTCCGATTGAAATCACTGCAGGAACAAAAATTGTCCTTTCTTTTATCTTCAATAACTCAACCAAGACATCATGGAAATTCATACTCTCCAATTGTATCAATGAAATTTTATTACTCAAGAAGAGTATGACGTGACAAAATATTCGCAGTAATTTGCCTTCGTCATAAGTCATCCATTATTATTAACGTAGTCTATCTTGGTTTTTTTAATACATTTCCGTAAAGCTCCCCTCGTACTATGTCGCAAGGTAATGAAATTCTCATAATACATACTTCGACGCCTCCTGCGGTTACTCATAAAACCACATCGGTTGGGGAGAGTGCTCATGGGTGTCCGATCAGCAGATAAACGCTCTACACACTAAGCTACCACTTATCGTCAGGGACGCAAGTGAACAATGGATATTATTTAGGCAAACATCATCTATGTTATCAAACTCTGTAATAGGGCACCACATTTAGCTGGGCTAGTTGAGTACTCGTCTAACACCATGACATAGTAACCTCGTGTCTGTCCCAGGGAATGAGTATTTTGGTTCTTCATATAAACCCACACTAGACCATAAGCATTGTGAAAGTTACTCAGTCATTAACATAGTCGAAATCTAATGCCACCTTGGTAGGAGGCTATGTGTGGCTACCCAGCTGTAAGAGCGTTATAAATGGTATGAGGATCCCGGTTCGAATCGATGCGATGCTTTAAGGCGTCATCATACAAACCACAAATGTGTTATTTTCGAAGTTCTGTGTGTTCCTGAGAAAGCATAGCAGAACTGCAACAGCTACTAACTCCCCCTTCTTACCCTGAGTGTGAATTTATCTAAAGGGCTTGGTGCAAGAACATTCCTTCACTCCACCCTTACCTATGAAAGCTTCTATTGGAACAATCTGGTTTGTAGCCCGGCCGCAAATAATTTCTTTTTGGGGTTTAAAGGCTTAATTAATCACCAATATTATATAATACGACGAAGCTTAGGTGACATGAAACTTTGATCAAATCAGTAAGACTATAGGGCGTTTGCCGTTTGGAATTTTGATTGTTGCTAGAGTACTAAGTTTCTCATGGGCATGAATTGAAAATGGTGTACCTAATTAACAGCTGTCATACCAAGAAGAATGACAGAAATAATTAACGCCAGCGTTTTTAAGGTTTTTATATTGCACTTTTTGTTTATAGATTTCCCAATTACGTAAATATTGAAAAGGTGTACGGACAAAAAGGTTTCCTCTAGAACAATTGTGAAACGGTTTTACTTCCAAATACTTGCAACCGTACAAACAAATATCTTTCAACGATGGAATGCGGTAAAACAAACATATTATGCCAATATTAACATATTATTTCAGTAGTGATAAAGTGTGCGTAAATTTTATGCTAACATGCGCTTGCGTCGGAATATCACGTTGGTCAATGAAATGTGTCTGCGCATAGCACTCATGTTGACTATTAGTATGTAGAATGATATTCTCTTTTTTTCTTAGTTTTTTTTTCATCCAACGAACATCAGTGTGGTATCTATGAATAGTATGTACGAGTTAAACTTTTTCAGCTTTAGAGAATAGCTGTTCTTTTCATTTGCCATATCTTTCTCTTATTAATGGTCGCAGTTCTGCGAAAAATCGCATTTATGGTGAAATGACTCAAATGTGAACTGATATTAATTAGTAGTATAATAATCATAGAATACTGGCTGACTACTTCTGAAAGCACACGCATTTTACAGCAACCTGCTCACATTCACCCATCTTGCATGCACCCCAACATGACATTCCTGATTGTATTCCATGCTGAAGATTTAATTTTGCTCAATTTCCGAACGGCCAAAGCAGGCACAAGAGAAATGAAAAATCAAACGACTCCATTATTTCAACACTTCTGTGGGTCAGCTACCAATCCCTTACGGCAATAAGCTTTGCAGTCACTTCTACATGATGTGACGATGTGACAATGATCAAGAACATCAACAAAATTTTCATGGAAATCAAAAGAGAGAAAATTATTATTTAAATTTTATTTCATGTTTTTAAAAACAAAATATTTATATATGTACAAATTTACAGGCACACATTTTCATTCTCGCTTACATTTTATTTTACAAGGGAAAGAATGAAAACAGACTTCAGTCTTGGGTCGTTTCTATGCTCTCGTCGCCGAGAAACATTTTTTAAGGATGAACGGGGGGGAGGGGGTAAGCGTGATTGGAGAGGTGATGTATTTCAAGTGGAGAAATGTGAACTAGATACAGGCGAAATTGCGAGAGATGGGACAAGGGGTGGCGTCGAAGATGTGAGGAATGGGCTGATTCAATGAATTTGCAAGTGTGAGGATGAATTTAAATGGGCCACTTCGATGGTCACTGCTGCAATCCTGTTCAGTAGTACTTAGCGCCCTGGAGGAGGGGGGCATGGTGGACAACGGGAGCGTGTTGGATGACGGGTGCGACAACGGCGACCTTCTTCACGGCCTGTGGGTGCGTGGCGTGGCCGGTCCTCTCGACCACGGCCTGGAAACCGCTGTCCTTGTCCACGGTGTAGTGGACGGTGAGGAGGGTGCCATCGGGTTCGTGGACGGTGTAGTATCCCTTGGTGCTGTCGCCTTCACGCTGCTCGTGGTGGCTCTTGGCATCACCAGTGTGCTCGTCCCTCACGGCGTATTCGAACTGATAGTGGGGTGGAGCCTGTTGGGGTAAAAACACCAAATATAAGTTAATGAATATACGATTAACATCGCTATGATTAGTATTTACACATGAGTGCTCTACCCACCACTAAAGTCATATGGAAATATAAACTTAACTCCAGAAAATATAAAGCAAATATGCATGTATATCATATATTATAAACTGTTTTCATAGTTCATTGACCGAGGAGAACATATGATAGATCAGATCAATTATTAAAGAGTGGTAGCAGTTTCTAAACAGCAATTCATCGACTGCACCACTGATAATTTTTGTGTGTCAATTAGTCAGTTACTTTTCCATTATTTTACTTGGATCTCGATGTTTTTCAAGGAGCAATAAACAATGCAATTACTGGTGCATTATTCTTTATTTTAAAGGCACTTTGTTTTAGTAGAAACATACGATAGTGATTGAATTTTATTATTTATTTAAAGTGTTGGTTTATTTGAATTTAAATTTAATTATTTTATTCATTGGAACCATTTTTTTAGGAGAATGCATAGTTTAAATTGTTAAACTTCATTAATGTATTTTTATTGGCTAAGCTGTACTTCATGGCAGAACTTACTTCATATAGAACCTTACTTAATATCGTATTTTATATTGATCGTATTCCATGCGATTTTCAAAAAATATATTCGGTGTTCGATAAGTATACTCACATAGTGGTCAACATGGGCGACTTGTTTGCCGACGACAACGGGAGCGACGACCTTAGCAACGGCAACAGGGGCGACAACTTTAGCGACGGGAGCAACTGCAGCCACATAACCTTGTCCTCCGAATCCGCCACCGTAGTTTCTGCCATAGCCGCCTCCAAATCCATAGCCGCCTCCATATCCTGCGTTATGTCCGTATGAGGCAGAGCCGAAGGAGGAGAAGGACCCTCCGTGCTGAGGGAAGGCGTGGCACACGGCCAGGGCCAATGCGAGGATTGCTAAGCGAGCGTACATCTGTGGGGAAAAAATCAATGAAATGTTATGTATGTTAAAATCCATACTTCAGTTACGCAATCCGTACGAGGGAACAAAACGCTTGACTCACTTTTTAGTTGGCGGGAGTTATTCACGTTAGAGACTCGTTGGGTGATGCTGTTCCTCCTTTGAAACCACAGAATCAACTGATGATCACACCTTGGATATCCACCCTTTTATATACGAAACGGACCATATTGGCCTCCAGGTTTGAAGCACTATGTGAGATCACAGGGCTCCATGCTATAGGACGGGGAGAGGGTATGGGGCTGGATCGTGGGAAGGGGTTATGGGATTGTCATACCTTGTCGAGTGAGCGGAATCCAAGCGCCTAACCAGAAGGAAAACGTCCGTAAACATTGCGAGGCCGGGTTCGCGTGCACTCCTTTTTTTTTAACTTTCTGCCGTTGAAGAAGGTGGGACTGGTTCTTCGGGAAATTTTCGGGAGTGAAAGGATAGCCAAGAAACGTTGGCTGAATATTTTTTTTTCGATCCTTGTTTTACTTCCATATCGCCTGTTTTCCCCTGCCCCCGTGTCCAACTTCTCCCGTATCCGATTTGGTCGCAATAGCTTCGGACGTTCTCACGTGTGGCGTTGTTGCCTATCGCCCTTCTAGTTCGGAGTGACTGTCCCTTCTGCGTGCCCCGAGGGTAACGGTCAAGCAAACTGGCCGACTGCCTGGCGAAACGACCCAAAAAGTGTCTCTAAATGGAGCCCGTGGGGGAAATGCATTCAAGTCGCGCGCACGCTCCGTGATTGCAAAATATGCGGAATTGAGGAAGCGGTGGTTGGCGATGATGGCGTCTAACGGGATTATCGCAAGATTTGCAAGAATATCTGTGCTATTCGGTATATATGCAGGGCATAGGAGACTAATTGCCATCGCACGGACGTCCAACTCACTTTCTTTGCGTGGAAATCTGAGAGCAATGGAATTTAAATTGATAATTAGTTGTCGAGGAATATTGCATAATCTCCTTTTCTAGCATTTTGAGCATATTTAGTTATTACTCTATGAAGACGTTGTACCTAAATGCTCATTGATCAAGACTTTGTTAATAATGATGCGGATATTTGTGTAGTGAGCAGGAGACGTTGTGATTTAATGCATATGCAATTTCATTTTTAACGATGTAAATAATAGATAAATGGAATTTAATTAAATTAGAGAATCTATAATTTTTTGTAGGGAAGGGGGAAAATACTTTATAATATATTTATCAGTTTTGAAAGTTAAGAATATATAATTACTCCAATAGATTAATTTTGGGTGAAAACATGTCAGACATAAATTGTATTTGATCCCACCTTTCTACAATATATGAAAATAGCCCAGGTATTATATTTTCTTAATATTAGGTAATCCACCCGTTAAGGTAGGTTTTGGATGGACACAACTATCAAATAAATATTTCGATACTCCAAACAAAACCCAATCCAGCAACCTAATGTACATCAGGTCTCTCTTCATCTCTGTGTACTTCTTTCCTTCCTTCATCCCGTCCAATATCCCTATCCTGTTCCTGCCCTTTCCTCGCTTGCCTAACATTCTCCCCTCTATTACCTTCTTCAACATCCCACTGCCGCTCAATTCACCCTTTCATCCATTTCTCATGCCTCCATAGGATATCTCCCAACAAACCCCTCTCCTCACCCACCATTTCTAGTACTTCCTCATTTGTTTTCCTTTCGGTCCATTTCACCTTTTCCATTCTTCTCCACACCCACATTTCAAAAGCCTCCAATCTACGTCTATCCTCCTGCTTCAGCGACCACGTTTCCGAGCTCCACATGGCCACGCTCCTTTGTATAAAATATATATATACAAAAACTTAGATAGCAACACAACATGAGAACACACAAAAGGAACACTCACACGTTAATGACGTGTGAGTGTTCCTTTTATTCCTCCCAGAAGTTTCTGCTAGTACAATATCTGCGCGTGTAATTAAGAAGACGTAAAAATAATTTTGTAAAGCTTAAAAAATAAAATTCTAAGTAGGAGTATAAATGCAATAAAGAATATCTCGGTACATCAATTACATTTAACTAATACCAGCGTTAATAGATCTTTACTTTCTCGAAATAGTTAATTCCACAAAAAAAGACTTACATTTTCTGTCTCAAGCCGTAGTTTCCAACGTCTCGAGTTTTTTTGGGATTGTCTCAAATTGTATCTTAGAAATGGCACAGTATTGAATGTACTCCCTATGTCCTTGCGAAATTAGGTTATTCCTCATTCTGGGAAAAGAACCGTACAGTAACCCCGGGTGCATTTTGAAGAACCCTATCGTTAACAAATTACTGAAAAAGGCTTAAATACAAACTTTACCTTATTTTTTAATATTTAATTCTCATCTAAAAGCAGTAGCTTAACATTTATCAGTTTATACACACTTTCGAATGCAGTTATAGTAGTTATTAGGGAAGGCGACCGATACCGTAGGGATCATTTGCATCATTAAGGATAGATGGGTAATTTGGTAGGGCTAGAATGTTTCATGGAATGGAGGAAGGGTGGAAAGAAACCCGGCGTCGGCATTAGCCTGCCCTTATCAAAAGGCGTCAAGGGACCCACAGTTTAATATCCCATCCGACGGACGGCGGATTCACTCAAAGTGATTTCCACAGGGCACTCCAAGCAGGGATCGGGATCGCGAACCCGGGCCCAAGGTGTGGGATTTAATTACTTCCGTGTAGTTATTAATACAATGGGTAAAGTGTTTGATCTCTATGGCCGTAAGATAGCTGATAATCGATACACCTAAGAGCTGAGAATCTCTCGGGGGAGAATCTTCGATTACAGAATCAATGCATAAAATTCATTGCTGAATAAACATTCAATTCATCGTTTCTCCTATATTCAGTAATTTCTTATGACATGAGGATTTTATATGATCGCATGATATTTAAAGCAAGTTTTCATAAGCCAAGCCTCCGGAAAAAGGACCTAAATAGTAAATGATAGAAATTTTTCAGTTGTTTGCATTGATATAAGAAGGAAGGCATAATCACTATAATTTAAGTTCAATTTGGATGGATGATAACTTTAAATTTTAATTTTTCCTAATCACTGCTACCTTTTCTCTGTGTTATAAAGCATCTTTTCAAAAACATTATATGATTTCCCCTACTATAGAAGGTAAAGTTGTAGGGACATTTAATGATCCATAAAAGTTTGTAGTAATCAGGGTACAGTCGAGTTGGCAACATACAAGATCCAACCCAAAAGTGGTAGGACTGATTTTTGTACAAGAATTTTATTGACGATATACTTACATTGACTTAATAATCTTTAAAGTGTGCTCCTTGAGCTGCTACACATATAGTATAACGTTGCTCCCATTCCCCGTACGCCCGCTGGAAATTTTCTTTGGGGATGCCGTTGATGACCCTCGTCGAAGCCTCTTGAACGGCCTTTATCGAGTCAAAACGTCGTCCCTTGAGCTGTCGTTTCATCAGGGGGAAGAAGAAGAAGTCCGGTGGTGCCAGATCGGGAGAATAGGGCGGGTGCGGCAACGTGGCAACGCCGTATTTGGACAGGAGCTGTCTGTTGCCTGTTGATCGACACTCAGAATTTTTGGCACCATCTTGGCGCACACCTTGCGCATGGCCAAATCCTGTGAAATAATGCGTTGGACGTTGGATGCAGACAGACCCAACTGGTCTGCAATATCTTCACTGGTTAAGCATCGGTCTGTGTTCAGCAGTGTCCTCACTCTGTCCTCACTCTGTCCACATTCGTGTCGGTTCTTGCCGTCGACGGTCGTCCGGAGCGATGGTCGTCTTCAACGAGCTCCCTACCCTCTTTAAACAACCTGTGCCACTCAAATACTGTGGAACGGCTTAAAGCAGTGTCCCCATAAGCCTGCTTGATCATGTCGAGGGTCTCAGTTGCCGTCTTCCCGATGTTCGCACGAAACTTCACGGAATAACGTTGCTCTAAATTCAGATTAATTTTGTTTTTCGACGCGGACAAAAAAACTTGCTTCACTAAAAACGGTGTCCTCACTCAACGACAGCCCGCAGGCGACTGAGGTTGGTGTCGGTCTGTTACTAAGAGTCTCTTCCACCTTACCCTGCCAGGCAGACCCCCCTCCGCCTCTCCGTTCGCGCCAGAAAAAATTAGTCCTACCACTTTTGGGTGCGTCCCTGATATGTATTGATTAGTTTGTAGAAATACTTGTGAAATTGTGTTAGTTTATGAAAAATCGTGGGACTCGAAATGTAAGGCAAAAATCAATGAATAAACCAGAACGAAAAAGAGTGGTTTGGTTGTATTTTCCCGAATCCTTATCCAGAAAATTGGATTTACAGAGGTCGAGAAAAGAAGTGCATGTTGGTGTTTCTCAGTTCTAACCTCAGTTTTACACAACGTAATAACTGCAATTCCATTTTCGTTGTATTTTTTGCCTAAATGAAGGCAAATTCAAAATTAAATGCAAAATATCATCTCGTACTTTATTTTTCCGAGTTTTTAACATGAAATCTATCTCTCATTTTAAGATTTTCCTTTAAAATTACATTTACTACTAATGCTTTAATAAATATCTTGTATACTTCTGTGAAATATACCCGTGGCAATATTTATCCTCAGACTGTTTGCTATGCCGAGAAAAAGTCTCATCTGACTCTATTTTTAACTTGGTTAATGACCATAACCAATAATAACCTAAACAATGGTGGGTGCGACGGGGTAACGTCCTCGTTGCCAATCCAAGGGTCGATGGTTCGATTCCTGCCAGGGTGGGATTTTTTCCACCTAGAGCTTGGGTGTTTTTATTGT
This sequence comes from Hetaerina titia, assembly GCA_037158775.1. Taxonomy (NCBI): domain Eukaryota; kingdom Metazoa; phylum Arthropoda; class Insecta; order Odonata; family Calopterygidae; genus Hetaerina; species Hetaerina titia. The sequence goes on from CM073774.1 coordinate 61,173,529, forward strand.
TGTTATTGTTGTGTTGTCATTGTTGTCCGTTGTAAAGGCCAAAAGTGCTGTTTTCGGACCAAGACGAATAAATAAATAAGGTATCGAAATTACTCATTGTTAATCTTCTTTGTAAAAATATTAATGCGTTCCTTGAATGTATTAAAAGAAAATGATAATGCATTCATTGATAGATTCTTTTAAACGGCAATTTCAATATTTTCTAACAGAGGGTTGATGGGAATTTCAAATTAAAAGTAATAAATTTTCTTCCAACTTCTCGTTTCACGTCTGACGGTAAAAAAACCGTCGAAGAGCTAGCGAAACATTGACCTCGAAACTCATACGTTCGACCTCCACATGCCCCACCGGAAACACTACAAACATGGAAATTCCTTAATATAACCCCGCCATATCCTTTACCACAGACATTTTAAATATTGCAAATAACTTAAAATGAGTTTGAGAATGAATAAAAGTTCAAAGTCATATTTTCAGATGAACTAGCTGAAATATTATCATATGATTTCCAAGTGTTGTAAAGAAAATTTAAAAATTTTAATCTCCTCATTGAAAGTATTTAAGGAAGCCTGAATATACGAGTAAGTATGGATTTTATTTGAATTGGAGCAAAGACTCAATTTTATTTCTTTAACACTGCAAAACACCAGTTCGCTTTGCATTATTAGAAAGGTCCCAGTGCTTGTCGGAAATACCACCGGTCTTCAAATTTGAATGGCTCTCGATATGTCAAAATACTATTAATTGACATTCTTTCTCTATATATTATTTTTTTGTAAGTTATTTTATGTACTATTAAGGTGGCAAAGAAATATATCTTCCTCGTTAGTGTGAGGTAATTAGTTTTTTTGCCGATATTATCGTAAGCATGCTGAGAAAATAGTACATAATTAGTGCCTGATATGAGCTCGTGAGCGAACAAATTCAAGAGAAAGGATAAAAAAAATCGCTTGCTCAACATTCAAATGATTTAATGGATCGGCAAAACTTTTTTGTTCCACGGCGAAATACTTTCATTAAGCGAATGAAGAGCGGCGCCCCGATTTGTAAACAATTAGCCAATAGGAGGAAGCGATGAAGAAATACCCCCGTAGGAGCCCGCCTTCCCTTTCTGTTTTGCGTTTTCATTCGACGGATGCCTATTAGTGGAAGTGGGAACTGTATCTACCTGTTTGACTTCTTTGTCTCCCTTCCATCTTGCATCGCCTTTCCCTTCTGTACCTACCTCTCTACATTTTCCAGACCGCTCACTTCTCTCCATCCATTCGTGGGATGTCGATTTCCGAATTGGAATTTATGACCACAGCTGAAGCATAATTGATGGAGAATATTTCTTTCCAGTGTTTAGTAGGAAATTCCTAGCTCCTTCCTACGTGGTGATCCCATTTAATTTTTTCTCCATGAAACATCAGCTGATTTCGAATAAATAGGTGGCTTTATGTAGGTAAGAGAAGTTACTTACACCCTACTTCAGTACAAGGCTCTATAGTCCTTAGTTTTATAGCTCTGTATTCTAGAACTATTAGTTATAGTTCCATAGTCCCCTTGTCGGGTATTTATTCGATACTCTGTAACCTACAAAAATACTAAATGTTGTTCAGCCTCAAATAATACGTAAGTGGTAGATAATACGAGGCATGCTCATAAAGTAAGACCCGTTTGGTTACAGGAAAAAATATACTCATATGGAACACATTTTATTGGCAGTTTTAATTGGCTCCAAACCTACTTCACTTATTTACATAATCGCCGTTCACTTCTAAGCATTTTTCGTACCGCTGCACCAGCTTCTTTAACCCCTCTGCATAGAAACTCGCCGCCTGAGGGTTGAACCAATTGACAACGCCATTCTTGAGTTCCTCTTCGGTTTCGAAACGTTGTACACCGAGCCTATATTGTGACTGTGAAAGAAGAGGCTCTCTGTGAAAGAAGAGAGTACTCTGACAAGTGAAAGAAGAGGAAGTAGTCGCTAGGTGCAAGGTTAGGACTTTACGATGGGTGGTCAAAGAGTTCGTGACGGAAATCTTGAATTTTCTTATTGGTTTTGGCAGCAGTGTGAGGACGCGCGTTATCGTGGAGGAGAATTACGCCAGATGACATATTCCCACGTCGTTTGTTTTGGATCGCATGTCTCAGTTTGTTGAGCATTTCGCTGTACACATTAGCTGTAATTGTTTTCCCACGTTCCATAAAATCCACTAAAAGAACACCGTTTGTATCCCAATTAACGGTCAGAATACTGGGCCTGCTACTTCACTCTTCGCCATGAACATTTGTTCATCCATTTTTAAAATCACGGCACCATTGTCGTATCTTTCCTTCACTCAGAACTGAATATCCATAAACTAGGCATAACTCGTGACGAACTTCAGTAGCCGACTGAACTCTTTCAACTTTTCCATACAAGAATCGTATGACAGAACGCACTTCACAGCTGGCGGGATCAACGATTGTCGCGGACATAGTTGTTTGCATGCACGGACAAGCAAACGACTTCTAAAACAAAACAGATGCTGATATAGCTTCTCAATGAATTTGTAGATGGCGCTGCAGGAGAAAAACTGTGTTCTGAAGCGCCAACATTTAAATATAAGCAAACGGCTCTTACTTTATGAATATACCTTGTAATTTGCCCATTTTTATAAATTCTCTACCATGCAATCGGACGTCAAATGAATAAACTCCTTTTAGGGTCAAACTAATAATAGCTCATATGTGGGTGGAACATTGGGCCATTGCTGACAAGTGTAAAAAATATCAATATTATGATAGTTCTGGAATGCATCATGACTATTTATCTTTGCGCTGTCGGATAGCAGATTCATGCTTACTCCCCAGGAGTCACTTGTGGGAACACTTCAATACATCGATTGAGTCAATTGTAATAAGAAATGGTCATTTCTCTTTATATCGGTTAAGCATTGTCCCAAGTATTAATGAATTTATGACAAATCAAAGAGGCAGGAGGAGAAACATAGATGTATACCCTTCGGTATGCACCCCGTTGTTTTCTTAAAAATTATCTCGTAACAAGAAATTTACTGTAAGTATCCTATGCAACAATTTCAGAGGGTAAAAAACATTCGCTTTGACCCTGATTTAAGTGTCTTGAAATTTATAAGTATCCTCCCTATTAGTAATTTTACCTTGAAAATGAAGGAAACAATGGCAAACTCTGTTGGAAAATTTCTGCAGGCAAAATGTCAGTATCTGAAAACGAAATTCTAACAAAAAGGAATTAATGTAATTACGTCCGGAATACGCCTAAATGAATCTAAGATATATTTTAATTCAATGAAGGAGAATCAAAGTTATCGAGAAATGAATTGTTTCGAGACAGGAAAAATCAATAAGCTTACTATATTTCATTATTTCACTTTTTCTCTTCGAAAGACGTTCTTTGTTTTTTTACTGAATTCTTACATTAAAGTTGGCAATGGGATGTCTTGTTTGTTAAATGGACCTCAATGATGACCAAATGGAAATAATATTAGATAAAATTGTGGTTAATATTCATTGGTAGTGGCCACCATTACAATGATATTTGCCACTATGATTTCCACACGAAAAACATGTACAATACATATTTGTGTTACATTGCATTATAGATTCGAAACCTGCATGTGATCAAACGAAAATTTTACCAATATTAAGGATTACAAGATGAACCGTCTAATTTTACAGCCTCGTGGAAGCTCATTACCAGTGTGCCAGTAGTGTTATGAAATTTTGAGTATATTAGTCTTCTTGAGCCGAACTTCGGTGGCATATTATCAGGCCACATTCCATTATTATTCGGCGGAAATCATAATTTTAAACAACGTTTAAAATCAGTTTTCTAAAAAGTTGGATACAGAAGTCCTGAATCCAAAATCCATTAAAAGTATCGTATATGAGCGTTCCAGGAAGTTCACTACTCTTTTAAGATGCCGTCGTCCTTCGGTATTTCCTCCAGTTGGTCGCTCAATTTAGTTATAAAAAAATCCGAACGCATAAGTGACCTCCTTGTAGTCATGGAACCAAACGCGGTAAGTTAAGACGATTATGAGTTTGACAGCGTTGATCAGAACGAGTGGTACCTGTATATGTCCCCAGACAGAGTAGTCATATTTTCCTTGTTGTCGCTGTATATAATGGAGTCTTTTGGGGTGAACTCGATCGGACATCTCGGGAAAATTCAGTTGAATGGGTAATCCGTGTTGACCCACGTCCGAGCGCAGCAGACGCTCATTTGTCCACCGCCGTGTTAGTGTGCTGATTCATGCACATGCTCCATCTGCCCGTTCGTATGCTCGCTCTTCGCGTCTATCTATAGTTGGCCTTAGTTCGCAGAGTTATTCTAGGTGAAACTGGAGATACCATTAGTTAAGCTTGAATTTATTTTCTCCTCCATTTTTTTTTGTGGGTTTGTGCTGGAAATTACAATTCCAAGCCATCATATTTTGAAGTTTTTCGTTAAATTGCCTGAAGTTATATAACTTCCAAAGTTTTAATAGTAAAAAATAAATAGTCGACCGAAAGATTAAGCAGACCAAGAGAGTACTGTCCGCACTTCCCTCCTTTCTCCTCCAGTTTCGGAAACCAGATTTATTTTAAGCTAATTTTAGTACATATAAATGTGATAAAAATTCCGTTTTACTGCATTCACCGACAACATTTCATTGTTTTAAGGGACTCGAGATGGTGCAGTAGCTAATGTACTGGATGTCCTCCCGGAGGACCCGAGTTCGAATCCCAGAGGTGGAAGGATTCCTCAGCGGTATTCCGATTCTTTCTTTGGGTGCTTCCTGGAGATCACCTCAAGTGAGTACCCGCCTATGAAATGGCACATTATCTAGTGGTTCGCTTAGCGTCTTTTGTAAATAGCAGGCTAGTGCCGGGGTTCTCTCCATCCTTCCCCATTCCCTGAACATCCAACTTTTACCGAATAACCACGTATTTCTAATGGCGCCAATGTCCTCGGCTGTCTATCGCCTCCTATAATAACTACTACTAACTACTCTTTCGTTTCATTTTGAAGAAGTGTGGTGAGAAATTTGTTACTAATCTATCAAAAAATAATACAACTGTTTCTTGACAATTTGAAGTTAAAAACGTTGTAATCTTACGAAACCTATGAACATAATTCCATCAAAGTAATGAAAATCAATAATTACGGACATGGTGAATCCCTTTTTGTAACTTACTCGGTTTGTCCATGAAAGATTCATCAAGTTCGTTTTATAGAAGCATCACCTTGATTTTATTCAAATCCATTATCGATGAGTATGGGTATTTTTGGCTATAAATTAACGTATATGGGAAAACATTCAGAAAATATAATGCAATCATTTTTTGAAAAGTAATTATTGCGATTTGTGAAAAATATCACAATCATACATAATTGAAGCAACCTCTTTGTATGTTCTGCAATTGAATATAACGAACTAACGAACGCCTTGAGCAAAGGTACACGGTGTTTCCTAGATGTAGGGTAATCACGTTCAATCGATATTGCGGAATCTGCAGGATAAAAAGTTACAGGAAAGAAGGGTGTAACGGGGTTATATCCTGGTGATTCCAAAATAGGTTTTAGACATAATTATGCTACAGGCTATTTAAACACGCCGTTCTTGTGGAAGCTACCAAGTAACACTTATAATTATCGATTTCCATTATTTCACAATTTTAAGTGGGTAAATGATTTTTTATCAATATACGTGTATACTATCAAACCAACAGTGGTTTTGTGTAGAAATATGATAAAATGCTTTCGACAGTTCCTCGACCCCTAAAGGGAAGCCAAAATAGGTAATAACTTATTCGAGTATTTGTTTGTCTGAAAACTGTTTTTGAAGCATTATTATATTTTGAGACTTTTTGGAATCATATTTCATTACCATTAATGGACGTTAATTTTTATGATCCCATTTCCATAATTGCCTATGAGGGACAATAAAATATATGACATGAGTCTCTCTAGGTATTTTCCTTAGTTGTCTGTTGGCGTTCAATCTATCAAACATCCATGAACGCAATGCTTTTTTACCACTATTTATCAGTATTACATGGAGTAAACCTCAGTATTCTAGCAAAGGTATAGTTATACAATTTGGGTATCCATTAAAGTTTTTTCAATTATCGGCTTAATGCTTTTTTTCTCATTTCTCATGAAATTAACGAATGACGTTAGAAAAGGAAGCCGAGAAACTAAATACGAGTATTTATCCTGATTGAATTAATTATTTTTTCACAGAGACTTATCGTATTTGATTCAGAGGGGTCGAGTGCTCTTTGTTTCCTTATTATCATAACCATATATTTCTACCAATCGACTAAACTCCTTGCCCTAAGACTTCTTTGCCCTAAGACTAAGTTCTTACATTATATAAGTATAAAAATGTTCATTCTTCCAGTGTCAATATTTTCTTAATTATCTTAGAACCATCAATTAGATGTATGGGAAAGGCAAATGAATGCATAGGATTCAATGAATACATTTGATCATTTTGGGATCAGGAAGGACAGAGACACGAGTGATTCCATAGCAGTTAATGAGGTCACTAATAGGAAGGAGCGTAAAATGAAATCGGGATGTATTTTTCTCCTTTGTAGATTTCGTGAAAACGTTTGATAAAGGAGATATGGCGGAAAATAATTATTATATTGGAATATATTATAGTAGACCAAAGGGATAGGAGATTTAGATTTTTCTTCTTCTTTCTTTGGTTCGCATGAGTGCATATAAATTAGGTCTACAGTATATGTACGAATTAATGAAACCACCCTGAATATTAAGATTCGTCCATATTTACTACTAATGATTATTTTTAAACACGGTGTTTATTCTGGGTTGTGACGACAATACTTATGTTATAAAAAGACAAGACGTATGTTATGAAGTGAACGATTTTGCGAGACACTACATTTCGCCCCACCCGGAAGGTATAAAACGTCAGTCATTCGCGCCCATTGTGATTAATCTGAAAGATAACCTGTTTGTCCGCATTGCCTTCCATCTCAACCGGCTTTATTATGCGGTCCCTATTACATGATAGGTATGTAATCAATCATGTGGTAACAGTTGTGTGAACTCGTAGCCGCTCCTTGGATTGTGAAGTGGGTGGTTTCTTCTCCAGAGCTATATACTTGTTGATCCTTGAACCTGGAGACGTGTGATTTTCTCAGGGCTATGGTATTTGTAGGAAGGAATTGGGTTTCCCATCTTGTACGACTTATGTTAGGAGGAATATAAATAATTCATCCCTCATTGGAAAATTCCATTCCAGTGAAGTAAATGAATCATTAACAGCTATTGCAGAATTCATATGCATTCTTGTACTTGTTATTTTGCGACGTATTGTTTTAATTAAAGTATTTTTTTAAATTTCATGCATCAATAAATTAGAGTTTTTGTTTAGGAATAATCAACTGCGGATCTTGATTAAGCACTTACCTTAGCAATGCATTGTTTTCATAACTATATGGCGGAGTGTGATATCTATGTTTCCTAGAAAACCACTTTTATCAGTAGCAGATGGCTACCTAGATAAAAATCCATGAAATATAAGCATTAATCGTGATAAATATCACCGACTCTATTACCATTTTATTTCTGAAAATACTATTTTAAAATGAGCATTCATCCTAAAGATTGAGTATTCCTAATGGTGGCAATTTCCTATCCTCAATTACTCTACGTGAGGAATGCGGAGACACTTTTTAATTCCAAGCTGTGGTCTCAAACAATCTTGAAGAAAAAAATGTTCTTGCGTTTTAACAGATTTTGAAAACTGTCCCCAGCAGGTTTCAGAATGATTTTACTCAGTTTTCCCAGCGGACATCGGTGACGTATTTTTTCCACATTCTGTATCCGAGAGATGGGACGCCCTAAATTCACCACCTGCGGGTTTTTGGGGGAAGCTGCAGCATGGGCTGTTATTTTGGTGGGAGGTGGGCGGGAGTCATGATCCGGTTCTTCCTGAATCACGGGAGAAAGGAAGCGTGTGAGGGCGACGCACGCCCGGGACCTCCTTTCGCAGGAATCCCACATCACATGCATAATGAAAGGCGCTCAGGATTTTGATATAATTTTTTGCGACATCAGACAAGAGGAAACATGCGAGGTTAAATAACCTTAATAGGTGTGTTGGTGATTGAGGAATGGCTATTATTATAATGAATCTGAATACGTATTACTTCATTGAGCGAGTTTCGTAGTACGCAACGCACCTTTAATTGGCAAAAAATATACAAAATAAAAATATTTTGGAATCATTGATTTGCTGTGATAATGTGGTGGAATGTACGGATATAGGATATGACCGGATAGGTGTTGACACACGCAACCTTTGAGCTATTATTATCAGAGGGATTAAAGTTTTACTTCAACTAGAAACCCTAAGAAATGCTGTACACCCATTCGATTAATACTACAAATCCTCAGTTACACTAAATTAGCTACGTCCAAAGGTAGAATGGCAATACTACCTTGAACAAAAAGTTCCCGGAATAACCACCGTGTGGCGCTCCCATCGTTCCGATTTGAGTTCTGTTTTTTTTTGTTAAATTGGTACATCTGTTGTTGATATTCCCTTTAAATCTTAGTGTCATAACTTGACATTTGCAAAAGTTACGTAGCCAAGAGTACATCTATCTCTGTGTGTGTTGGCGATTTTTTACAATTGCAGAAATGGATTTAAATTTGCAACAACGAACTTGTATTAAATTTTGCGTAAAAAACGGATTTAGTGGCGCACGGACGTTGGAAATGTTGGAAAAGTCTTTCGTCAACGATTCTCTAAAAAAACGGTCGTTTACCAGTGGCACGAGCGGTTCAGAAGTGGTCGTGAGTCAATCGAAGATGATGAACGCAGTGGCAGACCATCGACATCGAAAGTCGGTGAAAAAATTGATAAAGTAAAAGAAATGTTGGTCAATAACCGCAAATTAACCATCAGAGAAATAGCGGAGGACTTGAACATTGCCTATGGATCCGCCCAAGACATTGTGGTTAATGATTTGGGTTTCCGTCGTGTAGCAGCAAAGTTGGTGCCAAAAGACCTCAATTTCATGCAAAAAAGAGACCGTGTTGACGTCGCAAAAGACATGATTTGCGAGGCTGAATCCGATCCCACATTCATCAAAAGGATCATTACTGGAGACGAGACGTGGGTTTATGAGTACGACACGCAATCCAGACATCAGGCAAGTGAATGGCGTTCACCAAATGAGCCGAGACCAAAAAAACCACGTCGTTTTCAGTCAAAAAAGAAGGCAATGCTGACGGTTTTCATGGATTACAACGATGTAGTGCATCATGAATTTTTGCCAGAAGATCAGACAGTAAACAAAGAGTATTATTTGGGCGTTATGAGACGTTTGCGTGAAGCAATTCGCCGAAAGAGACCAGAAATCGTCGCACAGTGCGTCGAGACCGTCGCACAGTGCTATCATTATTCGTAATTTTTTGACGAAAAATGCAACAAATACCATCCAACAGCCACCGAATTCACCTGATTTGGCTCCCTGTGACTTCTTTCTGTTCAATAGAGTTAAAAAACCATTACGGGGAACGCGTTTTAGCAGCCGAGAGGAAGTAATGGAAAAATCGCAGGAAGCACTGATGGACATACCGAAAACCGAATATAAAAAATGTTTCGAGGATTAGATCAAGCGCTGGCATAAGTGTGTTGCAGTCGTTGGGGATTACTTTGAAGGGGACAATATAGATTTAGATGAATAAACTTGTATTTTTAATTTTCTGAATAAATTCCGGGAACTTTTTGATCAAGGTAGTATTATAGGCATTAAATCGATAAAATTGATGAAAAATATATCCGTTTGGAAGTATCAAATGCATTCATCATTAACTCTTGTGAAATAAATTAACCTAATACAAACTCATACACTTCTACCATAACTTAAGCTATTTTCTATCGAAATATTAATGGCGTAAAAATAAAATATTTTCATCAACCCCGGGGGTTGAATTGACAGATTATTCATTCTGAAAATATAATCTATTGTGCCTGTAGAACATAGCATTTCTTTGAGTTTCGTAACGCGAAATTTTGGTAATAATTAGGCCAACTTTAGTGATATGATGAAATTTGTTTCCTGTAGGTCTTAAGTCGATTTTGGATTTTTTTAACACCTGTTGTATTACACAAATTATGTAAAATATAAGTATTGTGATTCCAAATATTTCTTTTGGTGCTTTTTTTGGTGGTAAGTTTTAATACCACATATTTATATCCAATACCAGATTCAAAATTAAAAAGTTTCATTATAAAGTGCCGTAATACTTAAATGGTCTGAATAATATGCCAATAAACCCTTTAAATTTTTCAATATCTTAAATTATACATTTCTATATACATAAATATGTATTTATATATACACACAGTAATCAACCGGAAGATCAGTTTAGTAGGTGATAGTAGAGTTCACCCTGTTATAAGCCCTACGGTATGTGAAAATAACACATCAGAGTAAGGGTCCAGTTCCTAACCCTGTGCCGGTTATGGTTTCCCAGGTAGATCTGGTACCCGAAAATCATATAGCTTCGGTGGAGTTGCAGGTGCCCTGAGAGGCTTGCCCGGGAATCTAACCCGGACCCTCCAGTCAGTAGTCCAACGCTCTACCCCTGCACTACCGCGACCCACATATTTTCTTCCACGATCCAAACTTTCCTTCAAACAATGTTATTATATTTTGCGATTGAATATAAAATTCGATATATATTTTTTTAATTTCCGAAGTAGTCAATTCCATTAAACATGAGAACGGTCTATTTTCCTGAAGATCCATGTTCCAAGTCCACTGGTGGTTACGCATGCTTAGTGGCCAGTAAGCAATGAGCCTACGCTCTTGGCTATCTCGTTTTCATCGATTCACGGCCACGTTCATTACGTAGCTACGTCAGCTACGGTAGCTACGTTCATTCTATACTTACAATGAGCCATTTTATTAAATTTATGAAAATTTATCAAAAATGGAACAACGTTGTACACACATTTGTTATATCGGATTAAAGATGAATCTTTTGGTGTGTTCTCTGTCTGTTTTTTTGTCTATAATAAATATATATATTTAATATATTTAATAAATATATATAAATATATAATGAATTTATTTAAAACTATAAAATATATATTTATAAGATAAATAGTTATATAAATAGTTCAATAAAAATACTTGACTACAGTATTTTGATTCAATGATAGACTCCTCATACCATGATGAAAGTGGCTGGGACGGCGGAAATATTTAAGTGAGTTATTTTATTTTAATTAATTTTTTTTAAAGTCAATATTTTTATTATATACATATGTGACTGTATTATTAATATTATTAGGTAATCTACCGGATAAGGTAGGTTTTTGGATGGACACAACTATCAAATAAACATTTTGTTACTCCAAACAAAACCCAATCCAGCAACCTAATCTACATCAGGTCCCTCTTCATCTCTGTGTATTTCTTTCCTCCCTTCATCCCGTCTAACATCCCTATCCTGTTCCTGCCCTTTCCTCGCTTGCCCAACATTTTCCCCTCTATTACCTTCTTCAACATTCCACTACCGCTCAATACGCCTTTCATCCATATTCTCTGCCTCCATAGGATTTCTCTCAACGAAGCACTCTCCTCACCCACCATCTCAAGTACTTCCTCATTTGTTTTCCTTTCGGCCCAGTTCACTTTCTCCATTCTTCTCCACACCCACATTTCAAAAGCCTCCAATCTACGTCTACCCTCCTGCTTCAGCGACCACGTTTCCGCGCCGTACATAGCTACGGTCCATATCAGAGTTTTTACGAGTCTTGTCTTAACATCCCTACTCAACGTCTCCGTCATTAACTCACTCCTCCTTGTGAAAGCCTCTTTGCCTAGCGCAATTCTTCTTCTTACGTCCCTACTACTTTGACCGTATTGGTCCAAAACACTTCCGAGATATGTAAACTGTTCTACCTGCTCTATTTATTTCCCTCCTATTTTAATGTTTAGCTTAGCCTTTTTCTTTCTGGAAAATTGCTTAACCTTTGTTTTACTAATATTTATTCTCATCCCATACCTGTTGCACTGAATATCCTATTCACTCAGCAATGCTTGCAACCCCTGGGCTGACTGAGAAACTAGTGCTTGATCATCAGCAATCCTAACCGATTTTACGAATTCCCCTCCGACTTTCATTCCTACCTCCAGTTCTTCCCATGCCTCTTTAATCATTTCCTCCACATATGCGTTGAACAGCACCGGTGACAATGGACAACCCTGCCTTACACCTCTTCCTGACACTGCCCAACCGGACTCTCCGTTCCCCACTCGAACCTGAGCAGTCTGAGACATGTACAGGTTGCGGATCAGTCTCCTGTCCCTCCAATCCATTCGTATTCACTGAAATACACGCATTAATTTTTCCCAATTCACTCTATCAAACGCTTTTTTGAAATCTACAAAACAGGCAAAAACGTCCTGATTGTATTCTTTATTCCTCTCGATTAGTGATCTCATTACTGCAATGGCATCACGCGTACCTCTTCCTTTCCTAAATCCCAACTGATTATCCCCTAAGTAATCATTTGCCTTACTCTCTATCCTTTTGTTGATGATCCTGATAATAACTTTAGCTGCGTGGGATATCAAACTTATTGTTCTGTAATCCTCACATGATGTAGCCTTTGCCTTTTTTGGAATAGGAACTAACATTGATCTCACAAAATCTTCCGGCCAGATTCCTTCCTCATAGATACTACGAATCAGTCCATATAGAGTCTTCTTCCCACATTTTCCTAAACATTTCAACAGTTCCAGAGGGATGTTGTGCACCCTCACGGTTTTATTTTCTTTCATCTCCTTTAATGCCCTTTCTATTTCATCGTCGAGTATGCCTGGACCTAAGCTATCTTCTTCTACGTCATGTTCCTTTTCTATGTCTAACCTTGTCGGCCTAAGTTCTTTACCATACAGTGTTTCTATATATTCCTTCCATCTCTCTTGGATTTTTCCTGGTTCAACTATTATCTTACCCCATTTATCTTTAACTGTTAGCACACATCTTGCCTTCTTACTTTCCGATAATAACTTAACCTTGCTGTATAGAGCACCAATTTCACCCTTCTTCTGTAAACTTTCCATATCCTCGCCTTGCGTTTTCCACCATTCTTCTTATGCTTTATTTGTGGCCCGTCTCAATTTATTGTTTAACTATTTGTACTTCCTTTTGCCTAACTCTGTTTATACATTTTTCCATCATCGTTACTCTCATCCATCTTTGCAATCATCTCATCCGTTACCCATGGTTTCCTTATCCTTTTCCCGTTAATGGTTCCTATAGTGTCTTTTGCGGCTTCCTATATCCCTTGCTTGATACATCCCATTTTTCTTCGATAGTAATCAGTTCTTTACCGTCATCCATCACTTTTTTTACAGCCTGCTGATACTCCTTCTTCGTAATCCATTTAATGCTTCTAAATTCCATTTCCTAACCCGCCGCCCTTGCCTTATCTTTTTGAAATGGACGTTACACTTCATAACAACTAAATTGTGGTCGGAGTCCGCATCCGCTCCTAGAAAACTGCGAATTTATCACACTGTTCCTAAAGCTGTGCCTAACTATAATATAATCTAACTGCTACCTCTCTGAGTCACCTGACATTTTCCATGCATACCTACGCCTTTTGTGGTGTCTAAACCATGTGTTGGTGATGACTAACCCCTGTCTCCCTCAGAAGTCAATTGCTTTCTCCCCGCGTTCATTCCTCGTGCCTAACCCATAGTCCCCCACCTCACCACCCTCTCTTCCCGTGAATGTATATATGTATGTTTATGTATATATGTATGTTTATGTATATATTTCTTTATGTGTGTGTTTGCAAAATGTAATAAGGAGCTTTCCCTCCTTAAGGTTTCAATGAAAATTGTGGTGAACATCATTGCTAATTGAATATTAAATCGTATTTATCACAATAGGTTCTAGGAGAAAGAATTTTGTAAACCGGTATTATTACTCGGTCACATTGATAGGTCATACATGCAATTATTCGGAATTGCGAAGTGACCTTTAAAAAGAATAGATTCATAATCGTTTATTGTAGAAATTATAATTAAATAAGTAACGAATAAAGATTGTGTACTCTATGAACCATATGCGTATTTTTGGAACAAAAACACTAGCAGGTGACTTTGAGCCTAATGAAAAGTATTCGTATAAAAAATAAATAAAAACCAAAAACCCATTCGTCTACCAATTGAGACACTTTCCTTCAAACAATATTATAATATGTTGCGACAGAAAAAATAAGTCGATATATATTTTTTTAATTTCCGAAGTATTCTAGTCCATTAAAAATGAGAAGTCCACTGCTGGATGAGTAAATATGCTTAGTGGCCAGTAAGAAATAAGGCATTAGGTAAAATTGATGAAAATATATGAAGAATATACCAAATTTTAACAAATATTTTGACATAACATGCCAGATTAAAGATGATTCTTATGGTGCATCTGTTTTTTGTCTATGGTTGACAGTAAATAATGTTGATAGACTCATGTTTCCAAGAAAATACTATAAAATTACACATAAGCTCCGATGGTGTAAAGCCTAATATAAATTTACGATTTACTAAGGCAGAATTAAAGAGACGTTAACAATCAAGCTTCATAACCTTATATGTATATATATATGTATATATATATATATACATATGTACATACATATGGTTATGAAGCTTAATTGCTTACGTCTCTATGTTTGTGTGTGTATATATTTATATAGAAATATATATTTTTATATTTCTATACAAAATGTAAAAAAATCAAAAAAATACTCAATTATTATTATTATAATTTTTTTATTAATCACTTGGATCAACAAAATAACATTAGGTACCTATATACAGCGGCACGTTATTCACCGTGCTCATTCGCCAAATGATAGCATCAAAGCATTCGCAATGATTCGATTTCAGATGAACGTAGGATAATGGGATGATTGACCGCTTTAAGGATGACTCGCTGAGTGAGATGCGTTGATTTATGGAATTCGAACCCCGTATCATATAGAGGCAGAGTGTATTATTTACAGTGGAGCGTTGAGTGATGACGTGATGGAATCGGGTGTGAGATCGTCGTCCTCTGGGACTAAGTCTGCACACCGTGGTGATGCTGTTAGTGTATTTCTCTCAGTAGTGGTTCAGGACGGGAGCGTGTTGCACGACGGGTGCGACGACAGCGACCTTCTTCACGGCCTGTGGGTGCGCGGCATGGCCGGTCCTCTCGACCACGGCCTGGAAACCGCTGTCCTTGTCCACGGTGTAGTGGACGGTGAGGAGGGTGCCATCGGGTTCGTGGACGGTGTAGTATCCCTTGGTGCTGTCGCCTTCACGCTGCTCGTGGTGGCTCTTGGCATCACCAGTGTGCTCGTCCCTCACGGCGTATTCGAACTGATAGTGGGGGGGAGCCTGTTGGGGTAAAAATACCAAATATAAGTTGATGAATACACGTATCTTGAGCGTATCAGTGTGCTTGTCCTCCACGCCGTACTTGAAGCTGTACGTGTCGTGAACCTTTGATTGGAAATCCGTGGTTGTTACAGTCTTACATTTTCTTCAGTCATATATCTTTTAGTATTAACAACTTAAGAAGTCCATAGCAGGATAGCAATCACTCGCATCCATACTTCACATTTAATATTAAATGAAAACTCTCCATACCAGGTTTCTCTGATTTCGTTAGACGTTAGGTGAATCCAATCGATAAATTAATTGTTTATGAGGTAATTCTTGGCGACTGTTGTTTATTTTACTTACAAAATGATCAATCTGGTGAGCAACTTGCTTTCCAAGGGCGATAACAGGGCTCACGACCTTGGCCACGGGAGCAACGGCTACTGGGGCAACTGCAGCCACGTAGGATTGCTGCTGGTGGCCGAAGTTGGCGAATCCTCCTCTAAATCCACTATTGTAACCGCCATTGAATCCGCCATTGTATCCACCATTGTATCCGCCATTGTATCCAGCATTGTAGCCACCATTGTATCCAGCATTGTAGCCACCATTGTATCCACCACGGTATCCACCGCCGTATCCACCGCTGTATCCTCCGAATCCGCCGCCGAATCCTCCACGTAATGCGTTTCCACCGCGATTTCCGGCACCCTGATAGGCACCTCCGTGCGTGTTAAAGGAGGAGAAGGAAGAGGCTTGTTGGTGCTGAGGGAAGGCTTGGCACACGGCCAAGACAAGCGCGAGGATTGCTAGACGGGAGCACATCTGTAAGGAAGAGAAAGAGACAAATACATGATTTGCGGTTGACTTTCATGAACTCTTATTTACATATATTTCTTAATCCATTCATTAATGCATTAGCATGTTGTTATAATTTTGCAATCGCTTTAAAATTTAATGTCACGCAAATGAGAGGAACTACTCCAATTTTGGCTAACTAATTTTTAATTCAATCAGTAATAATTTTATATTTATTCTAGAAGAAGTGAAAATACAGATCTGGGTAATGGATTACTACTCATTTTAGGAATGAGAAATTTTGAGTCATACCGGTTGCTTAAATCACTGTCTGTGATGTATTTTCTTCATGTGAAATGGGAATTACGCTTTACACTTCGGAGTTTTTGTTACTAGACGATATACATTTTTTTCAGTATTTGTTAAGGATAATTCTTACTATTGAAAATATTGTTACCTTAGCTGGGTTCATTTCTTTAATGATTTCCACAGATTAGATATTTATACCAGAGACTAAATTTTAATAAAACATTTTAATTAGTACATATTCCTTAAAGATGACAGAATCTGTAAAGTATTTTAGATCGTTCAGCAATTCAGGATTAACAGTTTAAAATTATTTCGGCTAAAAGAAGTGATTTTCTTTGATAAATGTTAGTGTCCCCATAGTTAATGGGCTGAAATGTAAATGTAATATGTAAAAATAATAAGACATCACCTTCCTAGACACCGAAATTTCTTGAACGAACGTAATCATTGATCCCTCGTATCACCAAAATAAAAATGGAAATAGTTAGTTAATTTAATACAAACCTTGTCGATGGATACTGTTCCTGCTCTTGCGATGAATGTAGCTGCTTATTTCACGGTGGGACTGAGTAGTGTGTGATGCCTCTGCAAACCAAAGCAAACTTTATATACCATTCGGAGGAGAGGTATCTTGGAAAGACTTCTGGGTGGAGTCGCCCGGCAAAATTTTGATGACGGAGGGGTGGGTCGACGAATTTCTTTGGTTCCTTTCTCCATTGCTCAGCCGGCGGCTGAAAGATTCAGGAAAAGGAAAGGAAGGACGAAGGGACAACGTCTGAAATCGGTCGTTTGGGGTCGATCCTGTCCTCGTTCCGGCAGTCGCGGAAGATGGGGAAAGGGAAAGGAGAAAACTTTCGACTCCGTGTTGTCGAGGTGTCTGCGGTATATTACGATGCATTACATCACTCTGCCCTGGAGGGAAGAGTAAGAAAGAGCTCTCGTGATGGAGTCGTGTTTCACGCAGCGATAGCATCACATGCTGCAATGAAGCCACCTAATTATTTGCAAACTAAGTATAAGGTATCTAGTAGAAACGTTTTAGTCATAATTTAATTGTAATTTTCTAATACAAAGTGCTCTATCTAAACCCTCTCATTGAAAATAATAGTGGCCCCCAACGGTGCACCCTAAATCACTCATTTTGAAGTTGCTAAAGCGAATTCACATTTATCTTTGGGAAATAAAACAATATAACTGTTTAACCTCTTATGGCGCCTCTATTCATTCAAAATTTGATGTTTTTTGTAATATGGAATTGAATAAGGGTACCTCAATTGGAAAAAATTATGAAATGTTTTCGTATGCCTAATTTTACATTAATTTTGCATAAAATGATGGGATTCTCTGGCATTTTCGTATTATTCTTTGTGACCCTAGATATGAGGTAGATTGTGATCTGAAAAAGCCTTACAAGTAGTGAAGTTTATCGGCATAACAGTGTCATGTTTAACTTTGTGGAATTCCTTCATGATGAGGTTAAAAAAAAACTGATGATGACGCGCAACATCAAAACCATGGTCGTGAAATAATAAATATTTATGTGGAAGTGCAAACTTTCTTTTTTCATTCACGCCAAGTTTATCCACAATTGAATGTTTTTTTAAAGTTCGTTAAATTTGTCAGTGCGACATAACTCAACCACATCTCATTCAA
This sequence comes from Hetaerina titia, assembly GCA_037158775.1. NCBI lineage: Eukaryota > Metazoa > Arthropoda > Insecta > Odonata > Calopterygidae > Hetaerina > Hetaerina titia. Next base: position 61,191,715 of record CM073774.1, read on the forward strand.
ATCAGTAAACTATTCATGTTGTAAGACGATTCACGGCAGAAAATGTCAGACATACTCACATACCGTACATTGTTTTTAATATCTCTAACCTCCCAGAAAAGTTCAATTTAGACTGCCCGAGAGAATTGGCAGTGGTTAATTTCTAGGGCAAAATACGTCGTAATGCTTGTAAATTACAAAAATTAGAATATGTATTCCTCTATCTTCTTTTATTAATACCAAAAGTGATCGAAACCTCCTTCTACGTCGCCTACTCCAACATTCTCCATTTTAATACCTACAGTTTTCCATTTCAGCTTCTTTGCAATATCCTGCCCATACAATATAGATGCTCATTTGTATATTTTCACCTAGACCTTGTCTTACTTAGCCGTTCCTTTGTTTGGCTTTGTCTTCTTTCCGTCAATATTACTATTCCCAAACTTTTAGACACACGCAAATAAAAAGTTTAGAATGTACACTTATTCTCTCGCTTCAATTTGCTAAAAATTGTTGTTTTAGCTTCTTTCTTTCGGTAAAACCTTCTTTACCTACAATAATTATTTTCTTATTTTCTTTTGTACCTTTAAGATTTTCATCCCAAGTATTTCGCAATTATTTTAACTAACTGAAACTCTACCTGCTCTACTTTGTTCCCAAAAACCAATCTGTTTACAAATACTTTGATTAATAACTAATTTGATTGATTAAGTCTTTTTAAGTCATAGGAACATAATTATTTTCTTTGTAATGTCGTTCATATTAAATTAGTTCAGGAGTATTGTGATCACCCACAAATCTGTTTTGTTGTTCACAACACGTAATTTCAACCCTACCCTGCTTCCATCCATCTCTCTGTTATCATTTTAAAGGTGTATACATTGAAAGGAACGTGTGATAAGGACACCCCTGTCTTTATCCCCCGCCTTTCATCGGATCGGAAATCCGCTACCCGCACATACGCTGTCTGAGATATGTATCGTTTCTACAAGCTTCAGGTTACAAACCTGTATACCTCTCTTTCTCCAGACAGTGGCTATATCGTTAAACACTCATTGAGTTTTCCTAATCAATTCTGTAGCATTGATTCTCAAAATGCATGTATCAAACGTTTGCAGCCTTGTTATTTTCTTTATTTCTTTCCATTGATTTATTGCCTTGACATCTTGATCACAATTTTCCTTTTTGAAGCGATCTTAGCCTAGATAATTTTTGTCCAAATCCATCTTTTGTAAATGTTTTTACCAATAACCTTATGTGCTTTCGAATTAAAACTAACCTCATCGGTATGGATCCTTCTTTATATAAATGAAATTTTAGGCAATTGTTTTTATCTCTTTCATCTGCAGTGAATTCATTTCATATTACTTGAAATAATTCTGATTCTATAATTGTTTCCATATATCATAAGAGCACGGATTCTCAGCCCTATCTCTGTAAAATCTTCAATTCTACGCAATAATCTTACTATGACGTAGATTTTTCTCTATTATTTTCTAATTTCAATTTATTATTTACCTCTTTGTACTTTATCCTTCTCAGTTCCCTGTTAACGTTCTTAAATTCCACTTTCTCGTCCATTCTGTAATAGTAAGCTTTCTTTGCCATTGCTAATTGATTGTACCTAATATTTTACATCTTTATTATTGCAAACAAAAAAAATGTCGGGACCGTAAACTTGATATCAAGTTTATGGTCCCGGTATTTTTTGTTTTCATTGATTCACGACCGTAGCTACGTTCCTTGTATATTTAAATTAAATCTTTATTATTGTCCAAGGTGTACCTTCTGCATTCCTTTTTTAAAATGATAATTCACCCCTAATCCACTTGAATTTGATGATACAGTTCATTATGTTCCAACTCCATACTCACTCTTGAATCATGTCCAAATTGTTGATTGTGTCCTAAATTTATGACTAAATATAATATGATCAATACATATGCTCCTGAATTTCTCCTCATATTGTACTAAAATATTAATGGTGGAGTTTAGCTTTGTGTAGTTACATTTAAGACATTCTTCCTCAGAACCTCTGCTGTACCCACCCCACAGTCGTTCCCTGCTCCATTTCGATACTCCGCTCCTTTATTTCCTGTCTCTCATTTCGCCCACCGTCATACTTAAACCCACATAGCTCTCAAATTCCTCCCAGGCTGATCGGCAACCGTTTCCTTTAGTTGATCAAACGCAATATATTTTTTCCAACAAATGATTGATTAATTGTCACCATTAGGACCTGAGTAAGAACCAAGTTCTTTGGTTTAGCTAACAATTCTGCTAATAATAATCTGTCACCTGGTTGCAGTATGTTCTATACTCTTCTACCTACGTTTTTTAATACAATTTCCACCCCTCCGTGAGTTTTTTCCTCAGTTGTTCACTTTCTTGTAACTATCATTTCAATGTTCTTCATTATTTCTTCCATTCTATCTCTCATCGCTCCATCATATCTACGTACACTTATCTCTCCTTCTTCCTTCACCTGTCTAAAGTTTCATGGCTTCCTTGTTTTTATATCATTATAACATTCAAATCTCTTATAAGAACATTTGTTGTCCTTTTCTGGGTCTTCTTTTCCACTGTTATCGATTCCGCCACGTTAGACTTTATGGCATTCCGATATCTAGAGGACTTGCCACCTCTCAAGTCGGGCACGTTACCCAATCCAGAGGGTTAACTTCGTAGGTTGCTGCACTAATTTTTCCATTTTCTTGCCAGAAAATATTCAGGTGGTTTCCCGTTGCTTTCATACACGTACTTCGGTTTTTTTGCCACCAGTGGTAATACTGTAAATGGCCGCCCCACTTTGCTAAAGCACTTAGCAGCCGCCGCTACGAAGAAATGTTACCAGGCAGACTTCATCTCATCTGGCTACGACTCTATGATCCTTTTTTGTGGTTGGCGTGGATCTCATTTATCCCACTTTTCCATTCCTAAGACTCATCGAAATAAATTGAAAATAATCAATGATGTTAAAACCTAAGTTTCTCAGGCATCAATTTCCCGGTATCTATATTTACCATTCAATGTATCCGAGAAATTTCATTCTCCACAGCACAATTTTTCAACTACTAAAAACACTCGTTCCAGCAATATCCTAACCTGCTCTGATATGACAACGTTTTTCCTTATTTAATTCATTATCATAAATCACACTCACATGGAATTATACTTTAACCTACGTAATAATTCCGCGACGAACGATTTCGTATGATACGTAGTTCCTTGATAGTAGATTAATAAATTTAGAAGATGAAACTGCTTGTGTGGATAATGGGATCCAAAGATAATGAGGGAAGAAATATGGAAAGCCACAGCTGACATGAAGGACATAAATAGATTAAACCAAACCTAACTAAACCATTAATTAGATTAAGGAATTAAATAGATTAAAGGAAATGCCATCAGAGGTAATAAGGTCCTTGGGATAACGTGCAATATAGTAAGTTTACGGACCTAGTCTATATGATATATGGAGTAAGGCCGTAGTCATATAATTGCTTGAAGACAATAACTTTGCCCATACCTAAGAAATGCAATGCTGAAATCTGTAACGAATGCCGAAGCATTGAAATTATTATCCCATGTAGCGAAGGAAACTCCCAATTTTAATTAGGGATTGAAGAGAACCTGTTTGGTAATGGGAGAAGTCGAGGAACGAGATATTCTTTTCTTTGAATGAAAGTTCTGTTACAAGAGATGGTGGAGGCAAACAGGTAGATGGAAATTTGCTTTGATGACTATGACAGGTAGTAAAATCTAATGAGGAGAAAAGGGACATTCTACAAAAAATCAGAGTAAACTTAGAAGATATACGGTTAATAATGTAGCTAAATACATGATAGATTGTAGTTATGGGTGTAGAGGAAGAATAGGGAAAAGGCAACTCTTTGTGAAAAGGATACTACTCGTCCCCAAGAGAGACGAGAAGGACAACTTTGAGAATTGTAATTAAAAAATTCTAAAGATTAGAAATAGAATTAAGAGTTATTGAAGGGGGAAATTGAATTCAATAATATTCAATCTCAACAAGCTGTAAGTAAGAGTAGCTGAGGAAGAAAGTAGAAAATCATAAAAGAGGTGGGAGAAAAGAACAGGATTACAAAATGAAAATAATATCGATAAGTTGAAGATGATGACAATATTTGAAAAAATCATGAAAAATGAAGTTATAAAGAAAGGGAGATGTTTTGATACAGTATTTTAAATATTTAGTATTATCATCATGAGTAGTGCAGAGAACAAGACGCGCTTATGAAAGGATAGGGGGATAGGATCGGTGCGGTGGCTAAAGCACTGGGTTCCCATACAGACGTCCCGGGTTTGAATCCTGGCGATAGCAGACACTTTTCAGTTGTATCCCGATCCCTACTTGAGGTGCTTTGTGGAGAGGATTTTGAGTGAGTACGCCGTCCGTCGGAAATGGCCTCAGCTATCGATCACCTCCCGTTACTCTATCACTAACGCTCGTAGGATTGGCTGCGTATGAAAAGAAAACAGTAACTAAGATTTCACCTCGGATTAAGGATAATATTTGAAAGAGAATATTTTATTATTTTGTATTAAATATATCCCTAAGGTTTGGTATTGATTTTAACATTGATTTGGAGGGAGATTGAATTATCAGGGAGAATGATCAGGATTAGTTAGCCAATATCAGGAATGTGTTGGCTTGGATGGAAATAGGATGTTGATCAGCAAGTATGAGAGATAAGGAAATACATGCGTGAGAAAAAGGCGGGCAGGCCCTCATTAGGTTATATCCAGATGAGGACCGGCCTGCAGAATGTAAAAATCAATGCTGGCGTGTGGGGAGCAGGGGCCAGTGGAAAGAGACAGAAATCCAACTATTATTATATAAATCACGTTGCAATGAGGCATTTTTCCTGTTGGCAACGGACCAGTCTGATCATTGGTCACTCTTACAAAGGACAAACACAGAAAGAACAGATATGACATAAAATGTGGTAAAATACAATGTCTAATTTAGATTATCAACCGCTCTTTTACCATCACACAATGATTCGGTTTACACCATACGAGTACATACTACACACCATCCATCGCCCCACTCCGTCTACAATCACCCACTCTTCAATTTCATATACCGTTCAAAATCACTCACCGTTAACACATCATTCACTTTCGCAATACAAATCCTCACTCCGCCCACATCACATACATACAATATTTTAATAAGTACAATAGCATGATAATCACTGATCAATGACGTTTATCACCCAGTGACTGCTTTACCTTTATTCTTAAAACTCTTAAAATTGGATGGAAAGGGCTCAAACAAACCTCCAGGCAGCTGATTCCAGTCAACAATAGTTCTATTTAAAAATGTGTATTTTTTCTTGTTTATCTCTTGCGCTCTTGTTTTTATTTTAAGACTGTGGTATTTTTTTCCCTTAAAGTTTGTTTTTCAATCTCCTTCCATAAATCTTCCCTCGCTTCGTCATTGTTAACAATTGTAAACATCACGCCTTACCTACTCCTTTTTCTTCTATTTTTCAAACTTTCCCATTTCAGTCTATCCAACATTTCCGTGGCACTCTTTGTTCTTTTGTGCCTTCTTAGTACATATCTGGCTGCCTTTCTTTGAACTTTTTTCTTTCTTTTTAATAAGTCTCTCCTCATATTGATCCCATACTATGGACGAGTATTCTAGGACTATCAAGTTTGAGGAAGAGCAAAAAGTGTCGGACGAAAAGAGTTCCTTTGAAAATTATACATAAATATTCTCTGCTGATGATTATCAAATATTCTTTGCTAAATACTTACTTTTTTCTTTTTAAGAGGTTCAAAAGAATCTTCTCTTTTCCGCTGAAGTGAATCTATATTTTTCCTTCTTTCCACATCTTAATTTTTTAGTTTCTTTTACGACGATTGTGAATTCAATCATTTTTCAATTTAGATACGTCATATGATTTCACTTTAACTTTCACACCTTCAGCTGCACTGATACGTAAATATGGTGCTTTATTTGGACTCACAAAATTTTTAAACATCTTTGTTCCTTCAGACATTAACTTTTATTCTTCTGGCCACACATTTTCGACTTCTGTCACTCGTGCAATCAACAGTGATCTCGTCATCCCTGTCAATGATAATAATTTTGATAAGAAAAAACCTCACACTTTCCATGTTGATTTACCCTTGATCTCTTTTGATTTCAAATTACCACTAAGAATGCCTACACATGGAATTCATACATTTTGGCCATTTTAAATGAATTTTAGTTTAATTTTCCGATACTTTTGCGCTCTGACTATCCATTCTACACATGTTTCTCCCCAGATCCGTATTTGAAACGCTCAATTGTGGCCTGGTCCATATTCAGAACTGATTAATGTTCTCGGCTGAGTCACAGACACTATGTCTTATATATGACGAAACCATTCACACAGTACCTCGGTACCATCCCTTTGAATAGCATACAAATGATCAGCGTTTAAGGTGAAACCAAGTTGCAACAATTTAAGAGTGTAAAAATCATTTGCCTTGACCGGGATTCCGGCTAAGGTGAATGATTTTTACACTCTGAAATTGTTGCAATGAAATGCATGTTAGCTGATGACTCCGTTAAAAGTTTCGGCTTTTCCCGCTATTTCTTGAAATTTGAAACAAAGTAATTAAATCTGCTTCGTGACCACACAATAAAGTTTTCTCCGTTATATTTCACTCAGAACCGGTATTGAAAAATCGTACTAGACTTTTTAGACCCACTCCTTTAAAATATATCCAAGGCATTCATGTCCCTGAGACAACGCCGCATTCATCAAGTTCAAAATCTCTCATTTTTTCCTATAATATATTAGCGGATGACTCCGTCCAAAGGTACTACTACGGCATCTTCCGCAGTTTCTTGGAATTTGTCTATAATACAATATATCCTTCACACTTACATTTAAAATCTAAACTCGATAGTATTCACTACTGTAAAAATACTTGCGGTAAAGATATTTATGAGGATTCAAAGAAGTTCAATTCGTATATTAGTAAAACGATTACCTTTATTAACATATATGAGTAATTTCGTTTTATGTCTATAACAACACAACACTTGAGCTTATTTGCTGACGTTTGGAGCCTTGTCGTGTCTCAGTTATTTCTTACAGAAAAACTTTCATTTTAAAGAATATAATTATGTATTCAAGTGTTTATAATTTAAATATTTTCCTCTATTAGCTGATTATAATTGACATACGACCTCTGCCATGCTGATTTAACTCTTTGGTTTGCATTTTCTTAAAAAAAATTATTTTGTCATATGTTCATCAACGTTGTGTAAGATAAAATAATAGATCTAAAATTTCTTGTTGCTTTCATTTTCTCATTTTTATACAAAATCCTTAATAATTCACGGGGGTAGTGACTTCTCAAAGAATAAAATGTAGTTTTATTTAGCTAAAATTCAAATTGGCAAATTCGTCAGTATATAAAAGCTTATTTTATGTTGTCACTCCGCAAAATTAAATAATAGGAGAGAATAACGTTAGCAGCTGGGAGTTAAAAATATAAAGAATGGAAACAAAAATTTTAATAATTATTTTTTTTATTTCACATTTTAATCAACAAAATAATAATAGGTTCAGCAATTCGAAATATAGCGAGCTCATGCTCACATGGATAGCGTTGAGCATCCGCAGTCATTTCCTTTCTAACAACCGTCGGGTGATGGAGTGTATAAACATTTTCAAATGAGTCACTGAATGAAATAAAAGCTCTGTTTTCCAGCAAGTCGATGAATGATATTTACAGTGGGGCGTTGAAATATGGTGTGATGAAATTGAATATTATTCCCTACGACCATGGACTTCACGTAGGAGTGATGGTATTGGTGTTTTGGCTAGTAGTGGTGTAGGACAGGGGCATGATGCACGAGTGGTGCGACCACGGCGACCTTCTTCACGGCCTGTGGGTGTGCGGCGTGTCCCTTCCTCTCGACCACGGCCTGGAAGCCGCTGTGCTTGTCCACGGTGTAGTGGACGGTGAGGATGGTGCCGTCGGGTTCGTGCACGGTGTAGTATCCCCTGGTGTTGTCTCCGTCGCGCTCCTCGTGCTGGCTCTTGATGTCACCGGTGTGCTTGTCCTCCACTCCGTACTCGAATTGGTATTTAGGGGGAGCCTGTGAACGGAATGTCGTGGATAAATACGTTTTTTCTCTTCCAGGTTTCTGTCACGTATTCTGATCTAATTACTTATGTAGCTAATGTAGAGTAACAAATCCTGTGAATTTTCAAAATCATCTACGTTGAAATAATGTTGAAGTTAACACCAGTTAAAATAATTATTGAATTGTTCGGTCTATTCGTAAGAGAAATAAAAAATCGGAACCATCCTCTAGAACTAGTAAGGAAAAACAATGAAATGTGTGGTAAAAGTAATTAACATATGTTGCAGGGATTTTTTTCAACAGTTCCCATATTTATACGCTGTAAACTCTGTCCTGAATAACTCTTATCAAATGGATTTACTTCAAATCTATATTTGTTCACGGTTGTTTTGCAACAGTTAGCACAGAAGGCTATTTAAGTACTCATATAACTTTTATTTTCATACATTCTACATTTTCCTTAAATTTACTAGCGTGGTACGTATATTACAATTATGTTGTTGCAATATGAAATATGGTAGAAAAATTTCGAGCGTTACATTCGGAGCTTGACTTAAAAAAATGACATTCAAACTCCTTCTTTCTGAGGATTAATACTATTGGGTAATTATTTTAAATTGAATCTTAGTGGAACAATGCAAACATTTTTGATGAATTATAATGTCTTAAATATCCTACGCTGTTTTGGTGAATTACATTCTTTAAATATTCGTAAGAGTTATTTACTAGGAATTCCGAGTGAATTAGAATGCTGGAGAAGGCGACGATTTTAATAATAATATGATGAATTAACACCGGCAGTGTTTTGTTTTTACTTACAAAATAGTCGATCTGGTGAGCGACTTGTTTTCCAATGGAGATGACTGGGGCTACGACCTTGGCTACGGGAGCAACGGCTACTGGGGCTACTGCGGCAACGTAGGAGTGCTGCTGGAGGCCGTAGTTTGCATATCCGCCGTGATTACCAACTGCCCCATGGCCTCCTCCGTGGGTGGTATAGGATGAGTAGGAAGATGCTCCGTGGTGCTGGGGGAATGCTTGACACACGGTCAAGACCAACGCGAGAATTGCCAATCGAGAGCACATCTGAAGGAGGAAACGAAATCCAAAAGGTCAGTTTTCATATTTAAAAACTATTATAAATCTGGTTTTACAATGTAATGCTGTGATTATATCCCGTCAAAGGAGTTAAAATGCTGATTAGATTTACTGGATTTTCCCAGGGAATGTATTGCCATAGACTAGTTAATTTTCAAATGAGTGATTAATATTATACTCCACCCAGGAGCCTTAATATCAACCTGGTCTTTTCGATTGGCGTATAGCTTTAATTTTCCATATCAAATAGAAATTTTCTTTGAGTATTCTTATATTTAGCTTCTCTATATGGAGTTAACATTCTATGGACCTAGACGCAGTGTATAGTTGATTAAACATTATTTAAGAGAATCCAAATTCAAGAAGATGCTTTTAATGCGTAACAAAATACCTCTTCTCCTACTTACTTGCTTCCAGAAATTATCGATGGATCGAATCATATTGACATTTCATTTTCGTTTATATGTATTTACTTAGTTCTATTCTAAACCTTCGTAAAATCTTCTCCAAGATTTCTCTTCTCGATCCAGACTTCGAAATTTTCGAGTAAAAAAGTAGGTGGACGAGATTCAATGTCGATTACTTCTTGTTTTAAATCTTAACCTGATACATATCTGACACCGTCATATTAAAATTTAATAAATGGTCAAAGTAATCGCTGATGGCCACTATTCGTGATATCCTAATGTAGCATGCTGAATACAAACCTTTGCACTGTATATAAGTTTCCAACTCCTGAACTGTATATTCCACGGTGGTTCTGAGCAATCTGTGATGCCTCTGCAGGCCAGAACATACTTTATATACTATTCGTGGGTGAGGTATCTGGATATTGCTTCTGGGCGGAGTCTTCCAGCAAATTATTGATGATGGAGGGGGTGGGACATGTGCGTCTCCCGTTCCTTTCTCCATCGCTCTAGTCAGCCCGCGGCAAGTGGATAGGAAAAGGGGAGGAATGGCGAGCGGCGTCTAAAATCGTCCGGTGAGGATCGATTTTGTCCCCGATCCAGCAATCACGGAAGATAGGGAAAAGGGAAAGGAGAAAACTTTCGACTCTGTGTTGTCGAGGTGTCAGCGGTCGTATTACGATTCATTACAACACGCTGCCCGCGGGGGAGGAGTAAAGATGTTTGATTCCTATTTTTAATTTTGAGCTGTTTTGAAACAGAATTATCAGCTACGAAGGAAGCTAATTGTGTCTTCAGTGACAGTAAATATACATATTTATTAATATTTGTATCCACTTCATTTATTTAAGATTTCCTCTTCCCGCTTTTACGTTGCTTAGCCAGAAATCTTAATTGAAGTACATTGTTCAGTATGCCCAGAATCAACTTTTCTTATCCCTACTATTTCTTCAACTTAATTATTTTCTTACCGTGCATTTTGTTTTGCCGTTTTTCTACGCACAATTAAATTAACACTTCTTCTCTCACTATATTTTTCCTGTTTCAGAGCATCGAAAAACCTTGCTTGAGGTTAAGGTTTAAAAATATTTATCCCACGGCTCAACCGATTCCATTCTCTTTGTAACCGTTCGCCTAGAGGAATTATTCTTTAACGGTTTATCTACTTAGACTATTTTTATCTGGAACAGTCAATTAAAATGCAAAAATTATGTATCTGCTCTAGTTTATCCACTGTAACTCAAATGTTTATTAAGCCTTCTTTACTTCAATACTTTCGTTTTCGTTTGTTTGATTCTCACCTCTTTCCTTGTAGACTAGTTCAATAGGGAACTCACGTTTTTCATTGTTTGTTTAGGTTTCTGATAAACAATTCAAATGATATTTTCATACTTCATTTCGCAACTTCACTCCACCGTTCACGTTCTTCTCTTCCCATTTACCCTACGTGCACATTAAAAGGCTCTTGTGATAATTGTGTGATCCTGTCTTGACTATTCCACTTTGATTGGTCATCGTGATCAATCTTCCTATTTTTGAGAAATGAACAGCTTTCATATTGATCCTAAGGCTGCCGCGTCGTTTAATGAAAGATCCATGCTACTTTCGGGAATTGGCGTCGTGTAGGTTGTTTGTTAAACCACTGTTCCGCCCCCAGTCCTGGAGGCGTGTTCAGATCGAGGTAATTTCGACCTGAAGACGCCTCCAGAACTGGGGGCGAAACAGTGGTTTAACAAATAAACTACGCGACGGCAATTTCCGGTAGCAGTATGGATCCTTCATCTGGTTTCATATTGGTCCCCTTTCCTTTTCCAGGATAGAACATTTTTCTGTAAGGCATGGAATAGTTTTGCTAGGTGTTCCATACTCATTCTCGAAATCCACTAACGGAACGTGCACGTCGTGGTTATAGTTTTTAATGATATCGATCCTTGTTCTCATTCGTCCTAAAATATCATGCATAACTTTCTCCTTTTTGAACTCGAATCTGATATTGCTAAAAGAAACGTTTTTTCCCATTTTCTATTTTTGGTTGTTTAATCCTACATACTACCTTTTCTACTTGGGAAAATTATTTGAATTATTCTATTAGCATAGTGCTGTTTTTTGAAACTAAATATTATGTAAAAATACCTTTACCTCAGACCTCTTCTGAATATTTGTTCTATTTGGCTTTAATCATTCCATAAATCGATTGATGCTTTCCTAGTTTTATCTCTCATACAGGGTTCGTCCGGAAAATAAGTGTACTGAGCTCAGGAAAAAAAATATTACACTTTTACATATCTTAAGCTAATATTCCTCAAAATAGGACCCTTGTGAATCGATACACTTGTTCCAGCGGCGTTCCCAATCCTGGAACGCTCCCGCGAAGGCATCATCGGGAACCTCTCGAAGACACGTCGTCACGACCTCTTTGACGGCGTCCAAAGTCCCGTATCGCGTTCCTTTCAAACTCCTCTTTATCTTCGGGAACAGAAAGAAGTCCGGTGGTGCCAAGTCCGGGCTGTAGGGCGGGTGCGGCAGCGTTGCCACGCCGTGCTTGGCCAAGAAGTCCGACACGACAAGCGCGGTGTGATGCTGCGCATTGTCGTCATGCAGCCGCCAGATGTTTTTGATCGCTGGCCGGACGCGGGCGACTCGTTTTCGAAGCCTGTCGAGCACTTGGACGTAAAATGCAGCATTTACAGTTTGTCGTTCAGGTACAAATTCGTAGTGGACGACTCCCCTTTTGTCAAAAAAGACAATGAGCATCATAAACTTATTTTCCGGACGAACCCTGTAGCATGCACGGAGTATCATATCCTACTTTCCGGGAGTATATTTATCTTCCTATATCATCAGATCATTTATCTTCCTATAGCATCATTAGTTCTTTGACTTGTTTCTGTTAACTCTCCAAGTTGTCGTACTGTTGATTATATAGTTTATTTCGCTGCATTATTTCTTATTGGACTTTGTTCTTTCCCTCCTTGCTAAAAACTTCCTTCCATTACATTTATTCGTATATTCTATATTCAGGGTCTTTTTCTACCAATTTCTTTATCGCATTTCTATGGAATTTTGTGCTATGCATTGATATAAAACGGTGCTCTGAAGAGTTTCCGACCTATCATACTATATATATAAGACATTTTTTTCTGAAATTTTCTGAGGTCGGAAACTCTTCAGACTTGTACTTGTACTTTTAATAATAATAATAAGACTTGTACAGACTCGTACTTGTAATTTTCGTTCAAGATATTGGATCTTTCTTTCATAAAACTCATAAATTTGCTTTTTGGTACACATTTATTTTCGAACGGGGTATTTTTTTCACATTCCTTTTATTACAACTGACAAATTTTTTATTGTTAGTGATGAAAACGCTTTATCTTATGAGCACTATGTAATGATGCGACTATTCTAGAATGAGTTTATGCTCCTGGGAAACTCCGAAATGATAATAGCACCCTAAATCTAGATATAAACATGATCGGAATCGCCTTTAAATCCCGCATGAACCACCTAAATGTCCCATCATTTTGTAACTTTTTGTCTACTGTTGAGTTTAAATCAAGCGTTGTTTAAGCCTTTCTCCAGGACAACCTCTGCTGTCCTGCTTTTGATTTTACCCCCGCATTTCCTATGCCATACTTCAGTCACCTCTCTCCGCCTCTGAGTTTTCAACAAGAAATGACTATCTAGTCTTAATTTCGCCCCAGTAAAGACGTTATATATTGTTATTATTATTCACCTGTTGCTTTTTTCTTAATCCACCATTGCTCACAAAGTCCTTCGAGGTTTCACCCTCTTGGGTTTTAGATTATAGTTTGTGAAACTAAGGAGAATTATTTTTTGACAGATGCTCCAGATTTACACGTTTAGCCAGTGAACATGTGTTCTTAATGTACTTTTTTAAAGAAGTTGAGTTGTTGCAAATTTGATTCTCCCTGGTGGAAATTGAATTGGAGATTGCGTGTTTGTTGTGGAAGAAGTGGCAATCATTTTGGTGAAGTAACTTCACAGTTTTTTGTGTTGTGATGGGTATATAGTTTTGAATCCGAGTATCAGCGTCGAATAAATAAAAGCGGAGTGAGAAAGGTAAGGTCAAAATAAAATTTATTTAACATAGAAAGATCATTTTAGACTAGATATGCCTGCATTAAGGGAATCTACGAGTCTAATCAATCAGTCTAATCTACCAGTTTAAACTAAAAGTGTAATCTACGAATCTATTCTACTAATTCAATAACTTATCATGGTTCCTAAGGAAGAATAGGCCATCGATGCATAGAATGCATTAAAAAGGTTTGCGGGTTGCCCGGAAAGTACAGCTTATTCTAGGTTAACAACAAAGAGTTTGCCGTAACTTGGACCTCTACTTGAGGTTAAAGCACTGCCTTTTCCTTCACCACTATATCTAGTACATTTTAGTTTGATTTCCTTTCTGCCCACTTTATCTTTTCCTTTCTTCCCCCTCACCCACATTTCAAAAGCCTCCAATCTACGCCTGGCATCCTGCTTCAATGATCATGTGTGCCCACTGTACTTAACTACGCTCTATATCAAGGTTTTGACGAGCCTTTTCTTAAAATCCTTATTCAACGTCCCCGTCATCAACTCCCACCTTCTTTTCTTTCAAGTTTCTTTGTCTAACGCATTTCTTCTCTTCACATATCCACTACTTTGACCGTTTTGGTCCGAAATACTTCCAAGGCAGATAAATTGTTCTAATTGTTCTAGGTTTTGCCCTCTTATTTAAACATTTAGCGTATCTTTTTTCTGTATGTAAAATGGCATAACCTTATTTCATTTGCGTTTATTGTCACCCCATGTCTGTCATATTGACTTCTCAATACGCTCGGCAGAGTTTTAAATACCTTGTCTACCCCCAAGGCTTGATTTCATTTTCATTTCATCAATACCCTTTCTATCTCGCCATCGAGTAAGCCGGGACCTAAGCTATCATCATCTGCCATATATTCCCTATGTCTTAGGTCGATCTAGTTTATTTACAGTGCATTTCATTTTTTTATTCCTTTCTCCTCTCTTGGACTTTTTCTGGTTCAATAATATTTTTCCTGACTTTAATTTTTCCTTTTTACTTTCTGACAGCCTTCCTGTGTAGCGTACCAATTTCATCATTTCTTTGTAGACTTTCCATATCCTCGCACTGCACTTTCCATTGTTACTTGCCTCAGTTTATTATTTAACTCTTTGTACATTCTTTTGCCAAACCCTCTGTTTAAATTATTCCATTTATTTCTCTCGTGTATCTGTCTAAGCATCTAGTCCACAATCCATTGTTTTCTTGTCCTTTTCCTATTTAATACACACACATTTACATACAGCTGTAAAATGCTGGTGAGCAGTTACACGATCTATTACGGGATAAAATTATGGTTAAATGTTTATAAGTGGGGATCGGGATGGTGCGGTGGCTAACGTACGGGCTTCCCACCGAGAGGGACCGGGTTCAAATCCCGGCGGCGACAGATATTTTGCAGTGGTATCCCGATCCCTACTTGAGGTGCTTTGTGGAGGGTACTTTTCAGAGTACGCCGTCCGTCGGATGTGACGTTAAGCTGCGGACCCCTTGGCGCCTTTCGTTAAGAGCAGGCTAACGCCGACGCTGGGTTTCTCTCCACCCTTCATCCTTTCCCATCCATCCCTAATGGCGCAAATGACCTGAGCTGTCGGTCGCCTCCCCAACAATACTACTACTACTACGATTATAAGTGGAAAATACATAAAAAATACCTTCACAGGGGGGCTTTCTGAACGCTTCGACTATCATGTACCTTTCATCAGTGAGAAGTCATAGCTCTCCGTCTTATGAAGGCGGCAAAGGAGTCGCCGTTTTAATGTCCTTACCAGGTCAATGTCCAGGTATATGTTTTTATTTTGGACCATTTTCTTCCATTTCTGTATTTTTTTTATCTTCATCTTATGCATTCATTGGCTAATACTTACTTTGTTTTTATTTTCACTAATGCTAAAGAATATTATTATTCCAGTTAGAGTTCCGTATGATTTTTCTTTATGGTATTTGTAAACATTTCGTAGTTATTATTACGACATTTTTTCATTACGTTTTTTGTCATTAAATCCATTTTATACTCTTTTGAGAGTTTATATCTTCATCAACGGTGATACTTTAACATACCTCTTGCCTTGCACTCCCAGAATATTTCCCTTATTCGTTACCACAGGCTTTTCCCGCAATTTTCCCAACCACACGTTTATATGCGCCATCAGCGTATTGAATAATCTCAACTGCCTGTAATTTCCACGAATGAATCGCACTTCCGCTTTAAGTGTAGTTTTACATTGCATTTCAAATTATCCGCAATCATGCCCTTTATCCGAATTTTTCTATTTTCGATGTTTTTCAGCTTTTACCGTTTAACTCTTAATTTCTTTTGCGCTTTGATACTGTATGCAACCCACTTTCTCCCTAGATATACTTTTGAAATTATCAGAAGTGATTTATTATTCATTCCATACCTCCGATTTCGCATCCGCCTTCCCGGATGATTACATGACGAAAGAAATCACTCTCATAACACCGCCACATAGTCTGGCTTCAGGATGGATATGTTAATGGTAAAATCATGTATACGAGGGTAGGAAACATTCCCCATCGTCCACAAAGACGTCTCTGTTATCATTCACACGGGGCTGGGTTCACCGTATGAGCGCACCATTTTTTGTAGAGGCACTCCTTTTTTGCATCCGCAATCAGAATTTCCAATACTATTTCATACCTAGTTCATCAGGATTCAAAAACCATGTCAATTTTCCCGAGAAAATTTCCCATGCATTTTCACTCAAGGATGAATATTAACTGCAATTAAAGCTCATCCGAGAATAATTTTCGGAATCCGAGAATAACAATAATGCGGAAACAAGGTAAAGAAAGAGCTAATGTACAGGGTAAACAAGATTTATTTCAACGTCAGATTGTAACCGTTTTATTGCAGACTACGCCTAAAACCTTTTTTTGTAGCCCTTTTACGAGACTTCGTCGTATTTCTGAATTAACTAAACACTATCCCTCGCTGCCCGTCAATTTTCTTCAAATACAATAACGGACCGATCAGTGACCTTTTTTGTATGTAGGGCGTCCATTCGTTTATAAATTACTTAGAAAACATATAGTTCATTTACTGGTGTTTGTGACCATGTTTAAGTTTATCGTTTATGGTTTAGATTATGGTCGACTTCAAGGAAAAAAGTAGGTTCTTGTCAATGACGAGTTAATGCATTGCATAAGGAAAGTACGTTCATATTTCAATCAATGTAAACAAGGAATTTAATATATGATTTTTTATTTCACATTTTAATCAACAAAATAAAAATAGGTACGAAAAACATATGTTTTAGCGTGCTATTGCAGGCATCGATCACACTAAAGCATCCACGGTCATATCCTGTCAAGAGACCAAATGGTGATGGAGTGTATAAACATTACAAAATGAGACACTGAATGCAATGAATGGGTATGTGGAATAAAAGCTCTGTTTTCCAGGATGTCGATGAGTGATATTTACAGTGGAGCGTTGAAAGATGGCGTGATGAAATTGAATAATACGACCATGCCATTCCCTACGAGTATGAACTTCACGTGGGAGTGATTGTACTGGTGTTTAGCCTAGTAGTGGTGTAGGACAGGAGCATGATGTAGGATGGGAGCATGGTGCACGATTGGTGCGACCACGGCGACCTTCTTCACGGCCTGTGGGTGCGCGGCGTGTCCCTTCCTCTCGACCACGGCCTGGAAGCCGCTGTGCTTGTCCACGGTGTAGTGGACGGTGAGGATGGTGCCGTCGGGCTCGTGGACGGTGTAGTATCCCCTGGTGTTGTCTCCATCGCGCTCCTCGTGCTGGCTCTTGATGTCACCGGTGTGCTTGTCCTCCACGCCGTACTCGAATTGGTATTTAGGGGGAGCCTGAAAACAGAATTTCGTAGATAAAAACGCTTTTATTTTATCTCACACATTCTATGTTACTTATTAATGCCTATATCATAGAAAATGAGAGTAAAAGTCTAGCGATTTTTTAAACCATCTCCGTTTAAAGTATGTAGTCTTCAGAATATTTTAAATAGTTCTTAAAAACTTAGAAAGTATTTTCCTTGAGAAAAAATGTTAACACATTTTCATCACCTATACCTGCTAAACAAAATACATTAAAGGTAACTTGAGAATAAACATGTCGTAGAAATTCGTAAAGGGGAGTTATGTCAACTCTACATATGCCTGACCTTATCTTGCGATAGGTAATACAGAAAATGATTTAGGTGTTTATTTAACTTTTATATTTTATGTCCAACAGTTTTGCACCTAACTCAATAGGGTGTTACATGCATTAAATATATGCAGTTGCCAGACAAAATAGAGAATGGAGACTTGAAAAGTTTTATTTGGAGTATGAATTCAACAGAATGTGACTTTCATAACTCAATAATTTTTAATTAAATTAATAAAAAATTTTTAATTAAAATCTACTGGTAATTCTAATTGCAAATGTAATTATTATGCTATTGTTACTTTGGTGAATTATATTTAATGAAATATAATACGCTGTTTAATTCTTACTAACATGCGAGATATTCTCCAAATGAATTAGAAGGTTGATAAAGACCACGATACTTACAAAATAGTCGATCTGGTGAGCAACTTGCTTTGCAATGGAGATTACTGGAGCCACAACCTTAGCTACGGGAGCAACAGCTACTGGGGCTACTGCGGCAACGTAGGAGTGCTGCTGGAGGCCGTAGTTTGCATATCCGCCGTGAACTGCCCCTTGGCCACCTCCGTGGGTGGTAATGGATGAGTATGAAGATGCTCCGTGGTGCTGGGGGAATGCGTGACACACGGTCAAGGCCAAAGCGAGAATTGTCAGACGGGAATACATCTGTAAGAGTGAATAGATAAACTTTGGTCAGTTTCTGTATTTTTTAATTTTTACAAATCGTGGTAGATTCATCTAATTCATTGATGCCTACTCTATAGTAATTAAGATTCTGTCGATCCTATGCTTACTCAAGTTGGAGGAAAAATAAAATTTCAAATTCATCTTGTCAAATTATTCCTCTTCAAAAACGTTGAAATAATTTAACAAAATAACCTAGACTGGTATTTTTTCAACTGCGACGTTGCTTTACACTAATTATCCCACGATAATTTTGTGTTAGATACATTTTAATGAGTAATTTCCTTTTCCGATCGATTCTCTTGAAAATTATGTCGTCATCATTATATATGGATAGTGTATGTTGTTGTCAATTTGGTAACTAAATTCGGAAGTTTAACTTTGTTATTATTTCCGTAGGAATTTTTTCTCCAACCTGTACTTCCAAAGTTTGGAATGGCGTTAGGACTAGATTCAGTTTCTTTTGGTTTCTTTGGTTGGTTTTCTGTCTATTACTACGGGAGTACCGAAATAATATCTAATGTTTTGTGAAAGATAACAACGACGAAAGCGATTAACGACTAAATTCCGTTTAAAGTCCTTATTTATTTTCAAAGCACAAACCTTTGCACTGGATAAGTTTCCAACTCCTTAACTGTTTATTCCACGGTGGGTCTGAGCAATCTGTGATGCCTCTGCAGACCAGAGCATACTTTATATACCATTCGTGGGTGAGGTATGTGGATATTGCTTCTGGGCGGAGTCTTCCAGCAAATTGTTGATGATGGAGGGGGTGGGACGTCTGCGTCTCCCGTTCCTTTCTCCATCGCTCTGGTCAGCCGGTGGCTAATAGGGATAGAAAAAGGGGTGGAATGGCGAGTAGCGTCTAAAATCGGTCGATGAGGGTCGATTTTGTCCCCGTTCCAGCAATCGCGGAAGATAGGGAAAGGGAAAGGAGAAAACTTTCGACTCTGTGTTGTCGAGGTGTCAGCGGTTCTATTGCGATGCATTACAACACGCAGCCCACGTGGGAGAAGTAAAGAAAATGGACGCCCATTTAAGGATTCGTGCTGCCCAGAAACAGTAATATCCTAATAATACGCCTCAGGACTTTTTAACTGATTGTACCACTTGATTATTTTGGTCTGCAAATTAATTCCACTCTCTTTTACAAGGTGATGCCTTTTGACTCTTAATAACAAAAATAACAGGTGTGTTAAACTGTCCACCACCAGAATGTCTGTAAAAAATTGTCCAAGTGGATTTATCATCTTCCTTTGGGATTTTGTATGCGTAATCGTAACAAATACGTCACATGAATAAGGAAAGAAAATAATAAGTGATCGATTCAACAATTTCACCGGTATCTATATTTTGAATCGATGTTTTATGTTTTTTCAATTGCAGAAGTATCCTTTCATTGGGAAGGACACTTTATTATTTATAAATAAATGGCATTTTTGAACGGTGTTTTTAGTTAGAATGCTTAATATTCTCTGATTGTTTATATTTTTTGTGCGATTATACGAAAGAGGAATAATACTTGCTGGTATATGGCGAAATTGTGTAAACACGAGCTAACATCTACTGAAATGAAAAAGTTAGCCTCTTATATTTTCTATCTACCGTCAGTAATCAAAAGTCCTCCTACGCTCTTTGCCTCGATTACCTAAAAATCTCCCGTAAATTCTTTCTAAATCAAAGTAAATTTTTTTCATTCCTCTGCCGTTCAATAATATCTAATTTAAACGTTTTTCCTACCCCAAACTCAATTTTTCATTTAATTACATTTTTAATGTGATATATAAATAGTTGAACTACTTTACTTCATCTATTCTACTCCTCATTTATACTCTTCAAATAACACGCTTAAAGTAGTTTTTTCTAGAATATATCTATCTTCATTTATCTACGATTGATTCTCTGACTGGTTAAGTCCTTGCTTCAGGAAGGACCCTTTCTTAATGGCTACATAGACTAATTTTATTCCATTCTCTCCTTCACATGTTTCTATCACCATTTCCACTAATATTGCATTAAAAGGCCCATATAATTACGGACAGCCCCCGGCTTATTATTCGCCATTATAATCCTACTTCCAATGTCTTAATTTATGCTGCCTGAGGAATGAACAGTTAGTCCATAACTGTCTTATGATAGATATTCATTCATTTTACTCAATTCAATATTTCATACTCATTCTCGTAATCCACGAACCAAACATGCGCATTATGGTTGTACTTTTTATTTATGTCTATCGTTGCTCTAGTTAATCCTAAAACATCAGTCTTACCCTTCCCTTTTTTAAACCCGAACCAATATTATCTTTTGTAAAGGTTGTACCTCTTTGTTATCCTTTTCTGACGCTTCTGCGTTCGACTTTTTCTACGTGTGGCATCAAACCTTCCTCATTGACGGCATACTATCTGATCTCCGAGAGTATTCTGTTTGTGTGCACAGATACTAGTATTTCATAAGAGTACACAGACTTTATTTCTGTACACTCTTCATATCCTCACTCCCTCTTTGTCAGGTTAATTCTTTCATCTCTCAGCATATCCGAGTAGTAGAAGAATTTTTTTTTAAATTCCCAATTGTAAGCTATACACCCTGCAAACATCTTTTCCATTCCCTGTTCTTATGTCGTAATCAGCAGCTGTCTCACTTTCATCTCCCAAATCACAAACCACCACCCGAATCCAGCATCAATCAAATTTTTCTCAATGAAACTGAAAATCATATTCTCTGGTATTTCTTCCCTCCTATAGTCCTTCGTATGAAAACTTGAGTAAAAACCAAGTTCTTAGTGTACCTCGACAACTTTTATCATCTAACTGAAATATGTTTTCTTCTCTTCTGCTCGTAATGTCTCAATACTATTGCTTTCCCACGCTGGATATGTCTCTTCCGCTGTTTATTTTACTCCAGCTATTATTTGAATAATTTCCGCTATTTTTTTCCTCACTTCTCCCACAGCTCTAAATATTTCATTATTCCCTATCCTTTCTCCTTTCTGAAGTTTTCTGAGTTCCCCCGTTTTTAACATTTTCCTGCCATTTAAAGCCTATTTATTAGCTTTCGTTGCCCTCATCTCCATCCTCTTTTCTGACTTTTCTACTGCCATCGAATCTGTATACAAGAATTCCGTGTCATTCATACTTCGGGGGGCATGACACCCATATTCCGAGCACGTAACCATCCCCAGAGGCTTGAAACCTCATATATTGGAAAATAGTTAATGTGATTTCCTTTTGATTTTTTACATCGATTTCTTTTACCTGACGCCTTCGCCTTAAATGGCCGTCCCACTTTTCTGTCACCTATGCAGCGCGGCACCAAATAACTGTCGCTGCGCGAACTACCTTTCATTTGGCCTCAACTCGATGATGTCTTCGGCATGGGTGATCCTACCTGGAATGAATATCATTCGTCCCTCTACTCTATCCTCAGCGGGTATCAGTGCAGGAAAAGGAAAGGAAGGCTTTTAAAGGAAAAATAACTGTCGTCGGCATTGTGCATATTTTTAAAATTGTTTACTGAAATGATTTTTGGAACTAATGTGCAAAAATATAGAATAAAATTGATTTTTATATCACATGAAGCATACCCTTAGTCTTGAATCTTTTTTATGACATAGCACACTGATGTATTTACATATATTCAGTTTCACAGTCGTCTTCATAACTGTATTTCAGTTTGTATGCATCTCATTCATACGAATCAGTACAACAATAGTAGTAGCAGTTATTAGGGGTGGTTTTATTAGAGATTTCCCATGTACCAACTTCCAACCACTTATTTTTATTATTAAATACATTGGGTCAATCTTTATTCTCCAAAGCACCTTTACACAACTACTCAAAATATTCCTTCCAACAGTCTCTAACTCTGCGTCCATCGCACATAATATCACAAGTCTTGTTCTTTGGATTTTTCAATTAAGTAATACTCACACAGAATAAAAAGGAAATATTATCATGCATCAATGATTATGTGATAAAGTGTCTTTGGGTAAAAGCTATTCACATTTATATACCCGGGTAAGTATGCTTCATTGATAGTTGATGAATACGTCTCGGAGTTAAAGATACGTTTGAGATTGTTCACTGAGACGCAGAAATAATGAGAGAGGGAGAATAGAAAATAGGAACCGAAATTAAGCACAGGAGGGTTTTGGGCTGAGATAGAATACCATTTGAGGAAATTCAGATCTTAAGAGAATTTATATTTGGTAAGTTTACGAAACTTCTCAGTATGCCCAGTATGAAATATGAGGTAAGGTAGTGATTAGATGGTTGCGCAAATATGCATAATTTATTCCCTAATATATTCTGATTTCATTTCAGCGAACGGAGAGGAATATTTAATGAAACTTTTGGAAGCATTGGAAAGTTTTGATTTAGGAGAATCCGTGGCACAAGATGTTAACTATACTTTGAATGAAAGTGATGTTGAGAATATGTTGGAGGTTAACACCTTGACGCATCATATGATAGGGACAAATGGAGTACACTACTAAGGATCCTAAAAGAAATCGGGATGAAGTAGAATGGTAGAAGTTGACTAAAATAGTTCACATATGTTCGGCAAAATCAGGAAAGAAAATAAAGGAAGAATAGAAAAATAGGCAAATTTAACAAATTGTAAAGTCGCTTTGTGGAAATGGTCCATGTAGGAATACACAAGACATAGTAGGAAGTACGAGTGTTTTGTCTCTTGCTTTCTCAATTGTGGTAACGTTGTGTGAATAAGACTATGCCTATCCCCAACGTTATTCAACAGATGAGAAGTCAAAGTTATGGAAAAATCTTTGGAAGGTTTAAGATGGTGGGAAAAGAGAGATTTAATTGAATGAAATGTAGAGCTGTATTAGCGGTGTTAGCAAAAAAGGATGAATGATTTGCGTCAAACCATGGAAAACATAAGGTTGGAAGGATACGATTACGAAACGAAAGGTATTATTGATAAATTGAAGGCATTGAAAATTGAAATAAACGAATATTGATAAAATCAATTGATACGGAAAACATTTTTTTCCCTAAAATATCTGGGAAGTATCTTCACTTGAGACAGTGTTGTTCAGAAGACGGAATTAAAATTACCGAAGACTAGGAAACGTTTGGAAACAAGATAATAGCTGGCAATCAGGGGTATCAATAGATAACTAAGGAATATTATATTTCTAATCATAAAATGCAGAGTATAATTTCATGCGATAGATGGGAGAATATTAAGCGATAAAAAATAAGGGAAGGGAATGCGTAAACATATTCGACGAATTAAAAACGAAGTGGAATGTATATTGGAATTGAATAAAAGGGTGTTTCTTGCTAGACGAAGCCAATTAATGCAGCGATTACCAGTCAATGTCTTTGCAAAATCCACCCGAAACTGTGAACTACAAATTACAATAGACTGATATCGTTTTGCATTGATTTTAAAACTGATCTGCTTGAATGAAAGAAGAAATGCCAGTAAATATTTGAAATATGGCTATCGCGGATAATGGACAGGATAGGATTAGAAATCATTTGAATTGTATTGAAGCAGGGATGCTGACAACCATAAGTACGAGAAAAGGAAACCGGATAGTTCACATTCTGAGGAAGGACTACCATCAGATGACAGACATGGGAAGGAAGGTTGATGGAAATACCCGAAGGCGGATATAGAATTCAGCCTTCAGACAGTAATTAACAGCTGAATAAACTAGAAAGAAACAACTTAGCCACGAAGGTAATGACAAAGGAATGGTGAAGGCATAGTAGACCATCCGAAGAAGACCCATGTCATCCATGAAATGCGGATTTATTTTTAATTAACAAAATTTCAATCAACATTAATATGACGTATATGACCGACACAAATACTGAGGACATTTTTCACCCGAGAGTATACTTTCAGGTTTATTAATATCTGCTTATTTTATTGCGGTATCTAAATGTGATCTGTCAGTTTCAATATTAGCACGATTTTTAGCTTTCTTTGTAGTAAAACTCATAAATGCATATTTAATGCATACGCTTTCATTTATTATGTGTAGATGGTTCCCCCTCATAGAAACTTTCTAGATCCGATGCTATGCCAGCGGCAAAAGAACAGAGTCCTTCGCGAAAATTATTTAATTTTCAAACGTGCCCGAAAACATTCATTGTTGAGTATGGTAAAACGTCATCGCATCCCCTTTTTTTGCATACTTTCACTTTGGTTCTTTTTTAATCGTTTCTATTAATTCTTCACAATTCTACCAATGTTACAGATTACATTACATTCTTAGGTAACGTATTATTTCTGCTTTTAATATCAATATTATTTTTTTAGTTTCTTCCAGGAAGTTTGTCAATTCAAACGTTCGCCATTTGAGTCGAACCATGTGATTTGATTTGACCTTATTTACCGTCAGATTAAGTGATACTTTGAATATTTCTCTGTCTATGCTCTCAAAGAATTTGTTCTTTCATCATTTCTTTTGGACATCAACTTTCATTCTTTCAAACAGATATTTTCGGCGTAAACCATCCGTGTACGTATTCAGCAATCATCCCGCCATCCCTTTCAACTCTTGGAATTTACTTTTCGCACTTACTTTTTTCAGATAAATTTTTTATCCCTTTTTTATTTCAAATGGTCACTAATAATCGCATATCCCTCGCATATAATTCTTGCACTTTCATCAGTTTGACTATAATTCTCAATTACCTTTGTGCTCTAGCTGCCCATACTACCCAATTTCTCTCCAGAATAATTAGTTACACTGTCATTGACTCGAGTAATCCTTCATCCATGACCGTAAAGAAATTATTTATCCTTTATCATATACTTTGAGCCTGGGTAACAAAATAATTAACCTTTTTCTGGAAATGAATAACTTTTTAAAAGGGAAATCCTCCCTATAAAATTTGCTAAGACTGCGTTTAAATGTGCCCGTCTTATATCCAAAACATTTTTCAATTGACCCGAGAGCATGCGTATGATATACGATTTCAGTCAAGCCCTCTGAGGTAGAATACTAACTACGATTAAAACTCTTTCGGCAATAATTTTCAAATGGGCCCATGAAAATTTCCACACTAACTCCTCTATTTTTAATGCATGCATAGTAACCCTTTTAAAAATCACTATCATTTTACTACTTTTAATTTTCTTCAATGGCCTAACATCAAACTCAATGGAGTTGATTTTCATATCGCTGCTTATAGCATAAATTTAGAAAACAGTATATTTCATTTCCAAGTTCACCTTCCACATTCCAAATGCCAAAATTGTATTTGTGCGGTGACTCGGTTTGGTGACAACTTCATGCATGCCGCCCATCCTTGTTCCCTTATGTCATTAATTAGACAATCTTGAGTCAAGAGAAGATTTGACCACGCAAGTTAAACAGCATGCCATGTGATAAAATATTCTTTCATTCCTCCTTGCTTTTGATCGATTCGATTGGTCGATCGACTTTTATTTCCACAGCGTGAAGGAAGCATATATATTAGTCATATTTTATTTAATAAAACTTACGCTGTACTTGCAGCTCGTATTTTGGCGATTGTATATCGAATTCCGAGCGAATGCTTATCTGTGGAAAATAATTAGTTTATTTTCTCGAAATTTACTTTTGAAGAGTTTTAGAGTTAGAATAAATTAATGGAGATAGGACATTACGCTAAAAATTGTGAATAAATGTGTTAATAAATCTTATTTCATTTTATCGCGTAGAATCCATAATTTAATTGAATAATAAATGTATGAGCGTTAAGTTGGTGTCCATCCAAGAACCAACCTTAAACGCTTGGTTACCAAATAGTAATAAATGACCATGCATATAGATTTTAAGGAAAATGCAAAATTTTTATCAAGAACGATTGAATTCATTGCATTTGAAGCATTAGGTTCAAATTAAAAGAAATAGAAACAAGGACTGTAATATTTCACTTTTTTATTTCATATTTAGATCAACAAAAAATAATAGTTCGAAATTCAGCGTGCTCATGCACACATCAATAGCATTGAGCATCTGCAGTCATTTCCTTTCTAGCAACCGTCGGGTGATGGAATGTATATACACTGCGGTTTTGAGTAAATGAATGATAAAAATGAGTATGTGGAATAAAAGCCCGGTTTTCCACGATGATTGATATTTACAGTGGAGCGTTGAAAGATGGGGTGATGAAATTGAATAATACTCTATCATTCCCTACGACCATGGACTTCACGTAGGAATGATGGTATTGGTGTTTTGCCTAGTAGTGGTGTAGGACAGGGGCATGATGCACGAGTGGTGCGACCACGGCGACCTTCTTCACGGCCTGTGGGTGTGCGGCGTGTCCCTTCCTCTCGACCACGGCCTGGAAGCCGCTGTGCTTGTCCACGGTGTAGTGGACGGTGAGGATGGTGCCGTCGGGCTCGTGGACGGTGTAGTATCCCCTGGTGTTGTCTCCGTCGCGCTCCTCGTGCTGGCTCTTGATGTCACCGGTGTGCTTGTCCTCCACGCCGTACTCGAATTGGTATTTAGGGGGAGCCTGATAACAGAATTTCGTTGATTAATACGTTTTTTCTCTTCCAGGTTTCTGTCACGTATTCTGATCTAATTACTTATGTAGCTAATGTAGAGTAACAAAACCTGTGACTTTTCAAAATCATCTACGTAGCAATAATG
Organism: Hetaerina titia; assembly: GCA_037158775.1. Taxonomy (NCBI): domain Eukaryota; kingdom Metazoa; phylum Arthropoda; class Insecta; order Odonata; family Calopterygidae; genus Hetaerina; species Hetaerina titia. Next base: position 61,218,871 of record CM073774.1, read on the forward strand.
TTGAAGTTAACACCAGTTAAAATAATTATTGAATTGTTCGGTCTATTCGTAAGAGAAATAAAAAATCGGAACCATCCTCTAGAACTAGTAAGGAAAAACAATGAAATGTGTGGTAAAAGTAATTAACATATGTTGCAGGGATTTTTTTCAACAGTTCCCATATTTATACGCTGTAAACTCTGTCCTGAATAACTCTTATCAAATGGATTTACTTCAAATCTATATTTGTTCACGGTTGTTTTGCAACAGTTAGCACAGAAGGCTATTTAAGTACTCATATAACTTTTATTTTCATACATTCTACATTTTCCTTAAATTTACTAGCGTGGTACGTATATTACAATTATGTTGTTGCAATATGAAATATGGTAGAAAAATTTCGAGCGTTACATTCGGAGCTTGACTTAAAAAAATGACATTCAAACTCCTTCTTTCTGAGGATTAATACTATTGGGTAATTATTTTAAATTGAATCTTAGTGGAACAATGCAAACATTTTTGATGAATTATAATGTCTTAAATATCCTACGCTGTTTTGGTGAATTACATTCTTTAAATATTCGTAAGAGTTATTTACTAGGAATTCCGAGTGAATTAGAATGCTGGAGAAGGCGACGATTTTAATAATAATATGATGAATTAACACCGGCAGTGTTTTGTTTTTACTTACAAAATAGTCGATCTGGTGAGCGACTTGTTTTCCAATGGAGATGACTGGGGCTACGACCTTGGCTACGGGAGCAACGGCTACTGGGGCTACTGCGGCAACGTAGGAGTGCTGCTGGAGGCCGTAGTTTGCATATCCGCCGTGATTACCAACTGCCCCATGGCCTCCTCCGTGGGTGGTATAGGATGAGTAGGAAGATGCTCCGTGGTGCTGGGGGAATGCGTGACACACGGCCAACACCAACGCGAGAATTGCCAATCGAGAGCACATCTGAAGGAGGACACGAAATCCAATCGGTTAGTTTACAATTTAAAAACTATTATAAATTATATGTCTATTTATTTCATTTAGTGTTCGCGAGGGTTTAACATTTCATTTAGTTAAAAGTTTTGTGTGTAGTGTGTAGAAATAAATTTTCAGGAAATACCCTAAATATTCATGTTGCTGGATAATTTTGTGCTGAGTTACTCTCGGAAAAGTTGAAAAAATGAATTGCATCCGTATTCTTATCGAATACGACTTCACCAATCTTTACTAACCTATGATAATAGAAGTTCTTAAAACGTAAATTTATAATTTTCTTTCCCGATAAGTACTTCACAATTATCAGATGATAATAGTCCACCGAAACTATTCGGGTGTTATTGAACTATCACAATCATTGACCAATACTTCTGAAATGAATTATCTTTTCGCTCATAACTGCTTAAATTTCAGATGGAAATCTCGTAGATGAATAAGATTAAGTGTCATTTCTATTTGCTTGGTTCAAATATTACTCTGCAGTTGTAACGCTACAACGCCAAATCAAAAGTTTTTATGTACGTTATCGATAATATATTAATCGTGGATCCTAATGTAGCATGTTGAGTACAAACCTTTGCACTGTATATAAGTTTCCAACTCCTGAACTGTATATTCCACGGTGGTTCTGAGCAATCTGTGATGCCTCTGCAGACCACAGCATACTTTATATACTATTCGTGGGTGAGGCTTCTGGATATTGCTTCTGCGCGAAGTCTTCCAGCAAATTGTTGTTGATGGAGGGGGTGGGACGTGTGCGTCTCCCGTTCCTTTCTCCATCGCTCTGGTCAGCCCGCGGCAAGTGGATAGGAAAAGGGGAGGAATGGCGAGCGGTGTTTAAAATCGGCCGGAGAGGGTCGATTTTGTCCCCGATCCAGCAATCACGGAAGATAGGGAAAAGGGAAAGGAGAAAACTTTCGACTCTGTGTTGTCGAGGTGTCAGCGGTTGTAATACGATGCATTACAACACTCAGTCCGCGTGGGCGTAAATAAAATGGATCCCATTGAACAAACGCGCTTCCCAAAAAAACATTAACCAAAGGAAATACCTAAAGGCTTCTCAACTTAACTCTTTAGATTTAAAAACTTAACTCTTAACTTAACTCAGCTTAACTCTTCGGAATTTAAATTATTTTGATATTTTAGTCAAAATACTATTTTATCATTCGCCATATTATTATAAAATCGGGCACATAGTTATCACAACCCTAGTAATCGTTTTAATATATATACTATATTATGAATTTTAATGTTTTCATTTAACATAAGAATTTGCTAGAACCATAGTTAAAAATAACTCATGAGAATGTGATATCTCTGTAAGGCAAATAATTTAGCTTTTCACTTCTAATGTTATGTGTACATATCGTCCTTTCAATGATGAATTTGAGGAATATTCCTTTAGAAACTATGACTAAATAATTACGTAGGGCATATTTAAGCTGGAACTTTGGTTAGTGTGCAGAAGAAAAAGCGTTCAGGATCTGGTATCTGTTTTTACTGCTCTAGACAAGAGAATAAATGCGAGCAGAAATAGCCTTACTTGTTGTGGTGTTGGTGGTATCGTGAAGTGTATGCGTGCTAGTGCAATTATTGGTTTACGCACGGTACGTGCTTCAATGTAATCTATTCTTTCCTTCAGCAAAGAATGATATTACTAAAAGGATAATAGAATATATATTCATTATTCTTGACTTTTCATGAATTTTCAAAGGACTTGACGCACACATCTGTTGTAATGGAAGTTGAAACGTAAACTATGCCCATTAGTATTTTATCGGTAATCGAAAGGCCTATGTATATATTAAGCTGCCTTACTTTTATTCTTCAATTCTTCAAATCCACATGTATAGAACCAACTTTTCTTACTATTACTCTTCTCAATTACCTTCATTCTTTCCTGCCTCTAAGTTTTCTGACCAATTTCCTCTATCAGAAATTTAGGGACCAATAAAAATTCTTCTTTCTGATTTGTCTCAACCTCTGAGAAGACGTTTTTTTCATCCTTACACACTTATTCACTTTCATTCCCTTTTGATGCCTACTTAATCCCGATAATACATGTACCTGAACTTATGATATCCACATATGAACATATGTTCATATCATATGAACTACTGATATCCTAATCAGTTCCATATTTTCTCTGTGGTAACGTAATATCTGTACCTATAGTTTTTCTATGAATTATTTTCATCTTGCTTCAGTCTTATATGTTTCTAATAATTGTTTTCCTTTTCGATGTCAGATAGTGTGAACGGATGTTTCTTTGTCCCTTCTTGAAATTTCTTCCCTTTTCTCTATAGCGCACCCATTTTTCTTGTTTCTGTGGTTTCTTTTTTTAGATTTATATACTTCTTTCCTCTAAGTTTCGCTTCAATTTCACATTGTGCATCCTGATTACTAAATCACGATCCGAATCAATAGCCGTTGACGGGAACCTGTGCGAATTGATGACTGTTCCTATATCTGTATGTAACTACAAACTATATGAAATCTCTCACCATCTATCGAAATATAATATTTCACGTGTGCCAAGGTAAAGATGGTTTTAAAATTATATGTTAGTTTTATCTTATATGTTTCTCTATTAATCGTATTGTTTTCAACTTACAGCCATACCTTGTTCCTTAACCATTCTACCCTACCTCCTTCCCATCTCTTCATTTCTCGACTTTCGCATTCAATTTTTCTACTACTGTCTGATGTTTCCGTCCAAGAACTACTGCGGTCATTTCTTAGTCTATATACAATGCCCACGTATTCTTCACTGTTTTGTTGGCTGGTTAACTTCAATAACAAGAAATTCCGTCGGTTGTGCTATTATTCCTACTAATTATATTTACCCTACTAATTATTATTTAATCTATTTATCATCAACTAATTACGAATATTAACTATATACTGTCGTTTTTATGATATTCACCATCTTTTCATTTCCTTCGTACAACCGACAAAGTTTTTTTGGCATATGGGTAAGTTTACAAATTTGTTACAAGTTAAAAGTAAAACAAAATAAATATGTTAGAGAGGTTTATCATACATAATCGTATTAAAAGTGAAATTAAAATATCAAATGAATAAAAGTCTTTCTCCCCTTAACACACAATTTCCCCTGAAAATGGCTTTTCTCCCTACCATTCGCCGTTATGTAATTTTGTATGTAAATTTATGCAATGCCGAAAGATGTTTTGAAATCGAGGAAAAATATCAAAGGAAACATATATATAGTATGGTTATAATGAAACGGATATTTTTGTTAGATATTGTCAAACATTACTGGGCATATTAGACATGTTATATTTGATAGTATTTTCCTAGATAACAAATAGACTCTTATAGGAGATTTTACATAACATATCAATTTATATTCTTTCATGACCCACTCAATGCTCTCCTTTATTCTCACCACAAATATTCGTCAAATACTCCATAATCACTGCATTTAAGTGGAATTGTAGGAGTATGCCGAAGTTTCACTTTCATTAAATGATTTTTTAGTAGCATAATTATGAAACTGGATTTTTTCTGCCTTTTTACACGCAGCATTTTATATAGGTAGTCCGACTTTGGCAAGGGAGGGGAAAAATTCAAAGGGGCAATAAAAATGGATTTTGATTGGCGATGGTATAGCGAAGACTCTGAAAGAGGGGAGAATGTTATGCATGCGTCATAGGGGCCGGAAAGCAATATCCGTGTTGAAAGGAATGCAGGATGGCAGAACTTATGTCATATTAAAATAGGGTCAACTCCAGTAAGGGGTGTCACATTGAGCTGTGTTGATAACCTTGGAAATATAATAGTAGTTTTTCTATCCATCCATCCATCCTTAATCTATCTTGACAGATAGGCTCGATTATTAATAATTCTGAAATAATTTTGGGCCGATGCCTTGCTTTTTACTGTTGTCATCTTTTTTAATTACATCAAGAACTAGTCAACTTTCACAAAAATTCTTTCAAGATATTATATATTAATCATTATTGTGTGTGTCCAATTTTCTCGACGTTTAGAATCACCATATAATCATTTCTCAAACATCATATATGTTCCTGGAATTAAATAATTATAAACGAGCAAATAACTTTATTTAATACTCTGAATGAATAAATAGGAGCGAAGAGACAAAAATTGGCTCAAGCCGAAGATAAAACAAAATAAATGTTTCCTTAAGCATTTAGAAACATTTGCACAGAAATAAGAATAATGAAAAACATGGCTTACGTTTTATTTAATCCTAAAATAAATATTTTTTTAAGAAAAACACCACTTTGATGAAGAGTTTTAATGTATAATTTATCTTCTGACGGACTAGGAACATTTAGTTCCTAGTCCGTTAGGAGATAAATTAAAAATAAAATATATAATAAATAAACATGAGAAGCCATAAACAAAGAATCAAAATATATATTGTGGTATATGAAAGATTTTATGTAATAAAACTATATAAATACAAATTTAGATGGTAAAAATATCACATACATACATTTGAAGGATTCTGGTCGAGGAAAGGAGTGAGAAAGGACGTTAGGAACTTTTTTCTTTGGGTTAAAAAGTTAGGTTATGAGTAGTTTTGGAAAATATGGATAATTCTTTAAAAATCAAATATGAGCGTTAAACATCAGTTGATAAACTGTTTGAGCCAATTATTAAGTTCATTAGTTGAATAATCATAAGAAAACGGTGAATCAAAATTAGGAAAAGTGAGAAAATGGAATATAATTTTTGTAGCGCCGAGTTTCACTTTTTAGTTTTGATAATTTTTCTTTTAAATGCTCTTATTTCCACGCTACCCATTTCTGTAACATGCTGATTCCATAAAAAGGTAGAAGAGAGAGCACGGCCAAAGAACGGACTGGTCCTTTTAAATAGAATGATAGAGTCACTGACAAGGGCAGGCGGCATTGTCGTAGTCAATGTTTGTGTCTCAAATTATCAAGCATTAATCACATCAAAGATGCAAGCAATTATTATTTCTGATATATTACACAGTTTACCTCAATTTCATGTTTTCTCTCAAGCATGGAATTTATGAATTACTCTCTTTGATTAGTTTTTTCTCTGTCAACAAAGCTGAAACGTGGGTTACATACGAGTACCCGTACAACTCCAGCCATTATGCTTTTCTAAAAAATCATCTGTAATTCATTTATCCGTGGATAAATTTAGATTCAATTATAACAAATACAAAATGCAGAAAACCTTCCCTTAATTTCCTCTATTTATTTCCCTATAATGCATTTTGTCCTTAGTGATTATTACACGATATAACTTTCTCTTTTCCAATCACTTAATGACTTGCTTAATTGCGATCTATGAATCTCCTACCAAGCGTTGAGGCATATGCTACTCCCCATATTTTGTTTAGCTTTGCCTTTATTGTTCTTTAAATCGACATCTTATGTGATGCCCTTTCTATCTCAGAAGTCGAATTCTTCCTTGATTCTCAGAATTTGTCTTCTTGACCGCTTTTTTTGTGCGGGCGAACAATTATCATATTTTTATTTACTACCATTATTAAAAATTATTTCCTTTAAAACATTTTGAGTACGTCTGCATCTTCCATTCGTATTCGTTCCTTGGTTCCTATCAAGCTCTTGTGTTTTCATTATTTTTCTCTTAATATACAAAATATGCTTTATTTTGAGTTGCTCAACCCTTGGTTACAGCGGTTTTCTTACATCCCTCCTTTTACGCACTCATAAATATGCTTTACATCAATTCAATGGTATCATACTTAATCTTGTAAAATCACATCTTGAGAAATCAAAATGACCCTTTCTGGATTTTTCCAAACTTTCTTGCGGTACGAAGGGTTTGGTCACTTATGCAACAGTTTCTGTGGCCTCAAAATGATAAAGTTTTTCTTCTAATGCCTCGATGCGATGCATATTTATTCCTTCAAATATCATATTGTTCCGTCAAAGCATTCTTGTCATCCACTGTCAACGAATTTCAATGATCATTTTAAAACAACCTTTTTCAAGCACCATTGGCACTTCCCATTTTGGATATAGAATTCCATTCCCTCTCATTTGATCTAAGCCTATCCTCAAGAATGCCCTCCGCGGAATTCAATTCAGCTTTTCGATGTTAACTCTCAATTACTTTTGCGCTCTAATATGCCTTGATACCCACTTTCTCCCCAGACCACTTTTGAAACAACCAGATAGTGGTCAGTTCCACATTCCGAACCTATCAATGCCGTCGTGCGTGCTTCACTGAAGCTCTGTCTCATATATGTCGAAGCCAATCAAGCAGTTATAGTACAGATAAGATACTATGCCAAGCATACAAACGAATAGATTAATTCTTAAGCCACGAATCCTAGACGAATATGCCTAAGTAATGTTCAGGTAAAGAATCAAATTGTCTTCGTTCTTTTATTCACACGGGACCGGTGTCAACAAATTATGCCACCAATCTTTAAGACCTGTTTTTTTTAAATACCCACCAGAGCACTCTAGACTACGTATTTTACATTCACTATGGCCACATGTTCAAAACCTCTCTCCATTACTCCGTAACTCATTCTTCGAGCTTTCATTCAGGGAATATCCGCTCGTTCTAATCAACAGCAATAATGTCCCTTCGGCCACCAACTTTCATGCCATACAAGAGTAACTTTTCAGAACAAACCCTTATTTAAATGTATGCGTGCATCATATCCAATAAATTCTGTAATCACTATCAAATCACTGATATGAATCTTATCCTATTCATCAGTTTCAACAACATCTCACTCCCGTTGTCAATTATTTCACACGCAGACAGACTGTCTATTCTACATTGAGTTATTTTGTTCGAAAAGTTTGTTTGTTTTTTTCCTGCTTTCCTTTTGCTTTTCAAATAATACTTAGTACGGCCAATCTTTTACAATATGCGCTGCTTCAAATAGATTCGGCTTTGCGTGATTTTTGACGTTTCTAATTGAAAAGAGAATATTCGAGGCTCCCAACTTTTGCGGTCCTCATTTCAGTAGCCAAATTACCATCTAACGGTTAAGGCATTCATCGGAAAGTTTTGGCATATATTCGTCATCATCCATCGGGCGAAACTATGTCTATAATGCATGCCCTTTTTCTTTTGAATACCAGCCAGTATCCCATTTGAAGGGACTACTTGAATAGCCCGTGCCACTTTCGTTGCCCTTGCTCTGCTAATAAGGGATCGTTTATGCTGCGGAGGAAATGAAAGCTGAACTTAGCTAGAGAAGAGAGGTCCTATTGTTGATTTGGTCTTCATTCTTCATGATATTTTAATAATAAAGGTATTTAATCAAGGAATTTTACCAATTAAAAGTAGGTTTTGAACGACCTTAAGAGCTATTATCATAATGTGACGAGAAATAATAATTTAATATTTTATTATACTATGACAAATGCACCTAAGAAGATAAGTAAAATACATTATACAAAATATAACACGTTTAGTCACAGCGAAATACGTGTATTGCAAAAATAGCACTAAGCATGTTACTGTAAATGACGTCTTATGTTATTTTGCCAATTCATTCTTAATTTCCTAATCTCCGTTATGTAGGACACGATTAAAAGAAACATTACAAGTAGGTTGAGTATAGGAGGTTACCAAAATAAATAAATAAATATATATATATATTTATTTTAAGCGTATTTTTGTAACCTACCCTACCCTATACCCAAGCTACCTGTATTGTTTATTTTAATCGTGTCCTTTATAACGGAGATTAGGAAATTAGGAGTGAATTGGCAAAAAAGCATAAGAAGTCATGCATAACATGCTTAATTTGGAGTTTTGAGATCTTGTTAAACCATTTAGAAAAAATAGATTTACTCAATTTAAACTTGAGCGGAGTTAATGAAATAAGGACAATTTGCACTTTTCCACAGTTTAAACTGTGGAAAAGTGCAAATTGTCCTTATTTCATTATGATGAACTTCCACGACCTCAAGCCTGAATCTGTTGAACTTGAGCGGAGTTGGCGAAAAAAAATACAGAGAGAAATAGATTTGCAGCTGATGAATGTCTTAGATTGTATGGGAGGGTGTTATACATTTTTACTGCTGCAATATTAAGCGATTACTGGTAATTTGTCGTTATATGGGAGGAATAGTAGAAATTGCCATTTGGACTTCTTGTGTTAGGGTGGAAGTGTGATGAAGGATGAGTAACTAATTTGAAAACATGATTAAATATTTACTATTTATTTTTTTGCAATATGCCATTAAAGAAATGAAAACACTTTGACAGAGTACGAATCACCGCACAATATCCAGTATTTAGGTCCAAATTTGATACTACTTAAGTATTTTCTTTGAATTTCAGTTAACAAAAGAATACCTAAATTTTTTTCTCGGGCAAAGAAGTTCAATGTCAACTACTCATATGCAGACAGGAAATGTCCATGTCCAACGGATAAATGTTTGAGCTAAATATCTTGATACAATATTTCCATAAATTTCTTGAAATTGTCTCCATTTTTAATTAATAGAATAAATATAAATTTAACGTATACTTACAACTAAATTAGGCACTCAGACTTGTGGTATAAAATTATTTGACCGTTGCTAAGAGAGATCAAAAACTCTTTCAAGTGTCAAACTTGTAGTTCTTGATGTACCTCAGAGTTTAGGGCCGTTCAAAGAGTGTAAGATACCCCGGAGTCTATAGTATATTCGGATGGATCTAAGTAATAATAATGATAAACGTATGTTATCATTTATTGGAATAAACTAGGTATATATTTACAATGGATATGGAAAAATATCATTAGATCATCCATTATCCAAATATTTCAAATATTAATAGCAACGTTGAATTTGCTCTCTGATCCCTTGATAGTCAGTTTAAGATCTAAGGTTAACACTCAGAGTAAACACCATAAATACTTATATGAGTGTAAAAAACTTCATACATTAAACCTTGTGAATTAGGGAAAATGAATTAATTACATTAAGGAGGTAGGTCTTCATGGTATCAATTAACATTTTATTTGTTTGAATTAGACTCGTTTATAAAAATTTTAAAATGTTCACACATTTTTAAAACAATAAATTAAAGACTTTAATTAATAACAATATTGAAGTGTATTAAACTTCAGAGAAATGTGGAAAATAGGTTGAAAAATGGCGATAAAAAGTTTTACTTTAAGTGTGATATATCTTCTGTATTCAGAGGGCCACTAGAAACTAAATTTGAGGTTATCGTGGGCCAGCGTACATATAAGTGTTGGGCAATGTATAAAAACCCGACTTCCAGCCAATGACGAATGTGTGCATTAAAAAGAGGCGTTGGACAGTGGGATTTAAAATAGGGAAGAGAAATACGGATCGTAATTTGTAAATTTTTATTTGTCACATTAAAAAATAACACTAGGTACATATGTACAGCGGCACGGAATTCACCGTACTCATTCACTAAATGATAGCATTAAAGCATCCGCAGTGATTCAATTTCAGGTGATCGTAGGTTGATGGGATGAGATAACCACTGCAATGATGACTCGCTGAGTGAGATGCGTTGATTTATGGAATTCGAACCCCGTTCCTATTGAGACAGAGGGTATTATTTACAGTGGAGCGTTGAGTGATGACGTGATGGAATAGGATGTGAGATCGCCGTTCTCTAGGACTATGTCTCCACGCCGTACTAATGCTGTCGGTGTTTTCTTCTTAATAGTGGTTCAGGGCGGGAGCGTGGTGCACAATGGGTGCCACCACGGCGACCTTCTTCACGGCCTGTGGGTGAGCGGCGTGGCCCTTCCTCTCGACCACGGCCTGGAATCCGCTGTGCTTGTCCACGGTGTAGTGGACTGTGAGGATGGTGCCATCAGGCTCGTGGACGGTGTAGTATCCCCTGGTGTTGTCTCCGTCGCGCTCCTCGTGCTGGCTCTTCACGTCACCAGTGTGCTTGTCTTCCACGCCGTACTCGAAGCTGTACTTGGGGTGAGCCTGTGAACGAAATGTTTTCTTAAATTTTGCTCTTACTTTTTCATACCTCACATATTTTTCTGGTTCCGAAAGGTAAACAGTCCGAGGCAGAATATAAATCCGCATAAGTATTATTTTTCCTCAGAAACAAGGGGCTGGTCAATATGTAGTGACCGATGGAATTTGGTGTCAATATTATATTTTATATCTTATAAACGTGCTACCTTCAGCCTTAAATGGAGAGAAATCCAAACTAGGTTTTCTGCATGTGCATTGGAAGTTAGATGGAACCAATAAAGATTTAAATTGTTTAATGCAGAAATATTAGTCAAACTTGTCTAATTTACTTACAAAATGATCAATCTGGTGAGCAACTTGCTTTCCAAGGGCGATAACAGGGCTCACAACCTTGGCCACGGGGGCAACGGCTACTGGGGCAACTGCAGCCACGTAGGATTGCTGCTGGTGGCCGAAGTTGGCGAATCCTCCTCTAAATCCACTATTGTAACCGCCATTGAATCCGCCATTGTATCCACCATTGTATCCGCCATTGTAGCCACCATTGTATCCAGCATTGTAGCCACCATTGTATCCACCTCGGTATCCACCGCCGTATCCACCGCTGTATCCTCCGAATCCGCCGCCGAATCCTCCACGTAATGCGTTTCCACCGCGATTTCCGGCACCCTGATAGGCACCTCCGTGCGTGTTAAAGGAGGAGAAGGAAGAGGCTTGTTGGTGCTGAGGGAAGGCTTGGCACACGGCCAAGACCAGCACGAGGATTGCTAGACGGGAACACATCTGCAGGAGAGAGAGGGGAAAGGTGTTGGTGCAATTGCAGGAATTTCGACTTTTTAAGAAATTATTATTCTACCACACAGAAATAAAAAAGAAAACTTTATCCCTGCGACGCGTAAAATTGACCTTGAATTTAGGTCTGTATTGCAATTGTATTTTTATTTAATCTTCTCTCGAGGATTTAAAATATTTATTACCCTAATGGATCACTATGTAATTTTCAAATGGTCCATATAGGGTTGCTTCCACATTAGTTCTTTTAATCCAATTTTGGGTAATATCATCGTGTTTATTTTGTTTTTTTAATCGTAGTATATTTTTTTAATTAAGAGAATAACTCTTGTGGCAAGATATTTAGTCGGTGCGTTAAGAAACTTCGATTTGAAAACCTAGGTTCATTTACTGTACAATGGAATTCAATCTAAAATGTCGACGGACTATAACAATTGAAATGCAACCTAAATGGAGGTAATCTATTTTTTAACCTTCGTTTTTGATAGTTTACTCTTCCGTTTCTAACTTCTAGTTTCGAATCAAAATTGCTTTGTTTGAATAGAATATTAAAATATCCTACAGTCTTGTGAAGAGACATATTGAAGTGAAAAATGAAATTTTGTTATAAGTTATCACAAGTGACTGGTATACACAGTATTATAATAAATTATATGAGCACAAACCTTTCTGTGGATAATTTTCCCACCCCTTGAGCGATGAATGTAGTTGTTTATTCCACGGTGGGTCCAGATAGTCTGTGATACCTCTTCAGCGCACAGCATACTTTATATACCATTCGGGATTCAGTTGTTTGGATATGGCTTCTGGGCGGAGTCTTCAAGCAAAATTTTGTAGTTGGAGGGGGTGGGCCGTTTTTGTCTCTCAGTCCTTTCTCCATCGCTCTGGTTAGTCGGCAAAATTAAGGCATTGGAAAAGGAGAGGAAAAACGGATGGCGCCTAAAATTGGCCGGTAGTGGTCGAACTTGTCCTCGTTCCGGCTATCCAGGAAGATAGGGGAAGGGAAAGGAGAAAACTTTCGACTTTGCCCTGTCGAGGTGTTTGAGGTGTATTACGATGCATTACATCACGCTGCCCGTGGGAATCTATAGAGAAATTCCTCTCGAGTAATTAGCGCCGTCCCTACAATGTATGTAACTTGTGCTCCAGTTGGCATAATCAAAATCGTGTTAATTTATATTAATCATGTTATTGTCTATGCATGGAAATATTTTTAGCCATTTCTCTTCGTTTGGGTTAAGTGTACCAACAATTAACATTTTATGATTTTTTCACACCTATGAATTGATGAATAAAATCGAAAAGGAGTTTTATATTTAACATATTTTTATGTTGTTTCTAGTGAATAAATTATAAATATCAACTTTCTTACATTATAATTCAAGTATTTTTAAAATATTTCATATTCCTACCATTTAATTAAAAAATGGCTCAATTTTAATCTTCATTTCCACTATTCAAGATACCTTGCTGATTTGGGTTTATTCATATTATCATTAATAACAGAAACAGTTACAAGTCGACCCTTTGGACGGTGGTACCATTTTTAATATGTAAAAGTAATAAATTTTATGTAAAACGTTATCGTAAATTCGGCGTCTTCATTTTGCTATTATTTTTTGATCCAGGGATATTAAATAAAATCATGTAAAATGGGTTAAATATATTTGAAGAAATAACTTAGTATACTACTAGGAGTAGAGGAGTTTTATAAATCCAATAAAGACCTGATTAATTAGTCATTGCAAGCATAAAAGGACGTAAAAATAGGCACAAGTAGTGGAAGCATGTTAGTGGTGCAGTATAAATGAAGAAAAAAATAGAAAAAACAGGAAAAGACGATGAAACAGAGTAATAAATGAAGTCCCTACTAAAAGGAGCTGGAAGAAATAACAGCTTTGAGCAATGGTACGGGGTTTTTAATAAGGAGTGATCATACAATTGCAAAATACAATCATTCTTTTGTGCCAAAATGTAAGTTTATGTCTTGTTGTCAGCTTATTAAGTAATAGTATATTTGTAGCACGCTTCACTCATTTGACTCAATTTCTTCAACGGGATTCGTTGCAAGTTGAAACATGTTCAGATCGCCGGATGAAACGATGGAGGTAACACGAGACGCTGCAATGAAATGTTCGCCTAAACAAATTGTGTGAACCGGGGCTTAGTTAATGCTATAGGAGAAAATATCGAGATTATTTTATTCGTAAATCATAGATAGGCAATGTTTCAAAATTTTGAAAGAGGAGATATAATTTCAAAGGAAAGATGTCGAAGCTCTATGCTTTAACGTTCGTAAAATTATTATCTGTTATGATTGTTAGAGAATATCTTTGAAGAGTACCAGCAGAAATATTGAACATTTCATTCCCAATCCTCTCTATAGTCAACACCTAGTCTCATGTGGCTGATTTCTGTTCCTCAAAGTGTGGAAATACCTTCGGGGAATGAATAAGTCCCTTTTCCATCATCATACTCGGTCACAGGTAAGCCGAACCTGGTCGAAATTGCTACGGCTGCCAATAACGCAGTCCCAGAGAGAAATCAATGCAACTTGTATCGAATACATTAGGTTCACAAAATGGCATAATTTAAACTTTGCACAATAAATTATGTTGATAAAAAATAATTTTTATTTTCAATTGCACAGCCCTGATGGCCTCATGTACATATGATGTATGTAATAATAATGGGAGTGGCTTAGAGATTTAATAAGAATATCATGAGTCCGCTGACGAGGGAAGTAATATATAACTTGAAAATTCTTTGAACCATCGGTATTTTCGTACATGAACGTAGGCTTCAGATTTATTAAAAAGAAGATGAAGAGGTAAATGGAATGGACGAGTTACCGTTCAGAAAGCGAAGGTGGAATGGGGATGCAATTGGATAGATGAGATCTATTGTGGAAAGCTATTCTTTTTAATGATGGGAAAGGAATAGATTTGATTATAGAGTAAAGGGGTGAAAAGCGTACTGTTAAAAAAACAGCAAGCAACTCTTAAAAATGTAAGAGAACACTGTTATTTGATTTAAGGATCGAAATAGGGGTAAAATATATCTTAAAATATTGTAACTTTCAAGATGAGGGTATATTCTAATGGTGCTCGGAAATCGATACGGAAAAAAACATTGGCAAAGAAAAATGGGATACATCAGATTCGTATATTTTATGATTCTCTTTTCAGGATATGAAGAGAACAGAAATGTAACGTTACGTTAGAGCACTTTAGGTTATACGAAAAGGAATGAAGACTAAAAATAAGGTAAAATCTAAGTCATTGTAATTTAAAATTGACGAACAGTTTTGCAGCGACAGTTGAAACATTTTGAGGAAATAAAAATGCGAAGATGTGCTAAGTAGGCTTTGAGAAAAAATGGATAGTGGTTATCAATAAGAGTGGATATCAAATATACAGAAAACTATGGACGAAATTTGTGAATTGTTTTGTTTGGGTTTTTTATGTAGTGTGAGGATGTAGTGACATAAGCAGAAATGGTAAGGAGGCCAATAGAAAGAATAGAGTGATTTCTAACAAATGGTGAGAAAGGTTTATTAAAGAAGAGATATGGAGACGAATAGGAGAAGACGGAAACCAGTAGACCATCATCTATGGTATTTAATGTTCTAGAAGAAACGGTAAAAGGAAACTCTAAAGTTGGAAAATAGAGAAATCAGATGATTGATGACCAAACTGCAGGAAATCATAGAGAGAGGTCAGGTACCAGGAATCGGCACAGGCAGATATTTGTGATGATAATTATTGCACAGGAAATATATTTAATGGTAGTAAACCTTAAACATGCATTGTTACAATATGGTCCAGCAAAATTTATCGTTTACAACCGTTTTATGTAGTCTCTCACGTAAGTTCATCGTACCGTCCCTTGTCATGCGTTTTATTGTTGGTTTCCAAGTGCCTATTTACATTTTTTTAATTTTATTGATATCATACAAAACTGTAATAAAAACACTACGTACTGTTTACAGCAGTATTTAAAAGTACTGTTTGTAACAATATTTATCTTTTCTTTCTTATCATGATTTGCAGCCGTGCGAGGAAAGCGAGGGCAGCTTGGGGATTTGACCGTCATAGGTTGTTCAAAACGCCCACTTAAAAAGCGAAAAGAGAAAAATATAATTAATTAAAAAACTGTACAAGAAGTATTTGAAATTATTTAAGTGCTTAAGTGCTTAACTCTCAATTACGCTTATTTTCTGAAGTCTTTCGTCGAAAATATAGTTCCTCAGAATTTATTTAAAATATATTTCGTCTCTAGCTCAATACTTCTCAAGGCAATTATCCGCAAAAACTACCGTTTTGTCCCAACTGTTTCATGATTCACAAGCATCCATGCCATAAGTATAAGAACTAGGAATAATGTTTTTAAGCGATAGTAACGTTTGAAGCTTGGGTCAATTGCGATTCAAATACAGACGTAACTCGGACTTCGTGTTTGAGAATTGATCATGATTTTAAATTATTCCAATTTTCTTAATAGCTCCTGATGGAAAAACTACCCTTGTTACTAGAGGCCGGTTTTATAATTTTTTATTTTTGAACAGCGATGTTCTATTTTTTTATTCTTCCTGCAAAATCGCCCCACTAAAAGAATCCCAAAATAAAATGCGATCTTGTGTTCACAGCTTTTTAGAAATAAAAATTCATATTTCAATGTTAAAAATGCTAATTAATTTCACGCTAATTATTATTTTCATGCTGAAAAAAGTATTTTTTCAGAATAAAAAATGAAGGTTTGGAATTAACTTGTTTGGTGAAGTAAAATTTTCCCCATGATATTATAGGGCAGAAGTCAAGTCGTTTTAACCCCATGTCCACTGTTTATACCTGTTATAGGGTTAGATGTAAATATGATTTAACAAATGCTATTCGGCTGCTTTACAATATTGATAACAGTATAACTGAAAATTGTTGATAAACCCAATATCGGGTAGCGTGAATGAGTTAAATGAATGAGCTAAATAAAGTGAATGATCTAAATTGAGTGAATGTTCTAATGAGCTAAATAAATTGAATGAGCTAAAGAATGTGTTATTTTAATCCTGGTGGCATGGAAATCAAGGTATAATTGCCATGTAAGTTAGGACCTTACAATTTGGGAATACAGTTGTATGTATTTCCAGTGTTTGTCCGGTAGACCGGTAGACTAAAACTAGCAATATGTTAGCTCTATTAAAAAAAAACTAGGACTATGCAATCTCGTAGACTTCCACTCTTTTCCCACGTACTGAACGCTTATGAGAAATTGTTAGGAAAAGGGAGGTTACTTAGTATGTACTGTGGCAGTGCCTTTGTGATAGGGGTTCTTTCATTTTGGGCTCTAAAAAGATGGATTTTACAATGTGGTGGCTTCCGTGTTTGCCGTGGAATGTTGAGAAATACTTATCTCCCCTCCACATTCTTCCTCTCACCTGCCGCTTCCCTTTCACCGCTACCTTCCTAAAACCCCTTGCCTCCGAAGGACAAACTGGTCCGGTCCATCGGAGTTGTCGTTGAAGGAACTGCTTCCTTAACCGCCTGATTAATTTTAGACCGTAGTTGTTAGACTGGAATGGTTTCCAATCCCTCATTCATCAATCTCTTTCGACGTGTAGAGAAGATCTCTAGGGTAGACATTAACTCTTAAGCTAAATCGTTATTTTCTGAGGTGAGATGGTGAAGCCGTTTGGAAATTCCAACTATCTGACATTCTTGAAACTTGAAATGGTTTTATGAACTTGAAATTAGCATAAATGCGATTAATTTCAAAAGTTATTCCAACGATCGAACAATCGAATAGCCGTAGCAATGTGTTTTTATCGGTTCTGTCAGTGCGTTTACCTGAGAATTTTTCTTGAGAAACCAACCGAAATTATGTGATACTTATCCCACATGCATGGAATTCCACAAACCAGTTAACGTTAACGAAAATACTTTGCAGTAATCATGAGGAGAAATTGTTTCATACATTACTCTAAATAGATAAGTGTGTACGATACCATTTGAAAAGTAATTTTTGGACATACTAATTCAAATGGCAACGCGTTATATTCCAATATTAACAATTTTTCTTATCTTTTGTTTCTCGCAGTGTATTTCATGCAACTGAGAGAATGAGGAAAATTAATTAATGCACATGAATAATAATAAAACTGCACACTAACGTCCACTATGAAAAATAATATATCATGGCTTGAGTAAACTTGACGTGGTTCATATCCGGTCGGACTTGACAGGCCCGACCTCATATAGTAAAATCGAACACACACGCCAACTCGCAGGAGGGGCGCAGCGTTAAATCCAGATCCAACGCGACCGTATTTTTTTTTCGTTGGCCCACTTTTCTGGTGACTTGTCTTAAGAGTATTACTCGGAAAACTTGGTAGATGGCCGATCAGTCATTGTTGTTGGAATATTTTTTGGCTTTTAAGCCATTCGATATAATTTCAAATGCCTTAGCTCGAGCGTATATCTTTTAAATCTAATATTTACTTCATTATTATTGTTAGAAGAAATCTACAATGTTAGTTTTCTATAGATCCAGACGCTGCACTTTAAGCCCCACCTAACGCCACATATCAGCCACCTTGAACACCTGGCTAAATTACTTTTTCTTTAGCCCTGCATGCCACCTCTGCACCTACCTCAATTCTGTCCAAAAATATTGATGCCTGCACGTATCCTTCCCAGCATACTCCTTTCTAGTGCCGTCTTCAAAAATTCATTACCTCCCAGTATCTCCAGCATTCATTTGCCATTCCACTCCCTTCATT
Organism: Hetaerina titia; assembly: GCA_037158775.1. Lineage (NCBI taxonomy): Eukaryota > Metazoa > Arthropoda > Insecta > Odonata > Calopterygidae > Hetaerina > Hetaerina titia. The sequence continues at coordinate 61,237,337 of CM073774.1, forward strand.
TATCTCCGAACATTTTTTTCCCTGCCTTGAATTTCTGCGTTATTTTTGTTTTTTATTCATTATATTTTTTCAATATTCTCCACTCCCATGACTCAAATACCTTACCTGTGATTTTTGTTTAAATTCAATTAGCATCATTCATCCTGAAGGTTAGGTCCACGGTTCACCACTTAAGTATATGAAGCAGTAAATTGTGTTAGTTTCAAACATTCAGGTTTGATGGTTGGGAATTTCTTTGCGTTATCCACCATTCGTGACCCCACATATAACAAGTAAGGAGTTGGATGAGTTCATTAAAAGGCGCGTTGAATTAAATCTGCGTATTTTGGGTTGGTATCCCAGGGATATGATTTACGCACTACCACGAAGTTTTTTTTAATTATTTAATAAAACGGTACATTTCTCCCATAGTCAAAATCTTTAAGCGATCATTAAGGCGAATATTTATTTCTTAGATTTTGTAATAATTCTGATTAAGTGAAATTGTTCTATTACGGTGGCCTGTATAATGGCTTTCCACAACGAGGGTTAGGGTTTGCCCAACAAAGGTAGTGGAGTCTTACTTGAGTACCATGTAGAGAGAGCAATTCACGTGCAGTACACCGTACATAGGATGTGGTGTTAAATATCTGACCCTTCAGCACCTATTGTAAGGAGTAGGGCTTATGGAAACGCCCAGTTTTCATCACCGGAAAAATAAACTTTGCATTTTTTCGCACTAAAGTTTACGAGACTACTAATGGTTTAGACGTAAAGGCGACAACATCAGGTATTAAAATATTTAGTTCAATTATTCAGTTTTTTAATGTTCACCAAGTAGAGCCTGAAACCAATAAATTCGCCGGGTTTACATCTCTACCCTTCCATCATTCCCTAAATATCCTATTTCTACCAAAGCGTCCCCTATTCCCTACTAACGAAATTGAACTCAGCTGTCCATCGCCTCCCCTAGTAAATACTACTTTTACTTTATCGTTACTTCTTTCATAGATCTCGTTACCAAAAGCCTTGAATATACATTCCACGAAATCACAAGTCTGCTATATTATTCTGTAGAAGAGGAATTATTTCTCGGCTTCGCGTTAGATGATCACGTTTACACATGGCCAAAATTTTCTTACAATTTGACAGATGCATAAATGTAAAGTAAAATAAGTTTTCGGAATAGTCCAATTGTTAAATATGCCTTGCCGGCAGAACTAGTAACCAGGAAAACTTATTGTTATAATGATCAAGGGAATGACTGGTAGTCTGAGATAGAAATCTTTCATATCCTTATATATATATTCGATTTCTTCGAAGTAACACGGAAGTGTTTTTAAAAACTTAGACAGCAACACACAACATGAGAACACATAAAAGGAACACTCACACGTTACGTATTGATAATTTCGACCGACTCGAACTCCGTCTTCTTCGGAAGATTAGTGAAAGAGAGCGAGGAAGGCAACGGGAAACCACCTGAATTATGGATTCTATGGTTTCAGGCTCAACTTTGTGGAGGTTCATTTTCGTTTAAAATGAATACACTTTGTAACTTCCACACGATTTTTATTCGTACTACCGGTTTCAACGCTTCGGCGTCATCATCATCTGAATTATCATTCCCAAGAATAAAATGATGGACACAATAGAGAATGAGTCCTGGTAACTAGTCCAATATGCCGTGTATCGTGAGAGGCAAGGCTTCCATGAGCGTCATCTCATGGGCTTCCATCGTGTCAACCCTTGCAAAGGAACAGTATTGGACAAGGACAGTAGCAGGACAGAAAACGCAGAACAAGAAGACCAAATTAGTTGGAATAGGAACTTGGAATGTTAGGACAATGTTGAAGACAGGGAAATTAGAGAATACTAAGCGAGAGGTGGAAAGAGGAAATAAAGATTCTCGTATTTTAGGTTTATGCAAGGTGAGATGGAAGGATGGCGGGAATTACTGGAGTGATAATTATACAATAATATTTCGCGGGGGGGACGAGAGCCAACGAGGGTTTCTGTAATATTAAATAAAGAGATAGGAAGAAGCGAAGTCAAGATAGAACAAGCAACGGATAGAATATTACTAGCAGAGATACTTAAAATCAGAACTCGGACTTCGTCATTCCTCGGGTGTACATCTCACCGAGTAATCATAAGGAGGAAGACGTTGATAGGATGTACGATGAGTTAGTCACATGTATTTCTGCAGGGAAACATTTGATAGTGATGGGGGATTGGAATGCGACGGTAGGCGATGGTGATGAGGTGGGGGACTACGGTTTAGGTACGAGGAATTACCGCGGGGAGAAAGCAATTGAGTTCCGCAGGAGACAGGGGCTAATCATCCCCAACACATGGTTTAGACACAACAAAAGGCGTTGGTATACATGGAAATTGTCAGGTGACTCAGCAAGGTATCAGTTAGATTATATTATGGTTAGGCACAGGTTTAGGAACAATGTGATAAATTCGCTGTTTTCCAGGAGCGGATGTGGACTCAGACCACAATTTAGTTGTTAAGAAGTGTAACGTCCATTTCAAAAAGATAAGGCAAGGGCGGCGGGTTAGGAAATGGAATTTAGAAGCATTAAATGGATTAACGAAGAAGGAGTATCAGCAGGCTGAAGAGAAAATGATGAATGACGGTAAAGAACTGAGTACAATCGAAAAAAATGGGATATATCAAGCAAGGGATATCGGAAGCCGCAAAAGATACTATAGGCACCGTTAACGGGAAAAGCATAAGGAAACCATGGATCACGGATGGAATGATTACGATGATGGATTAGAGATCAAAATGGATGAATGTAAACACCGAGTGAGGAAAAATGAAGTACAAAGAGTTAAACAATGAATTGAGACGAGCAACAACTAATTCATAAAAAGCATTATGGAAGACGCATTGCGAAGATATTGAAAGTTTGCAAAGGAAGGGTGAAATTGGTGCACTATACAGCTTAAATCACTATCGGGAAGTGAGTAGGGATGATCTGTATGAACAGTTAGAGATAAGTCGGGTAAGATAATGGTTGACACAGAAAAGATGCCAGAGAGATGAAAGGAATACTATATATAGAAGCACTGTACGGTAAAGAACTAGGCCAACAGGGTTAGACATAGAAAGAGACGATGACGAAGAGGAAGATAGCTAAGGACCAGGCATGCTCGACGATGGGGTTGAAAGGGCATTAAGGCAGATGAATTCAAATAAGGCCATGGGGGTAGACAACGCAACTGCGGAACTACTAAAACGTTTAGGAAAATGGTGGAGGAAGAGTCTATATGGACTGATTCGTATTATCTATGAGGAAGGAATCTGACCTGAAGACTTTGTGAGATCATTGCTATTTCCTATTCTGAAAAAGGTGAAGGTTACACCGTGTGAGGGCTACAGAAAAATAAGTTTGGTTTTCCACGCAGCTAAAGTGGTTCTTTGTAATTTTGTTCTACCGTATTCTCTCTTTTCGCAAGAACTAAAATATGAATAATGTTAATTTTTACATTATATTTCCGACCATGATTAGGAACCTGCGTTAGTATTTAATTATTTTTATGTTCAGAAGACAACATAATTGTTTTTGTGCGAATCGCTCCAATTCAGGTGGAATATTATGTCATTTGGATAAGCATTTCATTTTTTAATGATATATAGTTATCTTTTTAGAGATGGCCAAATGCATAGAGAATTCAATGCCAAAATATGGGGTAATAGTTGGTTACAATGCGAAAGAAATAAATATGCAGCTTATTTTATTTTATAACTTTAATTATCAAGTAAACAAAGAAACAACATGCAATGTGTGGGCGACGCCTACTGCACTTATGCAAATATTTGCATAATTGATTATGATAGGGCAATACTTGTTGATGATTCGATCGTACTCGAAAGGCATTGCTTCATTCGTCAGTATTGTAATATAATTCGGAGCTAAAAGCCTCGAAGGTGACTCAATGAAATCGTGATGGAATCGGTCGAATTCGTATGTGACTTTGATGATAATACATTCGACAAAGGAATGAACAGATTCCATTGGAGGTAAAAATGCAATGTTGGGTTTTGGTGAATCAATGCCGTCACTTAAGTTCTGCATTATCCAATTTGGAACTTCTTCACGGGCGCGGGATGGGTGGCATGTCCTCTCCTATTGACCTCTGCAAGGAAGCCGCTGTGCTTGTTCACGATGTAGTGCACGGTGAGGATGGTGCCGTCTGGTTCGTGGACTGTATAGTATCCCCTGGTGTTGTCTCCGTTGCGTTCCTCATGGTGGCTTTTAATGTCTCCGGTATGCCTGTCCTCGACGGCGTATTCGTATTGGTACTTAGGTTCAGCCTGTACGGAAAGAGTAGTACTAATCATTTTATAAATGAATAATTTATTTCGATACCTGATTTGAATTGTAATTTAATTGAGAGGGCTATGAAGCGGAGTTATCTCTGCCCGAAATTATAGCCCTCTGGCAAACTAGTTTACCACGGTCAAAGTTGTTTTAAAGTAATAACTATGACTTTTAAATTAGTGTTTATCGTAGAGTAAAATCCATTTTAGCCGCAAAATAGACGTCAAGACCTATCTAAAGAAATAAACACTTAAGGCATAAAGGGTACAAAAAATAATTTGAGATCGCTGTTTATTTATCGACATTTAAATTGAAAAGTCTAGCTGATATTTTTTGTTCTGACTTCGTAACCAGATGCCTTTTCTTTGATTACGACGTATTTATAAATACATGTAAATGAATTCAAAATAATGTAAAATTTGTAATTATTATTACGGGAACAACAACATTAAGATTGTATGCCTTTGCCTAATGAGTTCAATATTGATTTTAAGTTTTTATTAATTAAAGATTTTAAGTTTAATATTGATTTTAAGTTTTTAACTACGTGGTATGGACATTGAGTTGATTCGAAATACAGGACATTATGGTGTCTGTTTACTTAATGTCCAATCCAAATTGGGGCGTTCTCTTACATTTCGGCTGATGTTTTCAAGAATTAAGTATCAATTAAATATGCCTATAAACTATTTTGCTTGAATAAGTTTTTCATGAAAATGCATGTGTCTGTTTAGGCACAAATTAATTGATTAGAGTAACTCATTATGCAACCACAAATATGATCATGAAACAAACAGTCTACTTCTTAAGTTGGCTGTTGTGCATCGTTGAAGTGCCGGGGAAATCAAACATCTGAGCCAATACTTACATAGTATTCAATCGGATTTGCGACTCGTTTGCCAATGGCGGACACGTGGGGTACGACTTTTGCGATGGGTGCAACGCCAGCGAACTTGGGTACGACTGGAACGGCATAGCCTCGATGCCCGTAGTTTCGGTATGCGGCATACTGGTTGAATCCCCGTCCGATGAGTTGGTGACTTCCGTATGATGGCCGGGGTAGAGAAGTGTAGGAGGAGTGGCGCTGCGGGAAGGCATTGCACACGGCCAGGACCAGGGCGAGGACTGCCAAACGTCCGTCCATCTGCGGCGTAATTCAAATTTTCCATTAAATCAACTCAATTGTAAAGTTAATGTTCATTTGGAGAGATATTTTTGTAGGTCTTCTAAAAACGGTTATGAGAATTTTAAGCCTGCACATGAACACAAATTCAAAATACTCTATGCCAACGTTTCAACTTTCCACTATATAAAACGTAATCGTCTTTTAATTTGCACTGAGCTTCTAATGTAACCCTCTCTGTGGAAGTCTGTGAATAAAGAGCCATACTGCCATATTCGCAGGTGTTTATAGGTCGTCTATTAAATAATTTAAAGCATGATACAAGTTCACCATCGTATTAACTGTTATGTTCATGTGTATTCAGGTGAATTAAACAAATGAATGGGTACATTCTGACTTTTCTTTCCCTACTTTAACACACTCTACTTAGACGCATTCATAGAACCAGATACTTCTAGCGATACATTTGTAAGAATTTAGAAGAAATGTTTAAGTTAAACTGATCATGGTTGTTTCCAAAATTAATATTTTATAAACCACACTAACTGACATATTTAGCAAGTTGGCTAGAAACATTTTATAACGACAGAATATTATGGTCTCCAATTGATACAGTATTTGAATTAAATCGTGATACCATACTATGCTCTATGGCGGAATAGTGTTCACAATCATAATCAGTATGAGAAAAAGTTGACAAGGCTGTTTCGCAACGCGGAAGGAGTAAAAATATCCGAATCGTATTGCTTTAAAAACTGGTTCTACCAGGTCGATAAAAGTAGATATTCCTTATTAATTCCTCTCCATCAGACTGCAGTTGGAACTCGTTGGTAATTCTAACTTGGCTTAATATTATATCGTGTGTACTTACCTCGTTACTTGGTAAATTCCAAAATCTCAATCAGGTTCGCTTGAAACAGCTCGTTTTGTAGCTCTCTGTGGTACTTAGTTGCTCTGTGTCCTCTTCATTCTATGCATCTCATTTATATACTAGCTGTGGGTGCTGCACTGGGCGGAGTTTAAGAACTTGTTATCTAGGGAAGTGTTCATAGGAAGTGCACCTAATTGGGTTAACTAGCCTTATTATGAGCACTTCCCATATCCTAACTCCTCCCATTAGGTTTTAAAGTAGGAGGAGGTGGTTTTGATTTATCATTCTTTGATACCTCATGTTCGTTATTGGTATCTTATATCATAACGTGCCGAAAAGTTGATCTGTGCCGAAAAGTTTTTATCTAAAAAAGACAAAGACGTGCGGCATATTGCAATAAAAATATATAAGTATATTTATTTATAATTCTTTTGTTAATGCCCTATTATGATGACAACCAAATTTCGATCGCAGAGATCATGTAAAACATAGCCATTCCAGGTCCATTAGATTCGCTCTCACTCATGATATAACAATGTATGTTATATCCAGTGTTAGACAAAGATAAGGCTGTCAGTAGCAAAGTTTTTACAATTTGTAAACACCACCCAGTAAGAGGTAAAGCGAGGATATAATTTTAAAATAAAATTTGCTTATTTTAAAAGCCAATACGAGCGAGTGCATCTTCTATTTACCTAAGCGTCATTTGAAAGATTAGAAGATAAAGATATGCTTTCAGATATCCATGTCAAATTTCTACATCTACATAAACACCCTGCGAGCCACCAAAAAGGTGTGTGGCAGGGGGTGTAGCACCATGAGGGAAGGATAAGGGTTGAGGGGGTTGGGGGTTAGGTGAGGAAAGGTGGGGGGAAAAATTTAGAAAGATATATATTACAAAATATTTCAAAAAAACTTAAATTTCATTTTTCCTTATTTTTAGAAAATAAAACGTCTCATTTTTTTATTAACCATTCTATACAAATATAGGGTTACAGGATTGGTGAAGTTATACTTTATCTGTAAGAGGCAGTTGCAGCCTCAGTACCATTCCAAAATGTAAAACAGGAGTAAGTTTTTAATTGCATCTTCAAATTTCATTATGCTTAAAATTTTCTTGATAATTTCACTACTTAGACTGTTTTATGAAGTGTCTATGTACTGAAATGAAAATACTGTAACCAACTAAGTTTTGAAGAGATAATTTTGTTTTTGGCATATTCAGAGATGAAATAATTAAATGTATGGACGAGTACTGAAGCCGGGTTTACAGTCTTTCCTAAAACTACTTCACGTCCAAAAGTAGATAAATTTTTTCATTTTGAGATATTAAATTATGTTTAGTCGTTCTTATCGTAATATATAGGTCTTTTAAGGTATAGGTTTTATTTAAATGGTAAATTACTATAATTAAATCCTTCTAGTTCTTGCTAATAGTTATCAAGCCAGGAATTAGGTTTTATAACTATAAAATCAAATTAAGTGGTTTCTCAGTGAATTTGTAACTATTTCCAAGATATTATTGTGGCAATATATAACTCAAATGGGAATACCGATAGAAAGAACGCATAAATGTTGATGTGTGTCGATAAAAGGACACCAGTAAAAAGTATTCCCAATGTGATATCAAAGGAACGATATATTCGAAATTAAGCCCATATTTATGTTAGAAAGCTTTCCTGAACACTAGGGGAATTCCACCCGCAATGAACCAAACGATGATAATAATAATTTTATATTGACCACTTGGAAACCCCAGAAACAATGCCATGAATTGAGATGTTCGTTGATGGAATGCCTATCTGATTTTCGGTCCCAATAAGTCGAGATCGTGATGAATAAAAATTTAGATTTTTGATAAAGTTATTTACCTAAAAAATTAAATATACTGAAATTCATGTAAAAAAAGCGTTTCATAATTATTTTTTGCTTGTAAAAATATAGTATTTATTTTACTCTCACCTGTTGAAGGAAATATCTGAGAGGTAGTATTTATAAATCATTATTTTTCCTTTCTTCCCAGTGGCTGATCATTTTGATTTTCATTAAAAAACTGTCTTCTAATTGCATCCAATTTTATGAGATTGATTAGAATAAAATACAAATTTTTAAAGTAAGGTGTATGTAACCTATCTTTAGTAATCACCCTGTGAAAATCAAACCACGAAGAGTTGGATGTAAGATTCTAACAATAGACTGTCAAATACAACATAATATGGTAATGGACATGGTTTTTCAATATTTTCATGTTAAAAAAGGACGTATGGCAAAAGAGTAGGGCAACTATTAGAATAAATTGCTATGACACTTAATTTGTTAGCTTTAAACAGACCCTCCTGTCCAAAATCAATCTCGTTTCGACAATGTTTCTTGATACTCTGCAAAAGGAAATTGGCTGAATCTCACTATTTTCAAGGTGTAATTTTATTGGAATTTCAACTGTATTCTCGGCTTAGCGCAATACCATATTTAGCATGGACAATAGTGTGTCTTAATTCATGCTTTATTACCAGCCCCTGTCGGAAATCCTTCTATCATCCTGAACCCATTGAGGTGTGTGTATTAATTCCATTGAATGCCCAGCAGAGTAAATGATGCTAATGTTAGAGCATATAAATAGTGTGTCTAAGTAATTGTTTGTATTTGTAACACTGCTGTACTTCATTTTGGTGGTTTGGGTATAACAGGGCGGGTAGTGCGCCGCTTATCTGCCTATTAGGTCTCTTTCAGACGGGGAGGTTACAAAAATTATGGAGCACTATATAAGCACTAATTTCCAAATTGTTTGGCCTTGGTGTAACCAGCGCTATTTTCTTCGTTTCTCAAGACCCACTGACTTCTGCCGTTCAGCACAGTAGGAAAAATTGGTTAACGAGGAATTAGGAATTAGAGTTTTCACCTTCGTGAGGCAAAAAATATTCGTGAAAATTTGCGCATGAGGACTACAGAGAAAAAGAGGGCAGACCTTAAAAAAAGAATATCTTCCTACAGAGGAAACGATAGGAATTGGAAAGACGAAAAGAATCAAGAACCCAGGATCATGAGAGGCTTCATTTGAAAGAGAAATTCGGCAATACGCGTTTTGGAAGAAAATATGTGTAATAGTGGAGGCAGGAGGGTTGATGCCTTGATCAAAAGAAGCATTTGCAAGAAAAATTACTTTTATATCAGACATTATGGTTAAATTCGTAAAGAAAATATTAGCTTATACTTTTAATGATAACTGTGGGGTATTTTTAGGTTAGAGTATTTGTTTAGAGTAGTTACTCGTACATCCACATAAGGTTTTATATCACTTAAATAGCTAAAGTAAGTGTGGAAAGTAAATTAATCGTATTAATTTTACATTTTTCGAAAACATAAAAAAAATTAAATCTAACCCTAATGACGTTGTTTATTCAAGTGTCGGAATTCGCCAATATGATAGTTTCTATCTTTAATTATTTAAAAGATAAACAGTTAAAACAACTTCTCGCCCTGTTCATGGTGGAATGTAATGATTGACCGGCTAGGGTCAGGTGGCTACAAGCCATGTGCGTGATTTAAGCGTTAACGCCGTTTACTCGACAGAGCGCTGCCCGGAATACATGCAGCCGTACCACAAACATTGATGCGGTGGACGGCAAAAATTGTCGCCAGCTAAAACGAAAGCTAAATATTTATTACTCGGCTTAAATTGAAAGTAAATCGAGAGAAACCTGTAATATTGCGAAATAGTTTCATCTCACAGCTCCATTTCTGAAATGTAGGATGAACCTTTGGTATTCAAAACGTTGATGAAGAGGTCACTGACCTCAGTATTCTTTGCATTCGACTTCATTTGTCATTAAAAGATAAATATATGGTTATTGTTGTGTCAAACCGTTCTCTTCCGGTATTTTCTCCTAGATGAAATATTTTCTTCCAACTGCAAGTTACTACCCCTAAACATCTCCATGGATATGCAATTAAGGCGCCAAGTTGTGATTTATGAGTAGAGAATTGTTTTAAGTGCATTATTTATTTAAATTTCGTTGACAATCTGGCGTAAGGATTTTCATCAGTTCAATAAATTTTAACTGTCGGTGTTAGTGAAAAATTACCTATCTGTATTATGAACCGCTATTGCTGTTGGCGGATACTGAACTAATAACCACATTTCCAACTCAATCGTAACTCATATGATTCTCCTCGCGTTCATTCGATAGGCAGACATAAGTGTTAGCTTGAGCTTAACTTGTGCCAAGAAGAGGAAGAGTGATGGAGACGTGGGGCTAAAGCTATAAAGTAAGGATGGAGTTAGACCAATCAGGAAGTTAATCGAAGTTGCAATCATGTATTAGCTCTCACTTTTCCCTCTGCAAAATGAGTGCGTTAGTGGGGGAATCGACTGAATGTCGAAGTCTTTCCTGTTGCTGCCCTCATAGATCAATGAATCACATGCACAATAAAAAAAATTATTTTTTAAAAATTATATAAGTTAAGCTTTCACGCGGTATCTGTTTCAATTCGATTGGTGTTCTCCACGAAACACCAAGCTAATGGGAATGAATTCTATTGCTTTTCTCAGCCAAGCACTTGGTGCTCAACAGCTCAGTCTTGGAAATTCTATTTACAGTTTCAATGTGGAAGAAACAGGACTATTGTCTGTGATTTTTTGTGTAAGTACAAGGGAAGCTGACTATAATACAGTTACGAGCTATTAAAAATTGTCATTTTAATGGGATTCCCTTTTTTATAAGCTTTATTAAAATGTATTTGTATGTTATTTGAAATGATTAACTACTAAATTTGCAAAAAAATCACTCAATCCTGCGGCACATTCTTCGATACACTTCCTTCTATTATCGCCAGACGCAATATATCTTTGTCTAATCTTATGACTGGACGTATTGTTCTAATTGTGGTAACAATCAGTGTTCTTGGTAGATTTTTTGACAGTGCACCACTTACCCGATAAACATTTACTTGTATAATTGCCATTATCCATGAAACTCTTTTATGTGAAGGAACTTAAACTGTAATAAAAAACCGCATCATCCATTGAAGAATAATGTTCCTATGTGTTTGATCCTTTCTCTATCGAATTTTACTGACTGAAAAAAGACTTATATGTCATCTTCATGCAATTTAAACTGCCAAGGCACGTTCGGTAGTCGTTTTTTCCTTCGGATGACTGCCTCTAATATGGTATCAGATGACTGTCTCTAATATGGAATCTTGGCGAAACGACGCCTGACTGGTCGTTTTCACAGTTCTCCTGCCGGCCTTTGGTGGTTTATTTATTGTTTTACAATAATGTCCGATTGATATTCAGGGATTTATGGTAAATATGGTTTATTAAAAATATCTATTCATGTCATGCGGTTACATTTTCTCAAAGCTAACGACACAATTTCCACCATTTTTAATGAAATAAAATATATTGGCTTGATCCAATAGTGACTTTTTTGTGACCGAAATTATTTTCATTTTGAAACCTATATCCTCTTTTCTTATCTGTACAGCCTCTCTTTTTGTTTATTGTCTTGAAAAGTATCCTCGTACATCTGCGTGGTTTCTGTGTTTGGAAATGATATCCATGACAACAGCTCCCGTACCAATACCTCCTCACATACCAGTAACTCTCGTGCGAGGCATTCAGTTGTGGACAAAAATCATAATATGATTCCGGGCAATGAATGCACTCTTGGAAACACGAAGGAAAGAAAAATTATCATCATCATTTAGGTTCAGTTATGATATATTTGAAAGTTTTCCTCGAAGAGTTGTTGAACGAATGATTATCAAACATTTATTTGCAATTCATGGCGTCGCTAAATAAAAGGGCGTGGTCACGATTGAATGTAAGGTATTGAATAAATAATATTACAGGAATAAAAAGTTAGTAGTTGATTTTCGGAGGTGTATAATATAAATGAAACAAGAACAACTGGATCCCCGTGACTGTTGAACTTGTCTTGTTTCCGGAATAAGATTTCAACCGAGGCGAAAAGAGAAAGGAAAGAATAAGAAGTGTTGAGTAACAAGTGTCAAGCAAAGAAATAGCACTTCATTTTCCTACTGATTCAAACGCTGATATTTTTAAAGAACCGGAATCAAGACGGTGGCAATGCTAAAGCTTGTCAATCAGTCACTGTGAGTTTTCCAATGCGTAGATAGTAATGGCAGTACCTCAACGTTTCTTATCCCCAATTTATGTATGATTAACCTACATTCATTATTACTCCGCTTTGGGCATCACAACCTGAAATTTTATTATTCCCATCTTCAATAGAATGTCATCAATTTTCCATGGTGGGGTTTATTCGATAACTTCTTCCGTTTAATATCTTATAATAATACAATATTATTATATAAGAAGATATACCATTAACATATTTTATTTTAACGGTTAGCTCTTTCGTATTTTGTCCCATTTCGCCTCATCTCCTTGTTTTTTCTTCCCAGTTACCCTACCCGCTGTTCCTCGTGTTTAAATCCCAGTTGTATATATTTTCCATTAAAACCTTAAAAATATATTTACTCAGCTATAGACTGTGACACGAATAAGAGGGGAAAAAATTTCAAGTCCAAAATTTAACACTGGTATTAGCAATTTTGTTGAATTATAATTAATCGTCTACATTCACTGAGAATAGATGTATCACTTCCACAACATTTCTAATCATGCCACTTGTATTATAATACAAGTGGCATGATTAGAAATGTGGATTGTGTTGTGGAATAATTATTTACAATCAGCAGAAATATATGGTTCCCTATTGATCTACTGATAGGGTATTTAAATAAATATTAAGAGTATCGTATATACGTGTAGTACTGTGCGACTTGGTGTTACTGTTTCAAAGTGATAGGAAACAAGCATTCGTCAGTGGGTTAATAACTTTAACTGCTAGTTTTGGTTCTTTATATTGTGGTTTTTAAACCGGAAATTTTTTATGTGCCTAGCTCCAAATTTAGCAACTATTGTATTAGCTATCTTGTAGAGTTCCGGAAAGGAGAACTGGCTGAGCAGTCTTCCGTTTCTCGAATGCTTCTTTTTCTTTAAAAGCCCCTCAAATACATGGTTAGGTCTTAAAAGTTTCAGGTATATATTTGCGGAAGTTCATCCATTGTAATGATAGTTCTTCATTGTAATGATGAAATCTTCATTTTTTCCTATGCTTTTACATGCATAGAACGCTTTAATGAAACATAATTTAGTCTAGTTATTCGGGTTATATTTTGAGCATCCGCCTTTTCTCGGAATGGGGTCATTGCCGAAACTCCCGAACGCCTTCAGGTGCTTACTTTCATATGATATCAATCGGTGAGAGGGCACACACTGCACCAATGGCCTGCATAACTGAATGGTGCATTTCATAAGATACCTTTCCCAAGTTCAAGTTGGTTTTTATGGCACGCGTAGTACTGAATAAACGTTTTCGTCATTGAAATTATATTAAGGTTTCAAATCAAGGTCGACTTGAGCATTTTTCTTCGTTCGTCAAGAGAAAGTCTTCAAAATACGAGGAAGGAATCTCGTACAACAGGAATATTATTTTCTAAAACAATGCAAAGTATTGACCTACTTCTGTGGTGCAGTGTGTGATAGTGCGAAACATCTCGGTAGAAATAGTATCTCCCATAAATACTATGTATCAAGATATTGATACCTCTTTTAATGATGATCCGATAGTCTTCCGCCAAAGTTCTTCATTTTAAATATTGGAATTTAGTTAAATACACTTGAAATTATATGTTTACTGACCCAGTGGTTACTGCCCAGAAAAGCACAAGCTCAATTTTAACCCAAATTTAGATATTTTAGGTATGGTGTTCATTTTTATAAAGCCATTTATAAAATTTGTTCCATGAAATGTCCTAGATACGAATCATATTTTTTTATTTAAGTGAAGTGAAATCCGAAGCAGTAGAATATATTAACATTAAAAATTGATTAAAGTAATCAGGAAACGTTTACGAGTACAACTCAGTCGCTAAAAACTCAAGTAAGTAAGAGAATAGATCATTTTGGCTAAACTATGTGGAATTTCTGCAAATTCCAAGGAATGGCAGGAAAAAACTGCAATTTCGAAATTCATAAGTTTTTACACACTACCATAGTTTCGCTGCCACACAGCGTCAACATGGCTGATGTTTTTCCTACCATGCCTTACAATGATAAATTATGTCTAAATTCATGATTGGCGATAAACATTGGAGATGAAAAATTTATTAATTAGTTGAATGTAATCAATCCATCAGTCAGTTATTTTCCTTTAAATTTCTTATTTTTATAGGTATTTCCTTAATATACACTTAAATATTTGGTTTAATATTTAATTAAATAATATTATCGTTGAAATATCTTCGTAAAAAAACTTTTGCAGAGTTGTCCGAAAGTTTACTTTTTAGTTTTCTATCGTAATGTCTCCTTCCGCCCTTCCAAATAGATATTTCCTCGCTCCTCAGTTTGTCTTTCCATTTAATATCATGCAGCATTCTCCTTTTGAGCACCTTGACTCAAAGATTTCTTTTATTCCTCGCTGTTCCGCTTTTCCTATGTTCCATGTCTCTGTTCCGTAGAGTGCCATACTTCATACGAACAATTTGAGGAACTACTTACTTGTTCCTTCCCACAATCTTAGGCTCTTTGAACATAGTATTTCTCTCTTCTTTATCAACGTCTTTTAGCTTGGACTACGTTTCGCTTGATGCCGTTCGAACTTCTTCCAACCGAAATTATACTGCTATTCAGACAGATGAAGGATTTCACTTTTCCTAGTTTCACTCCTCGATTTGTGATACATGTCTCCAACTTCCCTATTCCACACACAATGATACGAGTTTACTTCTTGTTGATGTACATATTATGTTCATAAAATACTTAGTTTATAGCCTTCGTAAACTCAAAAGCTAACTTTTTCCTGTGCTCTGTTGTTTTAGGACTTCCCACATTGCTACACATGAAAAAACGAGTATTTATATTGCACAAAAAAATATAAAACCGAAAAACGAGTTGAGATGAACCAGTTAAGAGTTTTGGAAGGAAATTTGTAACACCAAATAAGTAATGGAAACTTTCATTGCAATGAAAATTTAACTGTGAAGAATTGTATTGAGTCCAAGAAAGGATTGAAAAAAGACGTTATAGAAAAGACAATGAACAAAATTGTATTGTTAATGGTAGGCTACCAACTTAGGACAATTTTTGATGAAACGTATAATGGACTATTTAAGACTGTACTCCAAAGCCCAAAATTATGGGATAGCAAATATCTTGAGACCCAATACCATGTATTTCAATAACGCATTCTTTAGCATTACATATTTTTACCTCGCTTATTTTAATACAACAAACAATCTCCCTACCTCACTTCTCAGTATTCTCCACTCTATTACCTTCTCAGCATCCGATTGTCTCTCAGTATCTATTGCATTCACATTCCCACCCCAATATCTCAGATGCCTCCAATGCGCTCTTATCCTCTAGCATCAAGCATGGTAAAAACAGTAAATGTGGTATATGAAATATTTAGCACTTTACACTTTAGCAAAGTACACTACCAACATAGTGAGGGAAGAAATGGGAGGAGAAAGTAAAATGGAAATATTCCTTTCATAAGAGATTACTCTTTACTTAATTTATTCTGGTGAGTTGATTTATGTACTCTTTTGTTTTAATACTTGGTGATGATGAACAACTAAGACAATCCGCTTTTTTATCCACAACCATTTGCAAAATATTGAAATAATTTGGAGGTAGAAAATCTCATTGATGGAGATTTTCCATTTCGTTTCATTTCTTATTCTCACTTCAGCGAATGACTTTTTCCCGAGTTGAAGAGATATATTTGAATGAAGGTACAATGAATAGTAAGTCCAGTAATTTCGATAACCGTCAACCCATTTCAGCACAATACATTATTTTTAATTATTAAAAGGTTTCAAAGCAAATTCATTTATTGATTTCATAGTTATTCTGTTTTTTACAATCTAATAGTTGCTTTAGAAATAGTTTTATGTGAATTTTTGTACTTAAGTTAAGTTCAAAAACGTGCTTAATAAAGAATAGAGGAATATAGTATTATTCCCCTTTTCCCCTATTCCCTTTTTCCCTACTCGCTTCAACTGTCAGGAATAATACTATTCCTTGTAAGCGTCCAATTTTTTCTGGTGACACATTCATGATGTGGGCTGGTTATGTTGAGATGTAGGGAACGTACTGACAGACAGAGTGAAAGGTGAGAAATTTGAAATGTAGATAGTAGATTTCTGGATAAACCAAGACAGGAATGTTGAGAGTGATAGGCTGCAGTGACGATTGCTGCTCCTTTCATTTCTCTGAAAGAATTACGACAAATAAAGAAAGGAAAGGGAAAAAAGCATGTATCTGAAAATGTGGCTAATACTTTTAACATTCCGGTTTTGAGATGGGTGAACCGGAAATATGATAGAGTTTCCAAATATGCCGGGTTTTACTCGACCATGTTCCATAGTATGTCCTGTTCACGGTAAATTATGCGTACCCAAATTAATGTATTAAGGTTTTAATAAATTTGTGTGCGTGGTTTTCTTTCAAGAAGCCTTGTTGGGTAAAGAGTATAATATGAATTACTACATTTTCTGCCTAAGAAAGAAGTACCTTTAATGATTTATTTTATATATCTACGTGCAAATTTTTTTTTCAATAATTCGCGTTCTGACTTGGTGTAATGCAGTCTCAACTAATTGGAAGACAGTGTTAAAACGCTTAGGCATACTTCTTTATTTTTTTGCTTCGACGTCAGAGACATGAAATAATATATTAAAGAATTGATTTCATTTTCATATATATAATGTTAAATGTAAAGATATTCAAATTTTACTCTAGGAAACCCTTGTTCGGACTTTAATAGCGCTTCGAGGCCAAAATTACTTGTATCAAACAAGTGACTCGTATTTGATTATTAGCAAATGACATAATCTTTATGATAACGGCGAATGGTTAAATTATTGCATCATTGCAGTTTATACACATGTACCTTATATGTATTTGTAGATATAATTCAAATATCTCACCAAGTGAGTTCATTTCGTACTTCCGATGTCTCTAAGTTTACCAGAAGTATATAGAGATTTATTTGATGTGTGTATGTTTTACTGCGGTAAAGGTGGAACTTTGATAACATACATTTACTGGGAAGACCTTAATAAAGACTTCCGTGTGAAAATGTCTTCTTTTTGGTGAAGTTCGTCAATATTTGTAACAAGAAACATTATATTTCATGAAAGTAAATTGTCCGTTACATTGAAACATATTTTCCAAAAAAACATTCTTCACATAGCTGTAGTTACATAAGTTCAGTTGCCAAATTTTAATCCTGCTGTTACCTGATTAAAATAAATTAAAAGCACTTACAACTTTTTCTCATAGATTTTATTTATTTTTTATACCAGTTTCAGTAGATGACCATTTCTAACTTCTCCATGTCTACTTTGTACGTTGACTATGGCCGGCAGGCGTTGAAGTCTCCTGGAGAAAGTATCACTTAGTAGTGCGTGCTTCTAGTTTACCTTATCCTCGCCTATTTCCATAAAAGCGTCATCTATCATTTAGATTGGAATTCAAAATTCTTTGTAGAGAGTCGAGCGTGTAAACTATATACATGGAGCTAGCGTGTTGCTTTTCCCACTCTTTTAAATATCCTGGTAGGAAGTAAAAGGAGTAAATGTTATGCTCAGTTTTGTAAATCTCCTTTCTGCGGTCTCACCTTAGAGAAATTAACCGGCTACGACGATTGATGCTTTCGTTAGGAAAATCAACTTAAAGACTTTCCTGTATACGACAGCAACTTAAATCACACGAACAAGCCATATTAGAAACGTATCGGCATTAAAAGTTTCCTTTCTTTTTCTGGCTACTTGTAATTTTATTTGGCTCGAAATGGTTATGGTTTTCTAAAAATGCAGATAATTTCATGCATAATATTCATCACCATTTGTCATGTTTAGATCCAATGGGTTATACAGTATTGTAAATATCTAACAGTTTTCACACTTGAAAAATCAATGTATGTTCATTTCCTTTAGCCATTAGAAAAAATCATTTCAATGTCAGTAGATAAGCATCTTGATAAATTGGCACCTGAAGAAGATTGATATTTTTGCTCAAATTAATAATTAGTAATTTATAATAAACGCATACATTATGATATTCAGAATTTGGATAATGTATGCACGTTGTTTTCATTTTATGATATTTAGGTTAAGAGTTTATAAATACTCTTCACTAATGAGATTTTAGCGTCTTCAATAACTTTTTAACATTTTCCTTTGTGATAGCAAGTTTCATTGGATATGACTTATACCATAAAAACCTTATTTGATTCATCAATCCATAGCAAGTGGGTTGTGGTAGTCCAATGGATAGAGGGTTTGACTACTGACCAGAGGGTCCGAGTTCGATTCCTCTGTATTCTGGAATATCCTGCAGTTGGTGACCCTCATCTTTACACGACCTTTGCAACTTTTTGGAGACCTGAACTCCCTCGGAAACCATATCCGGACCAGGGAAATGAACTACACCATTATGTGTTGATTTTACACGCCGTTAGGCTTAGTAATAGGGAGCCCTAACCTAAGGTATCAAACCGACCTTCGAGTTAGTAACCGTGGTATATATCAAATTATGATATTTTATTTTAAACTGCACTTAAAAGTTATTTAGGAGGATGTACGTAGATGGATTCACAGAAGTATTGTCTAAGCCACTCCAAACTTCTAGCACTTCTTCAAACCTTTTCGTTAATTTAAAAATAATTTGTATAGAATGCACTGCATTTTATTTTCTTTAAAAAAACAAAAACAAATGTTACAAAACACACTCAACCATGAAATACATTATTTTCAGAATAGCATTTCTTAAAAATTTTAGTACTTGGTGATGATAGGGTATAATTAGGTAATAAAAGGAGCAAAATGGACACATACAAATGAACATAAAACAAAAGGAGCATATACAAATGTATGAAATTGTATTTTTGAAATCATCATAATGAATGATAAGAGACTTTTCCCTTAAAATGCTTAGCAGTATTGATTATGGTGAAGGAGGTGATACATAATTTCTTGAAAGTGAAAATGTGATTGGCGAATGAATATTTATGAATGCCAGCCATATCCTTCAATAATGATTATAATGGTTCACGATGGGTGCGACCGCGGCGACCTTTTTCACGACCTGTGGGTGAGCGGCATGTCCCTTCCTCTCGACCACGGCCTGGAAGCCGCTGTGCTTATCCACGGTGTAGTGGACGGTGAGGATGGTACCGTCGGGCTCTTGGACAGTGTAGTATCCCTTGGTATTGTCTCCGTCACGTTCCTCGTGTTGGCTCTTAATGTCACCAGTGTGCTTGTCCTCTACACCATACTCGAATTCATATTTGGGATGAGCCTAAGAAGAACATTAATTAAGCATTAGTCAACGGAGAAACCTTTAGTTTTCTCTTAGTGAATTGGTAAATACCGTATTTCATGTCCCTAATTTAATTGATTGAAACAAATAACCATTTGGTCGGGTGAACTCACTTGATAATCCACATAATAATGTCCTTTTTGTTCAAAGGATGTGGATCCATAGTTCGTAAATTGCGAATTCCTTCGTCCGCCTTGGTTTGACCCTTGGGCGAGGCTGAACGTGCTATGGCTGACTGCGTGGTTGTACTGTGGGAATGCGTTGACGGTGGCGATAGCCAAGGTGATGAATGTTATGAATACGTTCATCTGCATGTTAAAAAAGCAGAATATTATATAGGCCATCATATTGTGTTCTTGAATAATTAATATAATGTGAAAGTTATTTACGAGCAATTAATTGTGTTCATCACCATTTTAAAAAATGAAATTAATGTTTAAAATGTCCGAAAACTAAAACAAACTTCAATTCGCAAACGATAATGCTACTTTAGGTATTAATCACTACTAATTTCATTTTTTTCTTTGGTTTCAATGTGCTGTAGTGATATATAGATGTTATCTTCTTGGATTTGGTCAATTTAAACTTTCGTAATTATTTTTACTTGTAATTACAACTGATTAATTTATAGAGAGAGTTGAGACTCATTCAAACATAATTTTTTTCTGATCTCTAAGACATAGCTGATATGATCTCAAATGTATTTATTAAAATGCACTTTTCCATAACGAATAAAGTGCATTTGGCCGTAAAATTACTAACTATGATTGTCATTCCATAGCCCCAATTACCAGTCGTAGCATTATCATGCGTCCCGATAATTTCAATTAAATTTAAATATTAACCTCTTATTACGTTATTGTAACTATAGATTTGCCTTCAAACCTTTTCCGTAGTTTTCAAACTTCGGACAGAACAAGAGATGAATTAAGAGTTCTGATTGACTGGCTTAAGTCTTCTGGAATAATTATGTCCTTTCCACTTCCCGTGTCCTTTATATACGAAGTATTTTTTTTACATTTGGGCGTGTTCGAATATTTCATTTGAGAGGGGTGACGGGGTACGAAATTTAGAATGGCGTGTGATGTAGCAGATAGCAGAAAGAATTGGGGTACGGAAGCTGGAAAGGTGTGCTTGGTGTATTAGGTACGTCTTTGATCTCGTGCCTTTTCTCCCGAACTAAATCCGGAAAATATTCAAAGAGAAGGGGACGGTCGCCCAGTTTGGCTGAAATGTGTATTCTTGTTTTGATTTAAATGTAATTGGAAACTTGATTTTAGGCCAAGCGTGTGGCGTTTTTAATTTTTGTATTGACTTCTACTACTTGCTATCCGTACTCCTTTACGCCTTTTTTGAAGTCTTTGGAACGGCTTTATTACTAATGACTCACCTTCTCATTGTTATACTTTGAAAGGGTGTCTATTGAACGACAAGTCTATGGTTAAGTTTTTCCTATACTATTTAGGCGTGGAACTTGTTTGGTGGAGGTAAGTTTATTATGGTGATCGTTGGCAGATAATATTTAATTTCCATATAGAATTTCAGTTGTTAAAGATTTGGCAATCTTCTTCATAGCTGATTTTTATATCTTTATTAAAAGCCAATTCTATATTTTGTTATGATTAACGAATATCTAATTTTATGGAAAGAATAGAGCAGGTAGAGCAGTTTACATATCTCGGAAGTGTTTTGGACCAATACGGTCAAAGTGGTAGGGACGTAAGGAGAAGAATTGCGCTAGGCAAGGAGGCTTTCTCAAGGAGGAGGGAGTTGATGACGGGGACGTTGAGTAGGGATGTTAAGACAAGTCTCGTAAAAACTCTGATATGGAGCGTAGCTATGTACGGCGCGGAAACGTGGTCACTGAAGCAGGAGGATAGACGTAGATTGGAGGCTTTTGAAATGTGGGTGTGGAGAAGAATGGAGAAGGTAAAATGGACCGAAAGGAAAACAAATGAGGAAGTACTGGAGATGGTGGGTGAGGAGAGGGATTCGTTTAGAGAAATCCTATGGAGGCAGAGAATATGAATGAAAGGCGTATTGAGCGGTAGTGGAATGTTGAAGAAGGTAATAGAGGGGAGAATGTTGGGCAAGCGAGGTAAGGGCAGGAACAGGGTAGGGATGTTGGACGGGATGAAGGGAGGAAAGAAGTACACCGAGATGAAGAGGGACCTGATATAGATTAGTTTGCTAGGTGGGGAGCCAGAAAATGTTTATTTGATAGTTGTGTCCATCCAAAAACCTACCTTAAACGGTAGATTACCTAATAATAATTTTATGGAAGGATTTTGTCCCTTCTCTGGAACTTGTATGTTATATTGATCGTGTTCTTCGAGACACTCTTGTCACATTAATGCTATTATTAACGGTTTTAGAATGGATGAATAATTGAATTTTACTTAAATAATTTCAGGAGTACATAGCTCTTCGTAGGTAGTGATACCATCAGTTACATAATGGCGATCTCGAAAATGCTTTATGTTTCTTAGACGCCATGCACCCGTAGCGTATCGTTCGTCTCTGGAGATTTAGTATTCTCAAGAAGAATAGGTTACCCATGCTGGGGAAATCAAAGAAATACGGAAAGTTTTATTCCTCTCTTAATAAGGTAATACAGGTATCTGTGTTCCTCGACTGATCCCCACATTTTTCGACTCTCATAGATTTTCTGTCAATTGTTTTCACTAGGAGGGCCTTAAAAATCTCTTGAATGGACTTAGTGATATTTTGTACTATTCAGTGTTAGGTCCCATCATTGATTCCCTATTTCTGATTATTTTCACCTTGAAAATTGTCCCTTTGAATTGTCCAATTGAGTTGTCCCTTGAAAATGCACTCAATGGATTTTCGCTCACTGTAGTAAATACGAGTGAAACTTGAAATCAAAAATACTAACCCCTCTAACAAGGCTTGGTCAATTAAAGGATTAAACAGAGAAATAAGATTTCAACGTCAATATCGTGCTTTCTTTGATTTTGCGATAAATCTATGGTATAAATTATTATCTTTGATCAGTTTATAGTAGTTTTAGCAATTGATAGAGATTAACTCTAATGAAATAGATACAAGGTATTAATGTTATGTGAACCCCATCGGAGTAGACTGCAATTAATTGTAGTAGCAGAACAATTGATTTTATTCTTCTACAACCAGCAATAAAGTCTTCAGCATCAGTGAAGACAATTTAGTTTATTCAACAGAAAAATACAAAATCTGTATTAGCATTGTTTTCTGAAAGTTCTTGGATCGTTTTTTAATAATGAAGCCTACATGATTTTGCTGAAGGAGTGCAATATAGAATATGCCCATTGCACTATTATTAATGAGAATATGGTAATTAAATATCACATAGAGCAATAGCTAAAGTTCTTTTATGTATTTCTCTTAAAACAGGAATATATTGAGAACACCGGCGTTAGGGTGCAACCATAAAAAGTATTGAATGGCCTAGTGGATGAATGTAAAAAGTATCGTTACCGTTTATATGTGAGATCTTAAAACACTTTCCAATGTAGTCTATAATCCTATTTCACAAGCAGTAATATATTTTTTACAGTCTTGAGAAGCAAATTTAACAAAACTGCACTTTGCGATGAAATGGTATTTTTCCAAAACTTTTCAATTCCTGCAATTCATTCATCTACATCTACATAAATACCCTGCGAGCCACCAAAAAAGATGTGTGGCAGGGGGTGTAGCACTATGAGGGAAGGGTAAGGGATGAGGGGGTTGGGGTTATCAAATAGCTGAGGAAAGTTGGGGGGAACCTGTAAGAAAAAAAATCTATATTTTTACATTATATACATATATATATATTTACATACATATACATATATACACACATATATATACACACATCTATACATATACATATCCTCGCGCAGTCCCTAACCTGTGAGTTAATACTTATTGTAATTAACTAACTCCTGGAAATTTCGACTACAAGCATTCTGGTCCTTTATCGTTCTAGGAAAAAATGGCATTTTAAACCTGTCAGTCTTGCAGTCTATCTCTCTAGTGTTATATTCGTGATCCCTTCGACCGTGATACGTTGGGGTTCGTATTATATCCTTGATGTCATCGGAAAAGCGCACATCTTTAAATGTTTTAATAAGTTTAATCTATATTGTAAACGCCGCTGTGTAAGAAAACCCCAATCTAAATTGTCTAGCAAAGTGGATACGCTGCTACGTTGGTCATAACAATGTTTGACAAATCTAGCCCCCCTTCGCTGAACTCGATCTAATTCCGAAATCAAATTTATATTTTGAGGATCCCATATACTGGCAGCATACTCTAGGTGGAGCCAGACCAAGGCAAGGAAACATCGTTCTTTCACTTTTTCGTCGTATTTACCTAACACTCTTTTCATATATCCCAATTTTTTATTAGCACGACCGCATATTTCTCGTATGTGTTTTCCCCTGGACAGATCGTGAGTAATTGTTACACCCAAGTATTTTAAGGAATCTACCCTCGCGATTTTGGTTTGTTTCACTTTGTAACTATAAGGGAGGGAATTACTCTTTTCCCAAAAATGTATTATTACGCATTTTTTAAAATTTAATTCCAATTGCCATGTATCGCACCAATTTTGAATTGCATCTAGATTGTTGGCTAACACGACTCTGTCTTCGTGACTTCGAATGTCCCCATAAATTACTGCATCATCGGCGAAAAGACGAAGCTTGCTATTAACTACGGTTCTGAGGTCATTTATGTAAATAAGGAATAGGAGGGGGCCGATGACACTTCCTTGTGGTACACCCGACGTGACCTTAACAGTATCGGATGATACACCGTCCAGGACGACTGTTTGGGCACGATCACTTAAGAATTGTTTAATCCAGTTAATAATACTCTCGTGTATTCCATAAGTTTCCAATTTCACGAGTAATTCATGAATATCAGCGCAACTTCAGGAAGGAAATCTTCCTCATAATGTAACCTTGAGCATTTTTATCCTTGAGCCTTACAGTTAAATTTGCGATTCAAGGTTTTCATTGGTAAATATTTTGAAAGTAACAATTTATTCTTCATCAAAACTTTAACGTTCAAATTAAAGAATGCTAGAAGATAAATATTTGCTAGGTCAAAAACTTTTGTTTTGAGGCTAATATCAAGTTGTATGCGGTAGACCCCGGGGATCATTACAGACTTAAAATCATACAAAGGTGACATTATATTTATCGTAGAGTTTTATGGGATTGTACTTCCCCAGTGAAAGACATTTTTTAATGAAGAAGATGTTTGTGGTCACGTAATGTAGGTGGACAACAAGAACAAGAGTCATTTTTCTCGTAGCTAATGAAGACGATGAAGAATGCAATTCGTCAAAAATTATCGATTCCCTACAATGACACAGGACAGTAATAACAATTAGGCCTAGCAATTTCAGAAATATAAAAAGGAATGGCATCATCTAATATTTTAATTTCAAGATGGACAAGGTTCGTCCTTATATTTTCCCAGACCAACCATGTTCCTTTTGCTATTATAGTGTCACGAATCGCTAATCGTTAGAAGATGAATGTGTAAGCAAAGTTATTGATTTTGTAAGCTGTCTAAGGTGGATGAGAAAATTAATATTCCTCTAAATGAGTTTTTGCATTGATAGCTTTATTTTCCTTGCCATTCCATTACACTTCTTAGCTGGGAGGACGGTTGATCTCGTGAATGCAGCTTAATGACAGTGAAAGGATTTTAAATCGGACTGATTATCCAGATATTTCTGATTTATGATGTCTGCTTCTCCAAACAAAAACTTACAATACTGACCTTACAATCTTACAACTGGAAAATGATAATGTTGACGTTGAACATGTAAGTTTAGTGGATACATATAAGTCGGATAAAAAAAACTGGAAGAATATGACATTTTAACGTCTATAGAAACTAAATTTATTACTAGGTTACTATTTGTGAGGTTTTACGAAGTCAGAAGATGGTGATAGTAGCTTCGTTGGTGGTTGGGTAATATCCACAGTACCCAGTGTACGCGGTATCTATTCCTCCGGATTTGGCATTTCCTCCATTTAATTAGTAGAAGTTATTAGAATAGGCAATCCATAAGATAGGTTATTTACACCATCTGAAATATGTGGGCTATTCTGTTCGATGGGATGTTCAGAGAATGTAGGACGGGTGGAGAGAGAAACCCCGGGATCGATATTGGTCTACTGTTAGAGTAAGGTGTCAAGTTTTATTTTTTTTAATATTGCCTCAACACATCATGCAACGGGCAGCGTACTTTACTTTGACGGCTCTCAACGTAAATAACTTCATGTAAGCTAGTGATTGGGTACAATAAAATATCCTGCCACCACCGGAATTCCTTCAGTTATGGATTCGGTGTTTGAGATTCTTATTAATGTTAATTCTTTTTTGATATTTTCAATTTTTAAGGAAAAAGGCTTATTTTTTACAATTACTTAAATGAGTATCTATTGAGAAAATTAATAAATAAATTCCAAAATATTAGCGATTTAGCCTCGACGTTAACTGACTGCTGCCTATAGGTTCGTTTCCAAACTGTATGAGCTCCAATCAATAGATAGGACATTGAAATCTCCCCCGATTATAACCTCATAATGAACGTTATATTGGGATAAGAAACCTTTTATTTGAATATCTAATTCTAGTATTGAAATGTATTTGTCGCCCGGCGACATATAAAATGTGCATACATAAATTCTTTTGGAACGAGGACTTTTAATTGAGCACCAAACTCTTTCCAAATCATTAACTAGAATTACCTCCGCCCTGCTGACGCAAGAATTTTTAACTGCAATAAAGACACCACCCCAGATTTTATTTGCTTTGTCACTTCTGTTAACGGAAAAGGATTTTGTCAAAATTTCACCGTCGGTTATATCATTGGAGCTTTCTATCCCAATAATTATATTTGCACCTCTGCTTTGAATAAGGAGATGGTATTCTTCTAATTTGATTTTTACATGGATGGGAAAGGATGAAGGGTGGAGAGAAACCCGGCGTCGGCATTAGCCTGCTCTTAACGAAAGGCGCCAAGGGGTCCGCAGCTTAACGTCCCATCCGACGGACGGCGTACTCACTCAAAGTGCCCTCCACAAAGCACCTCAAGTAGGGATCGGGATACCACCGGGATTCGAACCAGGGCCCTCTCGGTGGGAAGCCCGTACGTTAGCCACCGCACCATCCCGATCCCCTTACACTTCGGTAATTAACTACCAATACAGATAATATTTCCTCGACATTACGGTTTTTCCAAGTTTCACGAGGATCGTTTTCTTATTAATATAGAATCCCCTATAAAATATTCGTCCCATGCTGTATGATTTGTGTTAAATGAAATTTTGCTAGCACTGACCCTCAATTCATTTCCTCAAAATTAAAAAAAACCAAGGCCAAAAAACCAAAAAAACTTGATTGCCTTGGGCCTACTTACTTACTGGGACTTACGGCCTTGGTTATTTCGTTTTTGCATTGTTCCACGCACGTAGGCACATTCGTGTTACGCTTACATGCTATC
This sequence comes from Hetaerina titia, assembly GCA_037158775.1. Taxonomy (NCBI): domain Eukaryota; kingdom Metazoa; phylum Arthropoda; class Insecta; order Odonata; family Calopterygidae; genus Hetaerina; species Hetaerina titia. The sequence continues at coordinate 61,264,577 of CM073774.1, forward strand.
ATATTTATTTACCCTTAGTCACATTGAAATTTATAAAAAATAATATTATTACTTCAGAAGGTATTTACGAAATATATGAAAATCCGATTATAGAAATAACTTGATGTAAATGTCAGTAGGTTGCTAAAGCACAAGTGTAGGTAGATCATTGCAGGTGGTAAAACAACAACTGTAGTCTTTTATAGGTGGACCACTGAAATACGGGAAGGCTTGTGTACTTTATGTAAACGATGATTTTTCTACCGACAGGTGGATTCGTAAAGCTAATTCATATGCAGCAATAGTAAAATGCATCCGGTAATCTTAACTTGTAGACTTATTTCATGTAATTGATGGTTTTCCAATCCCCAGCCTAAGTCACGGCTTAATTTTAATACGCAAGAAAAATACTTCGATACCTAAATCCTCTAATCTCATATACCAGGTTTTACATTGAAAAATACATGTGTAATTCAAATAACATCTCTTTATTTCTCTTTTGAAACATTAACATGCTACTTGTATATTAAATATAAAAATATTAAAATGGTGTACGACGTAGACATATAGAGAACCTACTTCAAATATGATTTGTACAGAGAAGAAATGAAGGAAAAAAATGACAAATGAGATCGATGATGAGAGTGAAATAGTTGCTAATTCTATAGTTATACCTGTGGTGATTAATTTCTATATTAAATTTCCTTTACACATTAAAGGATTAGTGATATGAGTGAATACATAAGTTATTTCATGCAGACGTTTTGATGAGCAATCATTGAAATTCATGAGCGTCGGCCGTTGTCCATTCAAGTTATCGTAATGGTTCACTGATACAATCTCAGCCATCTTCTTCACGACCTGAGAATGCGTGTCGTATATTTTCCACTCCAACGTGGTTTCTGGAACGACGAAAGATGAGGTCTTGGAAAAGGATTGTAGGTTACCATCCTATGAGACTTAAGTATTCACCTCGGAGTGATGCTATCACCGGTTTTGTACTCATTAGTGGTGCAGGGCGTGGTGTACGATGGGTACGTGATGAACGACGGGAACGTGGTGTACGATGGGTGCGACCACTGCGACCTTCTTCACGGGCTGAGGGTGGAAGGCGTGTCCCTTCCTGTCGACCATTGCCTTGAAGCCACTGTTTTTGTCCACGGTGTAGTGGACGGTGAGGATGGTGCCGTCGGGCTCGTGGACGGTGTAGTAACCTCTGGTGTTATCTCCGTCGCGCTCCTCGTGCTGGCTCTTGACGTCACCGGTCTCCTTGTCCTCCACGCCATACGCAAAGCTGTACTTGGGTCGAGCCTAGGAATAGAAATAATTAAGCGATATATTGTGTTAAACTGTAAAACATTGATCGTTTATTACAAGTGACGGACTCGGTCAATTTTATACGTATTATTTCGACCCGAAAAATATGACACACTAAACGTTCCAGCTATTTACTCTGTTGGCACTGACTTAGGGATCGATGAAGCTTTGGAACTCTGTTGTTGTTGAAGTTGTACATATTTTGTAAACACTATAAAATACACACTTCTATTTGATAAAGTTATTACCAGCATATTTAAAAAATATTTTGCGTAATTTTGTTGTTAGTCTTAAGGTGGCAATAAATTGGATTTTTAGCATCATCGAGTTTTAAACATTTTTGAAACGAGATGCTGAACATGCGCCTGACAATACATTTCCAATGGGCTGGCTGCGATATGCTTACTCAATGAAAACCTTTAACAAGTACGCCTCTTATCTTTATGCCTTTATTCAAAAAGTTGAATCCAATCAACAAATACAAATGTTTGTTTTTTCAAGAAATACCAATTATAATATTTTTTAATTGCAAAAGTATCAACTTATTCATAACATTCGCTTAATTCATTTGATGAAGTTAGATTTGCATGTGTCATAAGGAGAGGAGTTGATAGTCAGATAAAAATTTCAAATGTTACGCATATACTAGTATGTGGTTTTTGAAAATACGACACGAAATTTCACTAATTTAATGCAATCTCTCCCAAATGTAATGGTAATGGTATGAAAGTTTTCAAAAAAGTTAAGTCACTTATATTTAATTTTGTATATTTTCACGTAGATCGATACTCACATAATAATTGTCGTGACCGTAACCTCCGTATCCGTAGTCCCCAAAGTAAGAGTTCTTCATTTCTCCTTGACTTGAGCCTCGGCTTTGACTCGACATGCTGTCCCCCTGACCATGCTGCGGGATTGCATTGGCTACGGTCAGGATCAGGGCGACGACGGCTGTCACGTAGGTGATCATCTATGATTTGAGAATGGCGAAAAGCTTGCTTCATTGTAATAATTCTTTTATTTCTCTCGGTACCTTGAATTACTGTAAATTGTTTCCAATGGCAACTAAATTAAACTAAATTGCCAATCCTGGTGGTGGCGGGGTACGTTTTCCTCCACCTAGGGGTTAGGTGTCTGCAAATATGACCATTGTTATCATCGATAATAGTCCGATATAAAGGACAAAAATGTGCCGTTTTCGGACTAATGCTAAATAAATATCGTGTTGGCCATTTTTTCTTAGTGCCTAATTGATAGTTATTAATTTATTTTAAAACATTATTCACATACAGCAGTAGCGCCAATTTACAGTGAAAAATATAACAAACATGAAAGAGGACAAAAAGACAATAACCGCATAACAATAACAACGAGAAACGAACATAAACAGGGGAAATATTTGATTTGTTGACAGGGATAAAGATTGGGTAGTGAAATTGCTACATTAAAAATAAAAAGGATCGACAGTGTGACGGAGTGAATTTAGAAGGAAGGAGAGACGAAATAATGGTTAGCGCTTAGTGAGAGATACTATATCCTAGGAATAGGAAGACGGATTAGGGAGTAGGTGCGGGTGGATCGTGTTGGTACCCTGAAGTTGAAGAGAGAGACCAGTTCAGAGCAATCAATAGTCGAGTTTAGGGCGTTGTGGACAATTTTTAAATGAGCTTAAAGTCTGCGGATTTGATGGCTAGACATAGATAAAGAAGACAAAACAGCATCTAAGGACATATTGCGGAAATGTAGGCCTCGGCGTTTGACTATTTTGGCAAAGAAGTGAAAGATACAGTCGAGGGATTTTAGATTAGTTGGGGCTAAGGTTGACCAAATTAGGGAGCAATATAATATTATAGAATGGACAATTGTTGAGGAGTACGAATGGGGAGCTACTGTATTTTAAATATCGGTGAAGCGGTAAAGAAGGCCTAATAAGGACATTGCTTTATTTTTTTTACAGTCTGAATGTGGTCGGATTAATTTAGTTGATGGTCGGTTAACGCCAAGATCTTTCACGGTTGTTACTCTATTTAAGAGAGTTGAGTTAATGTTGTAGTTGAATGTCAGGGTTTTTTTTCAGAGCAAGAGTCATGATTCTGCATTTTTCAGGGTTTAAGTTAAGCTTCCAGTTATCACACTACAGGGAAATTCGGTTTAAGGCAAATTGAAGGTATTGAATACTTATTGAAGGGAAGTATTATTAATTTGCTTGTAAATCATGCAATCATCAGCATAGAGAAGGGTATGGACCTATGAGAAAAGGTTCCGGGAAGGAAGATCATTAACGAATAAATTGAAAAGAAATAATTTAATTTAATTTAATTTGAAATGCACGATATCCTATTACTTATATAGCTCAGTACGAAAAGTAGCTAAACACACATTAAATTTAATATCTATATATTTATTGCCGCGAAATAAAGTATTAGCTACTAGTTCACTGTAACCGACTGCCCAGGGCGTTAGTATGGTAAGCAAATAGTACGAACCTTTCCGCTCTGCAGATACTATCCAACTCTATCTCCAAGCAAAGCAGAAGAACTTTGAGCTGTTACTGCTAACCTCGTGCTTTTTAAAATGATGTCCTTCAATTAGTTGCTATCCTTTTTATACCTCAAACGTTTACGTTTTCAGTCATTGGATCTGGATGTGTTCGGGTTCCTGAATTGGTATGAGGAGGAAACAGGAGCGGTGTGTATACGTAATGAGAGAAAAAATGCTAGGTAATGAAGGCATGAAAAGGAAAACGGAAGACTTAAAGTTACGTGTCTCCACCTAAGCGACCTGTATTTTCTCTAAAAGGAATTTCGGCAAATATGGCCGGAGAAAATAAAATGGACGGATACGGTTGAAAGAAACAAAGTTCTGGCCATGGTAGAGGAAGAGGTGGAATCATGTAAAAGTGAGTTACAGGAAGGAAAATAATGGGCATTTCGGATGGAATTGAGGGAGGTAGATAGTATGCAGAGCTACAGAATAAATTGTTTTAATATGGGGTTTAAATATATTTTCTGTCCTAATTCACGTAGTTAAGGCTTAGGGTGCAGTGGTGATAAGTTTCCGAACACATCACAAACCTACCGTCCGGTAATTTACTGTTAATAAATAATAATAATAATGGCAGAAATAGGGAAGAGTTAAATATTTGATTATGTCTGAGAGACCGGTACGTGCTACTCAAGTTCGGAATCGCGGAACAAAATAATATCTTATGGACCTGGCCGACTACTGTATGGATATGGACTACTTGGTGGCTTTTACTTCCGGGAAATTCAATTTAATGAACATTAGTTTTTAGTGTTAAACAAGCAAACAGAGACTCAAAAATAGGACTCAAGGCCGACTTTCAGATAGTCATGATGTAAAATTGTCTTATTTTATTTGATATTATGAGAGCGAAAAAGTTGCAAATATGTTTTGTCCCACATTGTTTGTTCCACTTTACTAACATATAATAGGATCTTTGATTCAGGCTTTCCTTAAGTTGAGGCATTTTTTATTTTGATGACTTTTTTTTCCTTAAACAAATTATCTGAATATTCAATATATATCTCGTATAATCATTTAGTCTTTAAGAAGTGTTTCTCTATTTAAAGTCAAAATTAATTAGTCAACTCTTAACCAGGCTAAATGTTAATCATGGAATTCTCCAAGACTAATATTTCATAAAAAAATAATTTATTTTGTCTGTGGGATTTATGAGGGAATTGGGGAACTAATCTAAACTGAGTCTACAGGCACGAAAGAAGTACTGTATATGTAAATTTAAAATATTTGCTCGTTGATCCAGGATCTCTCAACACAAACTTTTATGTTTAATTTTCAGTGAATAAAGTTAGGATACTATTATAGGCACAATCAATCAATGAAATCAGTAAACGTTGATTCTGCATTGCAAGATCTAAAACAAGGGGGTGCCAAAGTTTTGGCTGTTACAAGCGTGATATTGATAATAAATAACGGCATTACAACCCTCTTCTCAACAGTTTCAGGTTATAAACATTCTTTATTTTGTTCCCCAAATAATGATAATTCTATTTTTACAATAATTTGATTCTTTTTAAATGTTTAGCATTACAAATGTTTGTCTGGTTAAAAATGTTTGACTGATACCAAATACTACCAATCACGATTTTCTCACACTAAATTTGGTATACTTTCGGTTTTCTTATTGTTTAAATATATTTATGCTGTAAATTTAAATACTATGACAAATAATTACAATAATTTCATGAATATTTGGACAGAAGGAATGAATCGAATTGGAAGAAATCCAGGTTGTTCGGTTGAAAATACGAATTTTGTAATAGGCATCTGTATCGTATTTGTCTAGGCTCTGCTCTTTACATAGCTCACATAGACATACAGGTATATGAGTATAACCTTAACCGTCAGAGCTCGGAAATAAATCAAGAGTTACTATTGCTTATCGACACTTTTGAAAGGCTACATGTGTCCCCATGATGTGCATTCTAGGTACGTAAGTCAGAATTTGTGAATGGAGAGCAACTTGATGAAAGTGGAGGCGGCACTTGCCTCGGTTCCGGAATCCAAAGAGGCAAAGAGAAAGGAGAAAAATACTTGATCGCTTGACATGCCGTGTCTAGTGAATTCCAGTTGAGATAACATTTCGCTATCCAAAAGACTTTACGCAACAATCCCGATCGTAACACTCGAAAGCAAGTCATCATGAATATTTTCAGGTTCCCATTTCATCACTGTCTTTGGTTAATCTATCGTCCGGCTACAAAATCTATCATAAGACCGTGTCCATTTCGAGTAGTTTCAGCTAGTCAATCCAGTTGCGTGAATTTAAGGATTGTGATAAAGGTGGCCAGAGATAACAGGGTGAAAAGTGACCTGATTCTGTAGAGTTTGATTCTACAGCCAAAACGTTAAGAGACTCTTTGTGCAAAACCTTCAACCCGCATGGTTGTTAGTGTGTTGTTTTGTTTCACACAGAATAAAAAGTATGATGGCGATGTATTATGGCACTTATTTTTCACTGCCACCTTTGACATAAGAAAAAAAGTCAGTAATCTATGACAGGGCTATTAGGCTGGTTTGAATGTGAAAATCACCACCTTCTTTAGGATGAAGTTTAACTGTTAGTGTCTTTGCTGTTTGAATTGAAACAATAAATACAAATTTTATTTTTTGATCAAAGTAGTGATTTGTCGAATCTCAGTTCTATCTTTTCTCGACCTTCCTGCATATACTCTATGAGGCTAATAGTATAAAAATGTATTTCATCATATTTATAGGAGTTGGATGTTGGATGAATATGATGCCTTAAAACTTTGGTATCAAACATTGTACTGTATTTAATTTTAAATATCAGAAGGCATATTTTATACGCCCTTATATGGTGTCATTATCATGGATATTAACCGGTCGTTTATGTCAGCATTCAAAGTTGGTGAATATGCAGGATAAAGATGAAGTACCTTGTCAGGTGAAGTAAGAGTTAGTTTGCAAATTTTCTCAAGCCTTTTCATAGGTCTTCTGTGGCAGGCTTCCTAATAATAATTCTCTCGAATTATAGAAGAGTCAATTGAGAGCATTTGAAAATTTTTTTGAACAGTCGTATTCTTAAATTTGTTCCTCGAGGCATTGAACTAATTGTGGCGTAAGAGCTTATAAGGCTGGGGAGATTGCCGATAAGTTTATAAATATATATACTAATAGATTCCTCTTCTTAGACTTTTCTGAATTTAATTACCTTGAATTAGCCAAAAAACATTAAATTCATGAACACTTCGCCAAATTAAGTAAACTCTCATGGAATCCGTTATCTTAGAGTAGATGAAACGAAATGAATGTTTGATCTCAATTTTACTTGAAAGCATGTTATCTAAATTGCTTGCAATATTTTGCAATATGTAACTATTTTTTAGGCTACTACGGTTTGACGGAAACATTGCGAGTTAAAAATGTTCGCTTCAACTACCATTATACTTCTCGGTGGATTTGTACTAGTATCAATCTCTGTTGAGGCTATTGTTATGTCGTTAACAAGAGTTGTACCCATGCTGAAAGATTCTAATGCAAGGCGTTGATTATAATGGCAGTTTTATTTTTCACACATAAGGAATCACGTCAAAAATTTTGTCTTAGTTCGTGTTCAATCCTCGATTCAGGTATTTGGTAATTTCTAAACGAATTTTCAAAGCAGAGATAATTAAGATTCGATTTTTTTGTTATTTTAACATTATGCGGTTGAAATATTTAAACAAGAAAAAAAATTAATGTGGTACATTCTTATTTGAAGTAGCGTCACGGATAGACATCCGGTGACGATACTGGTTTTATGTTTGGCAGGTGACTGATCAAATTGTAGGTCAACAGCATGATCATATTATTGTGTAATTTTGTCTTTAGTTCTATAATCCGAATGGACATGCTCAAGAAGCTGAACTAGGTTAGGCATGTGTGTGAAAAAAATTACTCTTAGTGAATTGTTAGAGATTTGGAGAGTAATTTATATGTTAATGGATGAGTGGGTGAAGTACTGTAAAATTAGATATACAGAAGACTAGTTCTTTGGTTCATACCTTTAGTTTTGGAAAATGAATCGAAATAAAGGTTTTATAAAGCACAAACGGTAAAGTTACTTAATTTATACATTCTTAATGTTTTTTATAACGACAACGCAGAATCCCAGGTTTCTGTTAGTTTCATTTAAATTTTAGATTCTAGACTCTTCCTAGGACTGCATTTGCTGTCAGGAGTTTAATTCCGGAGCCTCGCGCGCTGGAGGCCTCCCATAAAGCCCGAATTTGTCTATTTGCAGGCAGGTAATTATTTAATATACAATACCAGGTTTTTGACACTATTTAGATTTTTATGTGCATTGCATCTGAGGAACTAAACTGGCTAGTCTTTTTATTTAATTGAAAGTTGCAAGTATATAAGTGTGAATATCCATGTTTTGCATAAAAAGTACTGGGAAAATTTTCGTAAAAATAGATTTATTTCAAATGTTGCTACCATGTATCAAACTTCTTATAAGAATATCCTCTGAGCATTGACACGGTTCTGCCAGCTAATTTTTCACGACTCAAAGCCTCCCTGGTAGGCGGATTCCGGAAGGTCCTTAAGGGTACGCGTGCATGCTTCTTTGATGGCACTTTTACATGGTGGAATCCTAGCAGGTAGAATTTCTCTTATATGATTAGGAACTAGCCTGTTGGTGCCAATTTAAGATTATAAGGGGGTTGTGAGATGGTCGCGATGCCGTTGCAGGGGTATTCTGAAGCAGACACTCGACTCTGTTCTTGGTCGTCTGTCAAGGTCTTCGGGACGACTTTAGTGCAGATCTCTCGCATGGTCAAATTTTCAGTGATAATGATCATCTTATCAATAGCAATCTCACTGTCATCTTACCAATGGCAGTACGATCTGTGATCTTACGTACACTTAACCGACGGTCTGAATGTAGCGTTTCACGCATATGTCCGGAAACATTTGGTACCGATACTTTTTGTACAAACCTTGTAAATCATAATATCAATTCATACGGAGTGCTTACCGTGGTTTTCGCTTGATAGAAAAAGAGAAAACGGAAAAAATGAGAGAAATGCCATCACCAATTTATGATTTAGGAGCCTTGATTAATTTCCAAATTTTATAAATTTTAATTTTTCTAGTTTTTTAAGTAGGATATGAGATTTTGTTTTAATTAACTTACTTATTTTAAGATTAGGTTTATAAACTGTCGGCAATGCTGATTGAAAATCTTTGCATATTATGTTCAGTAAAATAGGACGTGGAATGAGTTTATCATGAAAGAATGCCGGCTAGTGTCACTGGTGATAGATAAGATCGAAGTAAATGTGCTGTCCTGGAGATGATGTGATCAGCGGCGATTGGACGTAATTTATTTATTTATTATCGACTTAATTGGGCGAGGTTGAGATTAAATAGTCCCTTCTTCCACCTAACCCTTACATTACATACATTACATTGAAGACAATTACATACAGCCAAGCCCTGGATGGAGAAAAATCCACCCAGACGGGAATCGAACCCGTGACCTCTCAGTTGGTAGACGAGGACGTTACCCCGCCGCCACCGGGGCCGGCAAATTGCAGCGAGTAGTAAGTTTCCTGAAATGGTGTAAACTCAGGCATATTTATTTTTTCTACCCTAAAAGGGCACGGCGTCAAGTGAACGTATTGGCTTGATTTTTTCAACCATAAAGCTTCCACTCGGTAGTTGATGTGCTTATCCTGCACTTCTCGTGGGCCAATATTATCTGGTGACAGCATAAAGACTTTCATTTGCGATATAAATATTTGTTGTTTCAATAAGAATCTTTTGTAAAAAAACTATTCGGATGTTTTATTGTAATAGCTTACAATTAATACAACTTTGTAAACATTTTATACATTAATTAACTTTAGCCGTATATTCGTCAGCCTTGGAACGAAAAGTTTTGTTTGATGAAAAGCAAATGGGTTAAAAATGGGAAATGAATTATATGAGAAATAGTCCCGAGACTGTTCGAACAGTGACTCGGAGATATCGTTGAAAATGATAATGATAATAAGTGAATGTCGTAGCAGTTATTCTGCGGTTCTCAGTAGTATTTCTGCTGGGGAACGGACTCTTGGTGATGTTCGAGATGGTGCTGCGCAGCGACCTGTGGGTGTACAGCATGGCCCTTCCTCTCTACTACTGCATTGAAACCACTGTGCTTGTCTACAGTGTACTTGACGGTCCTCACGGTGCCATCTGCTTCTTGAAGGGTGTAGTAGCCCTTGGTGATGTCTCCATCGCGCTCCTCGTGTTGACTATGGATGTCACCCGTGTGCTTATCTTCAACCGCGTATTCAAAATTGTACTTTGGTGGAGCCTTGAATGAGAATGGAAATGCGTATATGTTATCATTTTGGTTCATTTGCAGCAATGAGTAGGTATTTATGTTAGTAGGCTCGCGGGTCAAAGACAGTTTGGAAAAGTTGCCAAACATTCCATTTTTAAACATGATCCGTTTATTTCGATTAGGTGTACCACTTGAATCACACTAACATTGTAGCTGCATGCCAATAGTTTTAGAATCGAGCTTTAAGTGTAAAATCTCACAAAAAAAACCACGGAATTATGACTAAAGGAATTTAAATGTTTAGTCAAATTTTATGCACTTATATTCATGGTTAGTTGGAATTTAAATATCATTTATAGGTTTGTAATGTACAGTTAGGTTTTTTTATTACCTCGTGGGAAAATTATGAATCGCTAAAATAGCTATAACACCGTTGAAGGTGTTTTTTCCTATCATAAACCGACGATGCTTGACAAATTGCTAAAAAATGTGGGTTTTTTTTAATCTTATCTCATTTTATCAAAATAATTGCTTTAAAAAGTAACCCAACTTACTTTAATTTAACAAATCCACGCTAATATATCCAGTACGTTAAATTTAAGTACTCCGGTTACAAGAATACTCTTAGAGAGGTTAGGTCACTCCGGTTAAATACTCCCGAGTTACATCCGGTAGGAAAGGTTTATTGCAACGAAAATTATTATTGTATCTGGAATTGAGCAAATTATTTAATTACTCATTTTTAGTCGAAAACCCAGTGAATGAGCATAAATATGACTATAGCGTTCCATACGAATATTATTCGAGAAAGTGAACAGAGTTAGTACGAGATATATATGATAGAGTCATATGATAGAGTTGTTCGGAAACCACGTATGGTTTCACTTATTCTAAGAGAAACTTATTTTAAAATTAATTAGAATATCTAATATTTATCAGGCTTGCAGTCAGATCCATCTCTTTTGACAAGTTTGCAAAATCTTTTAAAACAATTTATAAATAATTTAACACAGTTGTGGAAAGTAAAAATTAAGGAGATTTCTGATTCCTAGAAAGAAAGGAAAAATGCGATTAATAGCTACGTAAACCGCCCATGACATGCAACAAAAAAATTGCCGAACTACGTACATAGTAATCCACTACGTGACCATGACCATGCCCCTCTTGACCTCCAGAAATGGCAAGACCTCCGTCATGTCCTCCGTGTCCACCTCCAAATCCCTGTTCACCACCGCCGTAGCCTTGTCCGCCATGCTCTCCGTAATGCTGAGGTAGAGCAAGGGTGATGGTTACCATCGCTAGGGTAGCTGTAACTATTTGGCTGATCATCTGTGTGAACATAAAAAATCTCGATTTATTTGCAATTGAAATTCACCAAATAGTGCATCGAAATGCATAGATTTTTTAAATAATCTACTTCGGCACCAAGGAAATCATTTATGAGCATTTGTTTTTAAAATAATTATGATTGAACATCACTGCTTGTATTATCCCCCGTCCGTCAGATCAGTTATAGTACGGTCGTGGTATAGCAGAGAATAAATGTAACAGGCTAACGGTCGGGAATTGGATTATTTCATATATTCATTGACCTAATACAGTAACATCTAGTTTTACAGTTACATTCCAGTAGAATTCAATGCACTATTTACAATTTTGGCGGGACCAAAATTTTTTGATCCCACCAGAAAACAGGAGTCATCAACCCTAATCCTGGTATGGCAGGTACGGTGGGACAGTTGCTTTTCGTGCTCCGAATATGGTTTCCCAAAAAGAGCCGGTACCTTCTCAAACATTCACTCGGCTTGCAAAAACGTGAGAGTGTCCTGAGGCGACCGGAATTTGAACGAATACCTCGAGTTGGTAATCGAACACTCCCCGCACTAAGTTAACCGACCCTTTAAATTTTCAATGTGTCGGAATTTTTTCATGATAATATGGAAGGTAATCTATTAAAGATAAATCTATTCGAGCCTCAGCCAAATATATTCAATAAATGATTAAATTTAGTATAATTTTTGTAATATAAATATATATATATATTATTATTATTATTATTAGGTTATCTACCGTTTAAGGTAGGTTTCTGGATGGACACAACTATCAAATAAACATTTTGTGACTCCCCACCTAGCAAACTAATCTATATCAGGTCCCTCTTCATCTCTGTATACTTCTTTCCTCACTTCATCCCTTCCAACATCCCTATCCTGTTCCTGCCCTTACCTCGCTTGCCCAACACTCTCCCCTCTATTACCCTCTTCAACATTCCACTACCGCTCAATACGCCTTTCATCCATTTTTCCTGCCTCCATAGGATTTCTCTCAACAAACCCCTCTCCTCCCCCACCATCTCCAGTACTTCGTCATTTGTTTTCCTTTCGGTCCATTTCACCTTCTCCATTCTTCTCCACACCCACATTTCAAAAGCCTCCAATCTACGTCTATCCTCCTGCTTCAGTGACCACGTTTCCGCGCCGTACATAGCTACGCTCCATATCAGAGTTTTTACGAGACTTGTCTTAACATCCCTACTCAACGTCCCCGTCATCAACTCCCTCCTCCTTGAGAAAGCCTCCTTGCCTAGCGCAATTCTTCTCCTTACGTCTCTACCACTTTGACCGTATTGGTCCAAAACACTTCCGAGATATGTAAACTGCTCTACCTGCTCTATTTTTTCCCCGCCTATTTTAATATTTAGCTTAGCCTTTTTCTTTCTGGAAAATCGCATAACCTTTGTTCTATTAATATTGATTCTCATCCCATATTTATCGCACTGAACCTCCAATTCACTCAGCAATGCTTGCAACCCCTTGGCCGACTGAGCCACTAATGCTTGGTCATCAGCAAACCTAACCGATTTTACGAATTCCCCTCCGACTTTCATTCCTACCTCCAGTTCTTCCCATGCTTCTTTAATCATTTCCTCCACATATACATTGAACAGCACTGGTGACAATGGGCAATCCTGCCTTACCCCTCTTCCTAACACTGCCCATCCGGACTCTCCGTTTCCCACTCGCACCTGAGCAGTCTGAGACATGTACAGGATATATATATATACATTTGTGATCTGCTCAAAACCGCCTTCCCCACCTTTCCTGTGTTGGTCTTTTATGTGTTTTCCTATCCCCTTTCCTTATATGTCTATTTCTATGCGCGAAAATAATATATATATATATATAATATATATATATATAATAATATATATATATATATATATATTATTTTCGCGCATAGAAATAGACATATAAGGAAAGGGGATAGGAAAACACATAAAAGACCAACACAGGAAAGGTGGGGAAGGCGGTTTTGAGCAGATCACAAATGTAAAAATATTTCCTTATCCCGGATAAGACTTATACGATATATCCCGGATAAGATATATATATATATATATATATATATATATATATATATATATATACATGCAGTGGGTCTTTCATCCGTATTGACAAGTCTTCATAGCCTCAGTGTGCTAGATTAAACCGGCGAAGTGTCGATACCTTGTGGTATGCTCAAATTCACGACTTTTAACCGTCCGTCGTGCAACTTTCACATTTACGCTTGTGACCTTCATTTATAAAAGTTTTTTTATAAATATGATACCCTTGGGTATATATATAATTGGCAGTTTGCTCTTTAAAATTAAGCATAATACTTGCAGGAGAACAGAAATTGCGAGCATTAGATAGGTATTACTTGAATTAATTTAAAAAGACTTTTAGAAAAACGGTACAAAGGTAAAGGAAATAGAGACTTAAAGTTGAAATTGAGTCGAGTTTGAAATTAAAGTTCATTTTTAGTGGCCAAACGATGGAACAGAAATTCTCGCATTACCATTTCCCCTTTGGTGTACGAAACAAAGTAATATTCAGCGGTGAAATGTTATGCGGATGACAGTAAAAATACATCTTGTCGACTTTAGTTTTGTAAAATGAATTTTCATATGATATTAAAATTTTGGGATAAAGTATAAATGCCGATAATTTAGTCATGACTCAATCTGATTTCAAATTGTTTTCGTCAAGTCTTTGTGTTGATATTAGTAATGCAAAATTGCAAAAATATCGTGAAATGAAATCAATAAAAATAGTCGGTCTTTGGTCGATCAAATATTTAAATTTCTACTCGAATTATTATGCAATCGCCTGAAGGCAATTTTACTAACGCGATCGTAAAACCCACGTCTGACGAAGAAAAATAATACTTTATGAAAAAAATACCTTCCGTCACGTCGACAGCATATCCGGGCAGTTTTCGCCTTATCGCCTGGCGCGCGCCCTGATGAATTGCGTACCTTTCTGGAGTCATTGTCGACCCCATTAAAAAATCTGCGATCCGCGCGTCAATCAAGTTTTATTGCCACAACCAAAGAATAAAATTCTCCTGACCAGCGTGGAACAATCAATGATCTATTCATGATGATCGATGATCTGTCAATGAAAAGTGAACCAATCGCTCTTTTTTATTCAATGTGTTGTTGAATTGATCATTAATATACGAGATTCAATTCGACAGCAAATTCCGGAGGAGATTTGAATTATAAGTTTCACGGTAGAAATTTTCGTTTTTGTTCCAAATTTACCTTATGGATTATAAGAAACAATTACCTCTCACAAATATCCACACAAATGCACCCACACACACACACACACGATCATACTCCAAAACGCATTTACTTGAACTCTCGGCACCAACCTTTCTGGGGTCCTGAATGTTGCTAACGAAGAGGTTATTTCAAGTTCCTTCTCTCGAAGCCGGGTGGAAACTGAATGTGCTTGAATCGGAAGCTTCCTGTGCATATATACGCTTCCGAATCTCTAGCCCCACGGGTGTAACATCCCCTTTCCCTGGGTGAGAGAGAACTTTTTACTCGAACGTGAGAGGGACGGAAGACTGAGAATTGCCCGTAATCAACCGTGCAGAGTAATCTCACCTCTCAAAAATTAACTTTGCGGTGAAAGTATAGACCTTTACTTCTTCTTGGCATTGTGCCTTCAGCGTGAAGACTTCTTGAATGCATTTGCCTTATTATCCTTTTTTACATGTGTACACAAAATTTTCATCTTGAAGACAATAGTTAATATAGTCATGAGACTATATAAAGATTCTTGAGAATATCTACGTTAGCCGTAGGTCGATGAGCTGGAAATGCCAATAATTGCGAGGAATGGTTTTAGCGTAATTTCCAATCATTTAGAACGAAAATTAATTTGCCATACTTGTTTTGTGTTGCTATGTTAAGAGTAACTGCAGTTTTATGCAATATAATGCAGCGTAATACCAGTCAAATTGTTATAAAATACTAATTAATAACTTTTAGATGACCAAAACATGAAATAGTTATAATTTTTGAAACCCTCCGATCATAAGTGATGAACATTTCCACGAATGTAACTTTCTTTTCGAAAAGATCAGACCAGCCGCAGTAAACGCTTTCTTTAGGCTGCCGAGTAGCATAACAGTATTAATGGATTTTTGCGCGCGAGTGGGCGAGTCATTCAGTTCACGTGTTTCTGTTTCTCATTTAATGACCATTGTTGCTTCCGGACGAAATCTCAAATGGGTGAAACCGCTCTTTTTGACTCATGAGCCGTAACTACATTTTTTTTCTTACTTATCAGAGGGCTATTGCGAGGGTATATCACAAATTGCTTGTTTAAAATTTTTAATTTCAAAGCCAAGATACGAATAAAGTTTTAATAAAAGTTTTATAAATCAAGCGAAGAAAATAAACTAGTTTTCCAGGCCCGAGTGAGATGGAGGTCATCCAATTGAGGTCTGATTAGAGGTCAGAAGCCCCTTGAGACAAAGATAATCAAATAAAGTCATGATTTTCGACCGAATTTATTGTTCGCAGAAAATAAAAACCAACTTCGAATCGCATTTTTCCATATCTCCTATAAAATAGCTTTTGAACTGATTCTTTTTGCTTTTGAAATTATTGAAATACTATGCGTTATTTTTTCAAGAAATTTTATATATTATGATTTCTTATCCGAGAATATTGAATTCCTAACCGACAAGAACCGAGGAGCCTATCTTATCGAATGCGTGTTTGATCCTTTTCTGTAAACAAACAGAACTGTAAATTTTTACATTTTTCAGCGAACTATGCTTTATATTGTTCATATTCTAATGTATATGATATTAATATTTGATTATTACAGTACATATTTGAGTGTAGGAAATGTGAGAGGTAAATACGTTATACACATAAGTTAAGAGCTGAAATCTCAAGAGAATATAAGTGACAATCACTCAGTAATTCGCCTGCAATTGTCTCGGTAGGTCTGTCAGACTATGTTGGTTTATTTTTTCCAGCGGAAGTAATTATATTAATGTTACTTAAATTAGACGTATGTGTCTATAAACATTTATGGTAAATAATTTTTCATCTAAAAATTACACCAAAACGTCAAAGTTATGGATGAATAAAAATCCACGATGCCGTTTCTCGGGGCTTATTAAAATTAAAATCCTAATTGTCCTAGCATAGTTCTATTGTCTGTATTCAAAACTTTGTCATCTTAGGAAGGTTTTTACAGGTACCGGCGATAAGTTTGAAAAGTTTAATGCGTGGTTTCTTTCTTCATTTTGCCACCAGAATTCAGAATTTTAAGAATTTCAGTTGTTCAATTAGTTGTCACTTTTCAGAATTCTAAACAGTATAATACAATCGTATTTCAAAAGTTGACCAGGGAATTTAAATTTCAAATATTTAAATATTTGAGTTCTCAACATTGATTACCATTTAGGTGGTTGGTCTCTCTGAAAAAGTAATTTTTGAAGAGTACTAAATGCTTATAAATTGAAAACTTTTCTATAATGTGAAAAAACCAACAATAATAATACTCTTATGAAATATCTGAATTTCGAACTAGAAGTGTTGAATTATTGTTCCATTATCTTCGGGTAGGCAGACGTTATATTTAACCATAGTCATGGGTATTGCTCAAGCCCTCTTGGCACACATACGCTATGAGCCAATAGGTCTGTAGAGGTGTCTTGCCCCTGCTAATATATAGTATAAATAATTTTCTGTTTCTACAATTGGTGTATTTTACTAGATTCTGGAGCATTTTTAATATGAGATGAGACAGACATTGAAAGTTACCAGTGAATGGTTTATTGTAAATTTTTAACTTTAATCGTAAATTTTCATCACAAAAATATCTGCTTCATTTGTAGTGCAATTAGAGACTCATTGAGTCATTCACCTTTCCGCTTGAGAGGAAGATAAGAGAAATGAGAGTATACGAGGAAGAGCCTTAATCAATCCATCGCCACCAAGTTAATTCCGTTTAGTTTGACATTGTTCTCAGATTGCAATTGGACTGAGGTGATTAAAAATTTATTCCATGCACCTTGTTTAGTCGTGGATATTTAGCAGATTTGTTATCGGATGATTTCTGGTCATTAAAATTGCCCTCGCCGCATCTGGTGCCTTTGCGAAAATAAGACGCAGCAGTGGTTACGTAGGTGATATATTTCGCGCAATATATGAGAATTGAATATTGAACTTAAAATCGATTTCTTGAGGGTAAAAAAATTAATAAACCATTTTTCACTTTAATCGATCCGGTAGAGATTAATTTGGGGGGATGATGGGACAAAGTTTGAAATTATTTGCAAAGCCAATAGCCGGGATAAAGCATATTTCATACAAGGAATGCGCATTAATTACTTTGACTCGTACGTCCTTCAGTTGCTTCTCTCTTATAAAAGTCAAGTTTCTCGAAATAGAACATTTTTATAAATACACATGCAGACTTCAAAATTTTGTGGGAAATTCAACCCAGTACTGACTAATTAAGCTGAAAAAGTTGGTCTACGTCCATATGGTCATTGCTGCCCGGATTAAAATTGCCAATCTCCTGAGTTTTGATGTGTTAAGTATGAAGTGTCTTATTTCGGCGTTTGATTGATCATGCCCTCTCGTCCGGTAGCTTATTTGTTAAGAGCAACTATCTTGCGTTTCGACATTCGTGTAATTCTGAAACCAGTTGGAGATTTTTCACGGCAGTTTCTTGTTAAGGTAATTTAACCTTATTAATGAACATCATACTTTTATTTTTATCCACATTCAAAATATTCCACTTAAATACCGTGTTTCAATACTAATTACATCACGATGGAACACTTAAATACCTGTTGTTTTAAGTAATCGCGTTTGTTATAGTGGATTTTGGAGGCTGGGTATCATAATTGTTTGATTTGGCAAAAAGCTTTCGAATGACCCTTAAGCCATATCATGGGTGAAAGAGATATATTAATAATCATTACTATGATTTCGTTTCATAGAGTAAGGCTTATAGATATATCTAGTCTATTAGAAAGCTCTTGATTTTGTGACTCGTTAAGAAAAACCGCATGGTCAAATTATATGCTTTGAACGCCCGTAGTGATACACTTCAATGCTCGAGTAACCAACGAATCAACCAGGCTACCAATTAACCTGCTCAACCGACTTAGTAGATTTGTTTTCTATGATTTAACTTTGTGGCTATTGAGGTTTAATCTGGTTATTACCCCTCACGACCATGAAGTATCTGAAGTGACCTAGGACGGAAATTCCCCTTAGAAAATGCTGTTTTATCGTACGAGGCACAACAAAAGGTTTCTTGCAGGTAACTCAGCTACCATTACAATTATGCTTTTCATTATTATTTCAAATGCATGCAAGGCATTTGTTGTATAATCGTAAATTAGAAATACTGTTTCTCCCATTTGGTTTTTTGCAAACTTTGTGTTCTATTAGGAAGAATTGTTCTAAGGGGTGACCCCTTGCAGCAGTAATAGTACCAGTACATAGGGTACAGTTCATCCAATAATACATTGAATAAAGAAATTGGACCTATGAAAACACAAGATTTTTAATCGTTAACTGACTATACTCAAAGTTTACCAATATATTAGGTTGGGGAAAAGGAAATCCATTATTTTTGGGTGAAATTCAAAACTTTATTTAAGACGTTTCGGATTGTCCGATTTGGGTCCAATATGCGCCGTTTTGCTCTATGATTTGTTGCCATTTTAAAGGTAGCTTCATAAAGCCTCTCTCATAGAAGTCTTGGTCCTTATTGGCGAAAAACTAAGTAATCTATTATCACAATCTTCTCTTCATCGCAATTTCTTATCACTCGGGAAGTTTTGCAATGCGAGAAAAAGGTGGTAATCGTTTGGTGCCAGGTCCCGACTATATGGTGGATGCATCAAAACCTCCCAACCAAGCTCCCGGAGTTTCTGGCGAGTTACTACAGACGTGTGTGGCCTTGCGTTGTCCTGATGAAACACAACACCTCTTCTGTTGGCCAACGCTGGCCGTTTCAGGTCAATGGCTACCTTCAAACGGTCTCGTTGTTGACATTTGAGATCTGAATGTAGTGTTTGGCCATACGGAAGCAACTCATAATAAATGATTCCTTTGAAGTCCCACAAAATGCACGGTAGAATCTTCTTGGCCGTTAGTCCTGGTTTGGTCACCGTTTGAGCTGCTTCACCACGCTTTGACCACGATCGTTTTCGCACAATATAGTCGTATGTGACCCATTTCTCATCCCCAGTCACCATCCGTTTAAGAAATTGGTCGAGTTCATTTCGTGTAGCCAAGGCTTCTCAGTTGGAAATTCGATTCATCATGTTTCATGGTCTTAATTGGTGTGGCACCCAAACATCGAGCTTCTTTGCGAATCCAGCATTTCGCAAATGGTTTCAATCTGTTTTATGGTCGATTTTTAGCTCATGAGCGATGCTACATGCCGGTCAATTCCGATTATTCCTGTGATTTTATCGACATTTCCGACGACGGGCCTACCCGTGTGATATGCATCTATTCCATCAGAAATGCCTGAATGGAATCGACGAAACCAAAACTGCAAGTAATTAGATGCTGCAGTATCGGCACCATAAACACCATTCACAATTTCAGCGGCCTGGTTTGCATTTTCGCCTTTATCAAAGAAAAACTGTAAAGTGTACCGAATTTTCTCTTTGTTGACTTCCATTGTTAACACCTTGTAACTCACAACTGAATGACACAAACAAAAAACAGCAAAATAATTTTTTTGGTATTAAATATCACCTTGATAACGAGCATAGACTAGAAATTGTTTGATTGATACTTTATATCGATCACTACAGCCATCTACCGAGAATATTAATTGATTTATTTTTCCCCAACCTAATATAATATATGCATGAAGGGAAAGATTAGAAAGAAAAGATAAACAAAAGACAAAAGAAACAGAGTTATTATTAGGTAATCTACCGGTTAAGGTAGGTTTTTGGATGGACACAACTATCAAATAAACATTTTGTAGCTCCAAACAAAATCCAATCCAGCAACCTCATCTACATCAGGTCCCTCTTGATCTCTGTGTACTTCTTTCCTCCCTTCATCCCGTCCAACATCCCTATCCTGTTCCTGCCCTTACCTCGCTTGCCCAACATTCTCCCCTCTATTACCTTCTTCAACATCCCACTACCGCTCAATACGCCTTTCATCCATTTTTCCTGCCTCCATAGGATTTCTCTCAACATACCCCTCTCCTCACCCATCATTTCTAGTACTTCATTTGTTTTCCTTTCGGTCCATTGTACACTTTACGAAATAAAATACTAGAGTAATATGAAACGTTTTCGGAGTAGAATATAAATAACCGACTTGCTTCAGTGAAACACTTTTATTTTTCAATGTTGTCTCCCCGTACACTAAAAGCACTTCGTCTCAAAAATTAGATTCCTACAGGCCTGCAAAATACCCGTCTACTTCGACAGGTGCCTCTTTGTTTGAAGAGAATCTCCGTCCACCAAGGAAAATTTTGAACTTGTGGAACAGATAGAAACCTGACGGAGTCAAATCAGGCGAATAAGTTGGCTGTGGCAACATTTCGTGTCTCAGTACACGTATTTTGGCCATGGCAACCACACTTGTGTGCGGGCGTGCATTCTCTTGATGAAATATGGCTGTCTTCTTTTTCAAACCTGGCCTTTTTCGTGTATCTTTTGCTGTAGTTAGTCCAAGGAGGTTATCGTAGTATTGGTTCAGTAATTGTTTGGATAATGGTAAGATAACCTATTAGCAGAATCCCTTTCGCATTCAAGAAAACTGAAACCATCACCTTTCCGGGCGACCGTATTTCCTTTGCTTTCTTTCGTGGTGGTGAATCAAGATGTTTCCCCTCCTTGGACTGCTGTTTTGTCTCTGGGGTATAGTAGTGTGCCCAAGTTTTATCTTTGGTCGTAAACCTGTGGAGAAAATCTTGCTGGTTGCTCTTTAAATGGGTCAAACTTTGTTCGTAAATTTCCATTCGGATGCGTTTTTGATCCTGCGTCAATAGTTGCGGCACCCATCTACCAGATAATTTTCTCATTTCCAATTCCACCGCTAAAATGTGATATGCCCGTTCATATGGCATCCCTATAGCTTCATAAATTTCTTGTACTTTCAGTCGGCGATCCTCCATGGCCATTTTATGCACTCTTGCAATACTTTTGGGGTAGTGGCAAATTTTGGTCGACCACCTCGTGGATCATCATCTAAGCTGTCCCGTATAAACTAAAACTCACTTGTCCACAGGTTGAATATGAAGGAGCAGTGTCCCCCAGAGTGTTCTGAAACTCGACATGATTTTCTTTGTCTTGATAACATTCTTTACGATGCATTTAATCTCTGCTCAAATCTCGAGTTTTTCCGTCTTCACGAATGACTACTACACGTGAATAACCTCAGAAAGGCGTCTGTGCTAAAGACCTATTCCCAGAGCACTGACGCGTTACGTGCTTACTCATACAGGATTACCTATTACTATGCGGGAAACTCGTTGCGCTAGTGCTAACATCTGGTAGCGATTTTGAGAACCATTTAAACTGCCCGAGTAATTACTCATGTAAAACATTTATGTGATTTGGGAAACATAGTTCAGTACAATTCATAAATTTGCATAACATTGAGCTTGATAAAGCGATGGGAGCAAGAGATTTTAAAGTAAAGTACGTGTATTAGATTAACAAGGAAAAATCGAATAATATACAAAATGAGCTAATTAGTAAAAAAAGACAATTTGATGTAAATAGTAGAAAATTACATAATAATTAATCATAATTAACATAACTCCTAATCAAAAATATGTTTCGTTAATGTATATCTACGAGGGTCATCCGGAAAGTAGTACTCGTTCGTGCCGCATGAAGTGCTGACGACGCGAGTAGCCGCTGGACGAGGTCAGATAGCTTCAGTGGCTTGTCTGCCTTCTCTGAGCCAAGTTGCGTGACGCTAGCATTGCCTGTGTTGTTTCTGTGATTGTTTACAATGTTTAAAAAAATTGAGAACGCCGCCAGTTGTGAAGTGAGGGCAGTGATTAAATTCCTCAATGCAAGAAACGTTCGCCCATGTGATATTCATCGCCAATTAAAGGAGGTGTATGGAGACAATGTAATGGACGAGTCGTCTGTTCGGCGGTGGTGTCGAAACTTCAACATGGAGAGGGGGAACACACACGACGATGAGCGTTCGGGGAGACCGTCTGTCATTACAGACCAACTGGTGAGCTCAGTTGACGAATTCGTGAGGAACGATCGGCGCGTCACAATTGATGACATCTGTGAGCATTTTCCCAATGTTTCTCGAACAATTGTTCATGAAATTGTTAAACACCATCTGCATTATGCAAAAATTTGTGCAAGATGGGTCCCTCGCATGCTTACAGATGAGTACAAAACCAAGCGTATGGCTGCAGCACTGACGCTTTTCTGATGAAGGAGACTCTTTCTTGACTCGCATAATTACTGGTGACGAAACATGGGTTTGTTATGCATTCCCTGAGAGTAAACGACAGTCAATGGAGTGGCATCATGCGCATTCACCAAACAAACCAAAAAAATTCAAGACAGTTCTGTCCACCAGGAAACTCATGGCAACCATTTTCTGGGATCGACGAGGTGTATTGCTTATTGATTTTATGGCCCGTGGAGACACTATTAATGCCAATGCGTATTGTGAAACATTAAAGAAATTACGGCGGGCAACACAAAATCGGCGGCGAGGTCTATTGTCTACTGGTGTCATTCTCGTTCATGACAATGCCAGGCCTCATGCAGCTGGGATAACACAAAAACTTTTGCAGCAATTCAAATGGGAAACTTTCGACCATCCACCGTATAGCCCGGACTTGGCCCCTTCAGATTTTCATCTCTTTACAAAGCTTAAAGACTTTTTGGCAGGAAAAAGATTTGAGAGCGATGAAGAACTTAAAGAAGGAGTGACCCTGTATCTCAATGAGCTGGCGGCGAAGGACTATGCAGCAGGAATACAGAAACTTGTCACACGTTATGACAAATGCCTTAATTTGCTTGGAGATTATGTTGAGAAGTAGTTTAAAGTATCCTCTTTCAAATAAAATTTTTTATGTTTGTTAATATTTACTTTTGTGTCTTTATTTCACGAACGGGTACTACTTTCCGGATGACCCTCGTATAATGTTTTTTTAATGCAGGTAATAATTCCGTTTTATATTTTATTTGGAATAGTATTGCATCATTTGCAACAAAAGAGATATATGTAATGCAAGAGTTTAGTGACTAAAATTTATTGTGTTGCTTTAATTCCTCGTTCTGTTAATTTTCCTGATTTGGTTTACTGCTTTTGATTCATATGTACATATATTTAGTTTTTATGGCTTAAGGATTTTGTACATTAATGTAGCAACATAGCCATTTGGTATGGCTTCATTGGAGCAATTTTCATCAACTGAATATTTTTATAATAATTAGATACATGCTCATCAATTGGTAATTCATATACTATATGAGGATTGCTCGGTTTTGTAGCTTGTATCGAAATAAATCTTCGACGTCCGAAATAATTCGACACTAAGTATTAATATAGACTATAGTAGTGAAGCTATGACATTATCAGTGTGCTTATCAAATTCTGTCGTAATAGAACAGCTTTTCATATTTTGTTGAGGTACCATTGGGTTTTTATCGCTTTGTTTTATTGATGCTTAACATTTTTATACTATTTTAAGATTCAGTTAATGATTACTCCAAGGTTTTTTTATTCCGTCGGTACAGTTAGTACCTTCATCATTGGGCAGTGATTCTAGTGTTTGGCAATGGTTTAAGTGTTTTTTTTAGATCTACAGCTGTTGAAGGTACAATTAGCTACTTTAAATTTTTCGCTCATAGAGAATATATAGGACTGATATCTTGTCCATGAACAAAAGCGTTTACAGGACTGCCGGAACTCGCTACGCAGTACTCATTGAAGATATCCATTGGGAAGTTTAAATTCATAGTTTTTCTTCTCCAGTTGCCTAGTTCCAGTTGTTAAATATTTTGATAGGTTTCTACGAGTATTACATTATTTCATTCTATGATTGATTCCCACATTTTTTCAATTAGTTAATATTGTCCTAAACCATCATGCATTGCAAATCTGTTTCCGTATTTACCAGGGAAATGCAGGGAAAGTTGCTGTTGCGGAATCTCTAGCTGATTCTTGGAATTTATCAAAGGCAAAACAACCTTAGTGTTTAAATTTGGCTTTAACCACGTGAACTGTGGCGCTTCGAGCATGATTACGAATGCCTGTGACATTGTATGTACGGTATTTCGTCACGGCTATCTCGTTCCTTAAAATCTCCCTTAATTGCGGAGTGTGAGAGGACGCCTCGATACCTTAACTGGCTAAAGCATTGGGCCATTGAGGGATCCGCGTTCGAATCCGGGGCAAATCATTGTTACACTCTGAAATTGTGGCATTGAAAAGCATATTACCGGATGACTCCGTGAAAAAGTTACTGTTGCGGCAGTTTCTTGGAACTAAATTAAATGAATTCTCAGCTGAAATATTATATTTATTTTCTTATTTATAAAACGAATGGTAATTTTATTGGGAGAAGTGTTTAGTTCGACAATCGGAACGCTAGTATCAGGGTATATCTTGTCCTGACGAAATAAAAAAGTAGGGGGATAATTTTAGATGTGTTAACGCTCCAGTTATTCTAGAACTAGAATGATTGGAATTTAGTCAATAATCTCTTAGATTTTATCTTGTTAATGAGTTTTATTTCATACTTATTTTGCATATGGAGAATGATAGACTCTATCATGTTCATTTTAGATACTCCAATACAAATATCGCTACCATTCATTCCATGATTATTTACTGATGCGGAACGGATCCCTCATTAACACAAACTATTTTTTTTAATCCATGTTACAATGCTTCTGTTTGCTCACAACCTACGGCGTGAAATCATTAATTCCCATAGCCTGGAGGAAACTGTATATTTTCAATGACCGTGACTTAACAACGGGGTTAAAACTGATAAAAGTACATCAGAAACCACTCTTTGATTTCGATCAAATCACTCCGCCTTCCCTGAGGCGGTATTTTTCGCTAAAGATCTTCCAAAAAGATGGCGTAATACAGGCGCTCTATTTGGAATTCGTTCGTTCGAATTAGCACGTAAATGAGATCGAGAAGTTGCTCGTGCTCCCACTTTCTCCATCGCCCATCGACGGAGACGGCAAGCCCTCGTCCACGCATCATGGCAGAAGTAGTAGGTGCCTTTCACTCTTCCGGCGAGAAATGAGCAACCGTTTACTGCCGTACAGGTAATCGATCTGTCCACGCTACGACCCACTCACGCACGTACAAAAAGGCACGTGCCCTAGAACCCCCGGAGGCAGTTTCGGTGGCCTCCAACTATTCTAGTGGCCTCCGGCTATCATTTGTTTTTGTGATGTTTCGGCGATGTTTGAGTCGACCCAAAGTCACCATCCACTGTATACGAATATATATGCGGAACGATATACGATGCGATAAATTAATTATAGTTTAAGAATATATATATATAAATTTATATATATCTATATAAAATATAAAAAATATATGTGTGTGTGTGGGTCGCGGTAGTCCAGGGGGTAGAGCGTTGGACTACTGACCGGAGGGTTCGATTCCGGGGCACTCTGGGCACTTGCAGCTCCACTCAAGCTATGTGATTTTTCGGGAACCAGATCTTCCTGTGAAACCATAACCGGCACAGGGACAGGAGCTGTCCCCCACACGCCGTCGGCCTTAATTCTGTTCCTTCCACCTCTTGAGAAAGGTGGGTAGACCACCGAAAATTCGAGACCGATTGAGGTCCTCCTTTATATGTGTTTCTGTCTACTAGTGTTAGTTCCATTTACACTATATATATATAAACCATAACGCATTATTCAGCCCTAAGGTCGGTTTGGTAGGTGATGGTAGAGTTCACCCAGTACTAAGCCCGATGGGGTGTGAAATTCACACATTAGGGTAGGTGCGCCAGCTCCTTCCCCTGTTCCGAATATGGTTTCCCAGGAAGATCTGGTTGGGTGGATCTGCAGGTGCCCAGAGTGCCTTACCCGGGAATCGAACCCAGGACCCTCAGGTCAGTAGTCCAGCGCTCTACCCTTTGGACTACCGCGACCCCCTTTTTAAAAATAATCCCTTCATTTAAATTATATACTCTTGTTTGAACTTCAAGTTTGAATATTTAATGAGAAATGCTTAACTTCTTTATAGTGGTTAACAAGATTTTACGAAATATTTCTTTAAAACATTATTTGTTCTGAGAAATGGTCTGATTGCAAGCTAACGGAAGTTAAATTTTCGAAACGGAAGTTAAAAAATTAAAATGTCTCTAATGGCTCTTTGAAAAATTTTAGGCCTGAAATTTAAGGAACTTATTGGACGCCTCATGAAGACGATTCGGGTTAGCTTACAAATATACATTTTACCAATCCGTCATTGGGTCGTAATATTTATTTTATTAAAAATATAATAACTGCTGGAAGGTAGTTCAAATTAGTATATCTCAAAAATTAATACCTTTTAAGTAAGTCCTCAAGCGTCATTTATCTCACGAGATATTTTGACTAATTACATAAATTTGGTATCTCTGTAGGTTATTTTATGATTTTTTTAGAGGATCATTGTATTATAATTACATCATATACATAATCATGGCATCATAGTTTTTTAATCATGGCAGGTGTTTCAATGTTAATAAAGTGGAGACTATAGCTTGGGATTTAGTTTTTCTGTTGCTTACTAAAATTCCTTTCCCTCCTTTTTTTTAAAAATAAAGTGAAAAGCTTGACACGAAAGAGGTGAGACAAAAATATACCAATATAATTCCATGGTAGTCAGACAGATGGCAGCACAATATTTCACCTCTGCTAATGCCACCTCTGTGAAAATATCATAATCTGGATCCTTGAGAAATGATATTATTTCACACACATATTTTATGTGTAACAAAATGCTTCAGAAACAGACCCGAATTGTTTTTTTTTGAAAAATAATTTATTTTAACGACAAAGAGCTCATAACACCATAAAGCAAGTACTTTGTAACACTTTCGCGCTATTGAACTTTTGGGTGAAAGCAAAAGCAATAGCTTTCCCTTCAGATTCGGATCGCTTTGGACCATTTCTTCAAGGCTAAACTATTATTGGTAATATACCCAAACATTAACTAATATTTAACTTCACCTAGCCAAGAAAATAGTTCACGTAAGGAACAAATTCCCTGTAGCACCTAAGTTATAACAACACCTAATACTATTATACACTCCTTTAGTACCCTGTTTCAACCCTATCTTTACAGTTGACTGATGGCAGACTTCATAGGCTGTTTGTACTGTTGTATGCGAAGATTTTCACAGATATTTCTGAATAATTTCGATATGACTATCTCCACCTTTAAGAAGTTCATGGGCAAATATCTATTATTGAAATATGAAAAAAATGGAATTGTAAATAAGGTGAAATGTATTACGCAAATATTAATAAAAATACAGGATCCCCATTAAATCTACTTCATGTGTTAAGATGTACCCATTTTACAGTAAATATAATTCAAGAAATGGGGAATAACCTTTAAATCGCAATTTTTAATTTCTGTTGTTGAAATTGATTTGGAATACTAGGGAATGTTCATTTAAAGATGGAATTGGTGACACACATTACATTGGGAACACATTATTTTGTATGTGTAGTCTTTTTACGGTTTCTATTCCTCCGTAAATGTCGTATGCAATTAACTTTGCATCCTACAGCGTATGTGGTAGTCCAGAGGTAGAGTGTTGAACGGGAGGGTCCGAATTGGATTCCCCAGGAGGCCTCTCTGGGCAACCTCAGCTTCGCACGAACTGTGTGATCTTTCGGTTACCAGAACACCCTGGTAAAGCATTGACGGCACATGGAGATGATCTGGCCCCCCTAACCTGATGTCAGAATTTCACACATCATTCAGCGCTCTCTACCATCTCCTTCTCAACCAACCTTCGGATTGGGAGCTGTATTTATGGTTTTTATTATATGTTCCACAGGACTTGGAGTGCTTAATCTCCTATCACCATAAGTGGTGCTCTTCTTAATCTTTGAATAGCATGAGCACATTGTTTTCGTTACAATGAGTACACGGTAGTCGTGCTACGTAGCAGTGTAAATTAAGTGTGATAAGTTGGAGAGTGTGGGGTCTGTGGTTTCCGTCGCCTGATAATTTTGTCCGTATCAAATGCCTTCAATAAACTTAACAATTTAATATGCATTACTTAAAACAGTACATTATATTCAACATCTTAGTCTTACTGAGACTGTTCAATTGAATTATGAAATGCATGACGTTACGCAGAGTGTATGCCTCTGGATATTAGCGAACATTAATCTTAGGCAAAAACGAAGGATTAAAAACTGCAATAATGTCGGACAATTATGAGAAATTACTCGTAATACGTGGATAATGATCTTTAGGAACTGTGAAAACGAACCTTATTAGGTAGAACATCTTGAGTGTAAAATACGTGGTAGTTATTTGTTGAATGTAAATGAACCATATGCTAATGCTATTTAAGGATTATTCCCTTATTCTACCATTATTATTTCCATTTTTTATAATTCTTCATAAAGTTTATGATTTAATTAGAAAAGCCGTTACGTAGCACGGAAGCGGAAACCTCAATGAGGTACAGAAATAGCGAGTGAGAAATCGATCTCGGCTTGATACTTATTCCCAATAAGATCGTCTTTGGACCTGAAATACCACAGTTGACCCATAGATAGACTAGTTTATTATTGTTACAATGTGTATATTTCTATACTTGAGACGAGCAAATTGCTATTTCTGCTCTTCTAAATGCAACCGCTGTAATGAAGGAGGTTAAAGTCAAATTATTGAAAGAGTATTCTTGATTAGATCAAATGTGGGATCAGAAACTTATCCAGTATCATCTATAGTAAGCATTCATTTTTGCAGAAAATTATGATGAAACCATCATTTCTTATTTTTGAATCACTATACGCATTTTCATTTAATGCTTTTAATAGGACTCCATAGTTTTTATTATATTGCTGTGATAAAATAATTTACACATAACTAAAGAACATATTTTCATGCATTAAACCCAAGCGTTGGAATTCAATTTTAGGAACTGTTTTTTTGCCAGAAATATGGATTAAATATTTTGTTGAACAGTATATTTAGATTATTACTCTTTGTTGTGTACCTAATTAAAATACGATTTTGTTACTGACTCTGGAACCAAAATTTGAATCTCCTCAAAATTTATATGTAGAATATATAGAACATTTAACCCCTTCTGTCAACCCCATCTAAATGTGGGTTGGTGTAAAGGAGAAAGGTGGCGGTTGTTCTGGAATAGCCGGAGAAAGGAAATCTTGCACGTAAGCTTGTGACGCAATCTATTAATACAGATTCAAGTGGAAGTCTAGATGAGCGTGTTTTTTTGCTCCTTCTCCCCGTTTGATAAATGTCTTAAGGAAGTTGCATAGTGGTAAACCGAGAACGTGATTTTCTGCTACATTCGTGCTGGAGAAAGCACGAAACTTATTAGATATTTGCACTCAATACCATAGACTTCATTAATAACAGAGAGGAGGATCCAGTTATGAACACAACCAGAATCTTCTTTCTCGCATTTTTTATCCTGCCGTCTGTACATCATCTTTTCTGTTAAATTTCTCTCAGAATATGCACCAAAAATATGGTGCAAATTTAATCGTATCATAAATTACTTAGCACCTGTTTTATTCCATAAGTTTGTTCTCATGTATTATTTTTAATTATAAGGTAATCCATCGGTTAAGGGAGGTTTATGGTTGGACACAACTACCGAAAAATATTTTTTGACTCCTAACAAAACACAATCCAGCAACCTAATCTACATCAGGTACCTCTTCATCTCTGTGTACTTCCTTCCTCCCTTCATCCGTCCAACATCCCTATCTTGTTCCTGCCCTATCTTCGTTTGCCTAACATTATCCCCTCTATTACCTTCTTCAACATCTCACTGGCGCTCAGTGCGCCTTTCATCCATTTTCCCTGCCTCCATAGTATTTCTCCCAACAAACCCCTCTCTGCGCCCACCATCTCTAGTACTTCCTCATTTGTTTCTCCATTCTTCTTCACACGCACATTTCAAAAGCCTTCAATCTACATCTATCCTTCTGCTTCAATGACCGCCGCTACGCTCCATATCGAAGTTTTTACGAGTCTTTTCTTAACATCCTTACTCAACGTCCCTGTCACCAACTCCCTTTTCTTGTGAAAGCCTGTTTGCCTAGCGCAATTCTTCTGTCTATTACTTTAACCGTGCTGGTCCAAAACGCTTCCGAGATACGTAAACTGGTCTTTATATGTACATATGTATTTTTATTTATAATTTATATGTATTTTTTCAAACGGTAGTTGGTACTTTTTCAGGATGAGTGATAGTAGTGGGTTGGCCTAGTGACCCTTTTATGGCATCGGATCCTACTGGGAAATCGAAGGCGACAAAAGGAAATAAATTGATATAGAAACTGGGAATACGTATTTTACGTCCCCTTAAGGTTTCTTTGACCTCCCCAGACACCATTACATCCAAAGGACTGAGGGTACACCCAAAGCGGTTGGAATTTTTGTCCCGAAATGAATCGCCCAGATCACGGTGTTTTGATTGAAAATTCACAACAAAACGGCACGTCAATTTTGAAAAATTGTACTTAAAATCCAACCCTTCCGAATTGCTTTATTTCACCCTTGGTCTTATTAGGTGAGCTGTAACTTGATATTTTAAACAAAACTTCTAGGTGTTTAGAATGGTCTATTTAATTATATTTCTTCTATTTTTAATAGTCTGTCTGCACCTTTACTCGTTCTATTAAATTAAGGATCCATGGGCTACAATGATATTTAATTTATAATGGGTGAGCATATTTTTTCGCTCTCATTAAAAATTGGATGTTGATAACACATCACGTCTCTGAAAGTAAGTTATGATTATTGCGGTAAATATATATAAAAATACTTGACCTTAGTATTTAAGCAGTTAATGTGAGCAGTTCAATTTTCATATGTTAACTTAATTAATAATTTTATCCTTTAAGTGTGGAAAATTCACCGTAACCCCTTTATAAGTCACATATGTTGTAAGCCACACAGCACTTGCGACCTGCATGTAGCTGCTTGGTTTATTTCCGATATACTTGTATTAATCAATCAATTATAATGGATAACTACTACACTTAAATAAGTGGCATTTACCTTGAAAATATAATATTCATTATGGGTGTTAGATGATTGAAGAGGAAATAGGATTTAATTGGAAGACTAATGGTATAGTTTAGTAGAGCATTCAAAATACATTTGACGGGGAATCTAAATAGTTATCGGAGGATCCGAAATAATATGTATTTTTCATATGAAACGTGCCTAAATACGAAGAACTAATGAGGAAAAATTGAAGAAAGGTAGACTAGATAGTTAATTTATTTTTCTAATTATTTACAGTCGATAACAACTATGTACTTAAGCCAACATCACATGAATAGATATATTGAAATAAATTTCTTAGAGTCGTACGGTTTATTTAATCATTTGAGTCTTCGTAAGGCGTAGAGTTTATTCAAATCGAGATTACTGCAAACATTATTTCCCGTTTAGTTTCAGAGAGGAGATTTAGTTTCAGCAAACTTTCAATGACTAAATCAATTATTAATAATCAATGATTATATATAATAAAATCATATTTTTAAGATATTTCTTTAGCCATTTGGAGTTATGATTTCTCGATTGTTTATAAGGATATAAAAGTAAATCATTAATGCAATTTTAAGTTAAGGGTGGGGAAAATTTAAATGCACACCAGTGAATTCTAATAATAAAGCATAATTGACAACATGATGCTATTTTAGTAACCGTTTCTGCTCATATCAGTAGCTCATACCAGTTAATATCTCGTATACCATCTCCGCTGAAATCGGCACCTTTCTATAAAAAAAAACAAGGATATCCGTAGGGATTTGAACCGAAAACTTATATTCGTGCCAAATATCAGTGCAACAATTCGATTTATTGTAAATGCAGGCCTTTTCTACGAAAAATAATAAATTATTTCTCGTTTACATAAAGAATAAGTTTTCGTATGAATAACGCAAACTTTTTTATAAGGTGCTGCTAAAAACCTTTCTTTTTTGGTGGTCCAAAACATATTTTAGTCTTAACAAAAAGAAACTCATTATGAATTTGTTTTTCAAAATTAGAATGCTCTTGGCAGAATGCGTTTAATTGAGTTAAGGCTAATAAAATGTGATTAAATATTGTAATTGGAAAGAAGTTATTGACACGTTTTCCATTTGAGACGACGAAAAATAACTGGGAATACTATGTCTGGTCTCAGTTTAGTGATATTGCGCAAGCAGGAAGGAATATTAAGCTCTAATGAGGCCAAAATGAAACTGAGCCGTGTTGAAAAGAAAATTTCTTTTCAATTGGAAATTCTTCATTTTACGATACCTCTTGCCATTACAATCTGCGAAATCTCGACTTTTCAAATAACCTTGGAACGGAGCAGTATGCCAGTCGAAATTTATTACTTCAAACTGATCGGTTACGGAAGGAAATAGCCTAAAAGGAACGGGTTGATGAATTTGATTTAGAATCTAGAGTCTTCTAATGGACGTTTTACGGTCATTGGCGACATGAGTTTACGACTCTCATCGCTTTTCCTTTCTGAAAACTTAATTTAAACTGTCCCGGGTTCCCCATGTAAGCGTTCATGGATTGAAATTTCTCACTCACTCTCACTCCTACACGTCATTACCTTTCGAAAAAGCACAACACAGACATTAGGCCCAAATATAACTCCTGTTTATACAAATAGAAATGGAACTGTAAATCGTAACTCAAGAACCCCTCAAGAATACGGGGAATATAAAAATGCTACCAAATGAAGTGTTCTGCGAAATCTACAATGGGAAAACAGTTTTCACTTTATTTATTTCCTTCCAGTCTCATCTTGTCCTGTCACGTAAATGAGTTATTATCAATTATTCTAACGAGATAAATATACATTAACTTGGAGTTGCTTTATTCGAAATAAAGCATTGCTTTTAAAGTTGTGAAACAATTCTGGGTGAGTTTCATTGAAAGTCTTTTAACCTTCGCCTTTCGATTATATTGATAACCTTCGCATTTCGATTACATAAGTTTGAAATCACCGTTTATTATTATTATTAAATCCTACATGCGCAGATAGGCAATTTCAGGTGTCACACAAGTCCCAAGTATTAAAATCAAACTGAGAAAATCTAAAAATAAGGGAACCTAATTGTAATCTCGTCTTCTTGTGTAAATTTCCAATGTTAAATGAACGTCAAATGTGTTAAGACCTTGTGATTTTTAAATGATGGAATGTTTTCTAATAAAAACTTTTATCGTTTACAGAAATTTCCTTTCGCACATTAGTGCTGAAGATGTAATATGGAGGATAGAGGGAAAAATTTCAGATCCTGTGATGAGTTTTGTTTCTACGTCGCTAGTGACATTACTGCAATCTTCACCGAGTAACGGAATCTATAGGGGAATCTTTCACAACTCCAGATGCATTAACATAATGGTGATGAAGCAGAATGCAAATAAATTGATCTTTAGAATTGAATTCTTACTCTAGAGTCTTGAACGCAGGAAAAAATATATTAGAAATCCACACACCTATATTGTTTTAGATGCTGAATTTAGAATAAAGTCATGACGATAACACATCGTTCAATAAGTCCCAGGACTAAATAAGAAAACAATATTTGTTTCGCAAAATTCATTTTTATTCATCTACACAATCACCTTTAAGAGTTATACAATCATTCCGACGTTTTCTAACTTTTCGGTACCATGCTTGTAAAACGATTTGCCCTTGTCCTCAAAATAAGCTTCAGTAGCAGCGATGACTTCCTCATTCGAGACTAATATTTTTCCCTGGAGTGTCTTTTTGAGATCAGCATAGAGCCAGTAGTCGCTGGG
This sequence comes from Hetaerina titia, assembly GCA_037158775.1. Lineage (NCBI taxonomy): Eukaryota > Metazoa > Arthropoda > Insecta > Odonata > Calopterygidae > Hetaerina > Hetaerina titia. Next base: position 61,299,040 of record CM073774.1, read on the forward strand.
GGCTATATCTGGAGAGTTTGGTGGGGATGCAGATTGAAGGCCAACTCGTTTAATTTGGCCAATGTTTTCATTGACTTTGACACGGTGCATTGTCTTGATGACAGATGATTTTTGTCTTCTTCATGTGCGGTCGTTTGTTGCGATTTCGTCCTTCAAAAGCACCAAAAACTCAATGCAATAGTCGCTATTGATAGATTGTCCCTTTCCAAGGTGTTCATGTAAATTGTACCTTGCGCATCCCAAAATATATCGCGTTCTATAAGTCCCGGGAATTTTTTAATTCCTCTGCCTTGTTATAAAAATAAAGGTAGTATGATGTTAGCTCTAATTGCAATGCTGTGAGTATATCCCCGTTCACTTCTCTTTTGATTTCTATTGCAGCTATGCAATGCAAAACAAGAATCACATACTTCCTTCTTAGGAACCTCATTGGTAATTTGAATTTTCTTGGAAGACCAAACTTGTCTTTCCCTGCCCCAATTTTTAGGAGTTTGGCGTAGGAAAATCTACTTAGAATGCATTTCGTAGGAAGAATACCAATGGTTAAACTTTTACAAGAAGGTTAAACTTAAGTCGTTTTGGATAAATTATGTATCTAACACTTAAGCAGGAGTATTGAGCATTGGAAACGAAAACATATTTCTGGTGTTATTCGAAATAATATTCCGAAGAAAATCATATGACAGACCATAGTAGAATGACGCCTCGGTCTTTTATTATGATGTCGCACAAATACGCAGTGAAATTTCTTAAAATTTGAAAACATCCATTTCCTTGATGGTTAGTTCCTGAGTGGTAGACACATGTGCAGATGATTAAGCAAAATAAAATGCACTGATGAATCATCATTATTTCGTAAGTGCCTGGATTTGACCTGTTTCTTCTCGTTTGGAATGGCATCTTCCGGGATATGCAATGCCTACTTTACCTCACATCTCACACGGTATTAGCGGTAGAAAGCCCTCGTCCCTTTCTGTCTTTCAAAGAGAAAAAAAATATGATTACACACATTTTTCGGGTTCCACGAACCTCGTCCGGTATCCGAAGTTATATTATATCCAGTATTCTTTCGCCTCACAATTCCGGTTAAGCAAGAAAGCTTAAAGATTTTACCTGATGGAACTCCTGTCATGGAGCTATTCCGACCCAAGTGTATGGAAAGGTTTATTTTTATAGTTTGGATACTCATTATAGGTGAGCTTTGGAAAGTCTATGACAAATAAATCGGATTCAATAATTTGGAATCAATCTTGAATACCTAAATCTTCTTTTCGTTTACACTAGGTTAATAATGAACAAATGGTAAGACTCACCTATTAGATATCTAATCTAGCGGAAACGTTCTATCATTTATTCATTATAATGTTCGAATTCCACGATATCACGTCTAAAACTACGAACGTATTGTATATACTGGCATTATTGTTATTAGAAGCCTTCCGTCTTCGTCCCCGGATCGTTGCCTGGAATTCTCACTTTAGTCACGGCTTTCGACGTCCCAATATCATTAACTCCTTCACTTCCTTTTTTGTCTTTATTGCCTGCGTGTTTCAGTTCACGGATTTGATGGAGTAGTTTCAACGATTGTTTGGATATTGTGAGGCAGTGTAAAAAATTCAGTCTGTACGCCTTATGTTGCCTTATCAGGAAATGTCTAAATTGATCGGAATTTCCGACTTTTACCTCTCATCCTTATATTGTTTTAGAATCCTGCAAGGTTTCCTTTTGTGAAAACGGTTATAAATTAGAAAACCCATCAAATTAGGGAAGTTACTTTAGAATTACTTCATCGATGGATAAAAACCAGCGCAAAGAGGAATGGAAAATAGAATTCAAAGAAGTTTATCGAAAGAAAAAAAACTAGTTATATATGAGTATAAAAATACTCAGCAACCCGCCGTGCTACGAGGGCATCTGGGAGGGTTATTTAACGCACTAGTCAAGGGGAAAGGAAAAATCATATTAAGGGAGTTAATTTATTTTTGCTGGAGTTTCGCTCTACTTTTGCTCCAATCGTGAGTGGTGAATGGGGAAAAAATGTTAATCTGCCAGCCATAGGGTACGCTGGAGAGGAATATATAACGGCACATGATTTTTAACTCCTATTTATCTTGAATATCTTTCTCTATTTTTTCCTGTAGTGTGAAACTGCATGCCTAATGTGCGGTTTTTTCAACTTAGGTTCATTTTGATGACGACACCCAGTAAATTGAACAGTGAACTCTCACATGATAACTTACGATTGTGTTTCATCACGTAATAGTCTTTCGCGATAACTATCATCTGGGCATTGTTCTATTAACTTTGGTAATGGTATTAAATCAAATGAAAGTATGTCTTTGGTACTATTTTAATCATTTGTATATTTTTTCGGGGTTTTAGAAACTTATATAAAAAATTCAACCTATTACTACTTCTATACCGTTGTCTAGAAATTATCCTAAAATTTATGGCATCATCTGAATCATCTACTGTAGCCTTTTGTTTTTAATAACTTTATTGCATAGGAGAAAAGGCCTGGCTAAGGCCATGTATAACTTTTCGGAGGCATGCCAGGAATTACACGTACTCAAACTCAAACCATTCTCTATCTACCACCATTGCAAGTTGGAAGTCTAGAGAGAAAGTTGTGAATACAGGTACCTACTTATGTTTCGACTGGTATTTAATGCTCTTCAGCTAATCTAGTTCAAGAGATTTAAACGAAAGGATAGTAAAAATCCGTAATATATTTACCCATTTCCAATATTATAGAATATTATATAATTAAAAGGTCCAAGTTTTTTGAAATAGTCTTATTTTCAAAAGTTATATTGGTACTACGATACATGTTATGACCGTGAAGGAATGTCACCAATAGAGAACGCCTAATAAATTTTAAATTGACCTAAACAGTTGCAAAAGTATGTATTTTTTAACCATAGTATAAAGATATTATTTTTCCATTATTTCAGGAAAAAATCGTCAAAGAATAACTGATAAGTACCCTCTTTAAGTACAATAAGAACAATAAATACCTCATAAGTGCCTTACCAAAATAGTACCTTATAGATACAATGGCAGGGTAGAATGTATTTTAGAGTGAGTTTTACACTGCACACATTAAACAACTTTTAAACTTTGCTAAAAATATGAAGGAGCTTTCCAATCAATTTGTCACTTTTTTCTTTTTCTTTTGTCTGTCTTATTGAATGGAAACCCTTTCAGGAAACAAAACGTTGCATGATTGTTTTATACTTTCCGGTTTTAACGCTTCTTCGGCTCGCTTGCTCTTTTTGGTTTTTCTCGGAAATTTTACATCTCAGTGAGTTTTGGGAGCTTGTTCAATAATTTATATGTTTTTTTAATTTTAACCATCGAATCTTCGAGTGGTTTTAGCTAGTTACAGATGGTGGGGACTCATGTCTTCACAAATTTTTGGAAATATAACTCTTCTTGGTATCTCTCTCGCCGGATTGGATTGGCAAAATAATTTCATGCGTAGTCTCGATGCAAATGGTTATTCACTGTGATTCTAGAGTTTGACTTTGGTTTGGCAAGTTTATGTTCATCTGAAAGCTTTTTTGAATCAATAGTTTCTGTTCCGTCTCTGGCTACTGTTAGCTTTAAATTATAATATTAATTTATTAAATATCATTTTAAAATTGAAATTATAACTAATCACTTCAACCGTAACTTTTTGGAGTTGTTCCATGATGAATAATGCCAAAATAAAACTTGGTAAGTCCACGTGTTTTATCGGGATTTACATAGTTTTAATTTGACATTATTTAGCGCTTAAAATGACTATAATTCCTCATCTCTACTATTCATCAATTAAGAGAGTAACCTCCGTTTTCGTGTAGCGTTGGAACTAGTGGAGAGAGCCGAATGGTCGCTGTATTGACGCACGCAGTAGGTTAGTTCGCCTCGAGCTTCTATGGTTGGAATATCATGCCGCTTGTCATTTGTTTACAAAAGAGAGTCAAAATGAACACTTTCATGATTTTATGAAATTTTTAGACACTTAAGTATTCTCGTTTCCGTGCGATTTTAAAAATATTTAATCTAATTCAGGATTTTACTCGAACCTATTTGGATGTTGTGATGTACTCTATTGATATTTGTTCATAAGTTTCTGTTCTTGGCTGCCGGAAGTATGTGTATGCGTGTAATATCTCCAGATGCACATCAATATATTTCTATTTTATAGGTGTGTTTTCGAAATGTTGATAATTTATAAATGAAACTCCTTATGCTTTTTAATAAATATAAAAGTCTTTAGTTCTGTTTTGGTTTGAAGGTAGACTGTAAAAAATGGGCGACGAGGGATAATAGGGCATTTAGGCTCTAAATTCCGATGCAGATATAATTTCACGTGGTAACATGAACGAATTCGAAAACAAAATCCGCCTCCAATGCTGGATTTCCTTGATCTTTGAGTAATCCAATGAGTTCCTTCTACGTCTTACTCCTGAAGCGACTTATTTTGTCCGATGTCTAATGGTTTCATTCTAAAATAGGAAAAGGTAACTTAATTATAACGTGATATTATAATAGTTTTGAGTCACAAGAGCCACTCACTTCCAAACGAAAACCATTATATTTTTCAATACTAAATGATTATGAACACCATCTATATCCGATTACTTACACACTTTTTTAGATCATTTACACTGTTCGAAAGCCGCTTTCAACTATCGAAATAAAAAGCTGAACTTCCGAATGAATTGTTCCAGCTGACTTTTTTACTACATGACTTTTATGGAAAATATCACTTGATGACTCTATTTGGACTCATATGTGCACTACAGAGATTTTTTTATTTATAATAGAATGGTTACAATATATAAAAATTTCGCATTCTTTCTTTATAAAATGCTTCATCAGTCTCTGGTTTATGATGTACGTTTTCATCCGTTCCGTCTTTAAATTCTCTATATACTTAATTGCAATAAGTGATATGTGTAGTTTTTCCCAGTAAGTGTTAATTAACTTGAGTTGACAAAATAATTATGGTTGGCTATTATTAAATGCACCTGGTAGTCCGTATATTAAGGGTAGGTTTTGAAAGACCCATGGAAAATATGTCTAATCATCTTTTTCTATGGCAAAGCAGTTTTTATCCGTACATAATGTTCTCATTTAGCCCTTTATTTCCTCTGCATTCCCTGGCATGGTCCCCATTGTTCTTATTTTCTTCTTTCCCGCATAACGAGCACCTTTTCCACTACATGCAACGTTTCACTACCTCCCAACATCTCCTTCGTTCGATTTTCGTCTTCGTAACGATTCCCTTGGTACATTCTTTCTCACCATCGTATGTAAAACTGTCTCATTCGACTTTCTCGCATCGAATTAATTTCCTGTATTCTTCTCTTCACCCTCGTCTCCGAAGTACCTATCTACCTTTTTAACATCCACCAGTGTACTCCAAAAAATTCAGTACATACAGATTAGTTTATACCAACTTAATTGTTTAGCCTTACTTCTCCATAGAATCCTCATTAACTTTGTTTTTATTTGATTTGATTATCTTTATTAAACGTTTACAATCTCCCGAACTACTGCAATATCTTTCGTATCAAGCTATTCTTTGTTTAACTAAAAATCTATGTAAGACCATCTATTTAAGAGCTCAATTCCATCTCTTCCCATGACAACTATTACATTGACCCAGGCATCTAATTGGTCTACAGTATAACGAACAATCCTGTGTGTTACCAAAAACAGAAAAACACCAGTGTTTCATGCTACTGAAAATCTCACACACGTCAATAAACGTATGATGCGTACTTTTCCGAAATGATTTACACATTTTTGCGATTAATAAGATATTTTAAATGTTATATTTATTTTGAATATTTGTCTTAGTAGTGACAATACGTATCTGCAATAGGATATATGAATACGGAAATGATTGTTCGTTTGGTGGTCCATATAACCGGAAAGACAGTTTTTTTCTTGTATTTCCTTTTCTGATCCTTATTTAATTAACGGGCACATTAACGTACTTGAGAAGAGAATATGTTGCAGTTAAGATTATAAACTTCAGTTATTAATAACTCATTATTCTATTTTTTAAGCGAAAAAAACCTTTAAAAATCGGACTTTGATTAAATTAAAAGAAAAACTAAGTTCAACTATTTGAATCAGTATTTTATAAATCTATGCACTTAGCCAAAAAGGTATTTGCCAATAAAATACTGGTATTAAACTATCATCAGTGTGTTACAGACACAAATTCATTTCCAGAAATTTTGAATAAACTAAAATACTTATTTAAAATATTTCTACTAAAATTTGGCATATCTGAAGTTCTTTTCAACAAATAAAACCCTGATAAAAACTTTAATTTTCATTTTGGATGCAATTTCAGAATTTTAACATTTATCCTAATTGCTATGTTCTTAGAGAAAGCATTCGTTCTTTTATCTATTTCATCCATCAAATCCCCGAAAAAGTTCACTTCCTTTGAGAAAATTGGGTTACCAAATATGAGGGAGTTTGAACTTTTGTGCTGATCTGTTGCCTCATCAAGTCATGAAAATATTGTTTCCAGGGCGATTACTTCCTTTAAACGAATAGGTACGTGTGAGTTCACCAGATAAAGAGAAATTTTTTAAAAGTATGGCGGTCAAATACCGATCTTTCCAAACCTATAGCGTAGCCAGGAATCAATTTATGGCAGTTACATTCGAATTTCGTAACGAAGACATTCTCAGACACAAGAAAGTTAAATTCGAAATTTTGTCAGGAACCTCTTATTCTTCTGACGGCTATATGGCACACAGCCATCGTATAAATTTCATGCCTGAGTACAGTGTATAACATTCTTATGATTAATATAATTAAAGCAGTTTCATATTGTGACGATTTGTATAGTCACTCACGTGACATTTAAGTGCAAATGTGTGGTTTAAGTTGACTACTCCTCGCTACATTGACGGTTAGCTTGAAATTTTCTTGATTGCACCTTCCTATAAACCTTAAAATTATTCAAGAACACATCATATTAATTTATTTCCTTTACTTATTTCGAGTATGGCTTAGAAAATTCAATATAATCTGCCGGTTGGGTTTCTTTATACTATATGCCTACCGATCTTTGGCTCGCAGTAGAATTTCATTAAATATTAATATTTTTATTTTAAAAATATAAATTTAGCAAAAGAAGTTAAACGATACAGAATAAGGAAAAGGCATTCGGTGGTATTTAATAGAATTAGTATTAAAATATTCGTCTTAAAGAAGACATAAGTTAATTGTATATTTGAAAATCAAAGCGATACAAAAGTGAATACTCATAATCATTGAGTTACTGTCCACATCAGACACCTATCACCCCTGGAGAGTTCTATTTCTGTGGAATGAGCAAAACGCAAAGAAATCTGTGTCGTTCCTAAAACCATGCTTTGAGTAAAGAATCACACTTATCTCTGCATAGCCTGTGACTCAGTTTTAGATTGAACTTATTGCAATATTCTGAACGTACCCTTTCACTGGGAAATTTGAGTAAATGATTAAACATCCTCAGGGCATCAGCAGGTTGGCTAGTAATAGACAAAGTAATGGATACACAGTGTCGGAGATAAAGTTAAGGATTATTAATATTCCTTTTTCATTCAAAATAACTAGGAAAAGAGTATGATTTTGTCATATTAATTCTCATTCCTCGTTTTTACCTATATTTGTCTTCATAAGCAATGCTATTTCTACAAATATGTCTTAACGTAAACCCTGCAGCGCCCGTACACATAGTACCAGAATGTTTCAGTGAAGGTACATTTCGGATGAACACAGAGACTCACTGACCAGTGCTATTTCATATCCTACCAAACATTGCATTAAATGATATATTGTGGTCGTAAAAAAACAACCCTTTATTGAATATCGTGCCATGAAAGCATACTAGGAAATATGGGCCTTGAACGGGATATTTTTTTAAATATGCTGTCTTTAAATAATATCAAAGATAGTACCGAGGTAGTTTTTCTGCAATGAGAGATGAATGTGATAGTATCTTCTGTTCGTCTTTACGAAAACAATGTCGTTTCATTGAATTTGCTGTTGCATCGGGTTTGGTAAGCTTCGCTCCCTGAGATTTAAGGTGTAAATTTTCCCCAAAACTTTCTTTTATAGCAAATTTTATGTTTCCATGATATTTTCCACCGCTGATGAAGGGCACCTACATTCCTTTTAATCATCCACTAACCCTTTCTAAGTCTCTAAATTCTTTAGCCGAGGTACGCAGACATGCAGAAATATTTAGGCAAATATCTGTGATTGTATCTGTTGCTGTTTCCCGTGAATCGTAAACGAATACCCTTAAAAATTCCCCCATTTAGTACACTTAGTAATTTCTCCAACAAACATCAAACTTTAAGCAACACGGTCGGCAGACCGTGTTGCTTAAAGTTTGTTTTCATAACAACTTTCGTTTCATATTAGTGGTTTCATATCAATAGCTATTATTGTCTCTGTTCACCATTTCGTAATAGTGTTTGTTAAATATTTATATGCTTCTTAAAAAAAATAATTTTCTTTTAACAATGCCTAATTATAAATATATCTTTGTTTGGAAGCGTTCCAAAGAAATCCAAAGGAAAATCTACAGAAAATGAGTGTATTGTAGACAAATATTTGAGAATGATTAACAAATTACGAGTTTTGTGAAGTGATCTGGAGAAATTATTATTGTATAAAACTGTAAAATGTCAAATACGATTAAAGCAATGAATATTATTAATTATGTGTTACTTTTCGTGTTTCAGTTTAACTTTTTAAAATAGAAAATCCATTTCGGTGGTACAAAGTTGTCCATTCCATGATCTCCTTTTTCGCTACCGTCGAAATGATGATCCCCCATATAAAGAATGTGATCGAATATGGGACAAGTGGAACTAAACATTTCTGCAGCGGAACCCCTTATTTTGATGAAAGGTCGTTGGATCGTAATTCGCGGAAATCCTAACAACTTTTTATTTTGCCAATCCTTAAGTTATTGAAAATTAAGCAGCACGTAATGCAGTTTGATGTACGTCTGTTTGGAAAGAATCCAGCCCTTCAATATTTTGAGAAAAATAGTCCACCCTTATGAGGCCTTAATCCCCTTCAAAGTACTCCTTTTGAAACGTTACACATTCATTCCAGCATCTCTTCCACTTTTCCAAACCAGCGGCTAAGTCCTTGTTCGAAAATTCTGGAAAACCAAGATAGTGGGAGGAAAAGAATTGGAAATTTGGATTAAATTTAGGGAGATTAGAAGGTTTTAGGGCTATGAATGAATTGTTGTTAACGTCGCTTCTATTAGCGCATGGGAGCGCAGTGGTGTTTAGTCCCGGGTTTCACCAAGCACCTAACCTAATTAATAGACTACTGCGAATAATTGGAAAATTTGTCGTCTTCATTTTGAATATTAACTCAAAAATATTTATTTTTATGTAATGAACTACATGTTATAACACGAAATATCGCTTAAGTTCGTGATCCACCGTTACTATTCTTTAACTATTGAATGTGTGATAATAAGATTATATAATGTTCCATCATTGATATAATCAACAGCGTCATTCTAGATCAATTGAGTTACACCCTTTTCTAGAAACCAAATGAAATTTTAACATCAAGTTCAGACGTAAAGCTATTCTTATTATGTGACTTTAGTCTTTCGCTTCAACTTCCTTAACATGCTTATTCCTTTAGTAGTATCCACTCAAAATAATTACTTTTAAGAATTCAGTCAAGTGTATTGAACTTCAGGAGAATGTGCTCATTGTGCAAATGTAATTTATTTCCATTGATGAATATAGATAACAACAGTTGTTTAAACTCCAATTATCATTTAATAATTGTTATTTTCAATCGTTCATTAATATGTGAAGAGCCTGAAATGACATTACCACTTTCTGTTCGTTAATATACAAATTTTACTGGACTATTTTTATTTAGGATCAGTAGCATAACTATGTCCCATCATCATATATCCCTCTAGATTTTGAATAATAAATATAGATCTTAAAACCCGAGATTATAGAAGTGTAACATAATAATTCGCCTAAACTGGGAACCTATTCATAACTGGTTTACAGATGGTTTACTTTAATCATCGAGACGAGAATCAGTCTCAACGTGCATTCGAGCCAGTAACCCCATACTTGTGAGTGTGGTTTGACTGATAGAAAAAGAACTTCGAGATAGAGAATTGACGCATAATTGATCTATTAATTCAAGTATCTTTAAATTATTATTTACTCTTTAAATGTTCTACAGATCGTAGTGCCATTAGAAAAGTGAGTAGTACCTTAGTATTTGTAGTGAGAGATACCTGTATTAGTGCCGAACTCGTCACTTACAACGGATTTATTAATTAAACTGCCCATATCTTCCTGATAATACTTACCGGTGATTTCTGCCAATTATATAAGTTGAGGTTAAGTAATCCAAAATCCGCAACCACTTGGATTGGTCTCAAACAAAGGTCTTGTTTAAATGATTGACTGGAGGTTATTTTAACTTACTTTATTTTGTACAATTGAGCAAATAGCTCACGCATTATATACAATGATGCATTCATCGAGGTAGGGACCCCGTGAAATTTAATCGGCGTGAGGATCCAATCTTCAAGATAACTAGTAAGCTGGAGGGTTTCAGCAGCGTAGCTTGAGGAGGAAAATCCAGAACCGCAGAGAAAGTTCCGCCCTGAAAAACGACCTCGGGTACCTCTGTGGGTTGAGCTGCGTTCATCCTTACCGAATAAGGCCACACCACTCGAGTGTTAAAATACACGAGTTGCAAAGTACTTGAATGGGAGGGAGAGGAGTGTCTTAAGGAAAGGAGGATGTCCTTTCAGTTTGCGGGGATGATGTGATTTTTGGCATGTACACGATGAAGGGGCGACCTAAATCGGCGCCGCCATGACTTGGATGCATATTTAGTAGTGGTTGATGTAGGGTTGGTGCGCGATGGGCTGGTGCACAACCTGGGGGTGGGCGGCGTGACCGCTCTTGTGAACGACCGCGTTGAATCCGTTGTGGTCATCGGCGGTGTACTCAACGGTGCGGACAGTGCCGTCGGGTTCGTGGAGGCTGTAGGATCCCTTGACTACGTCTCCGTCGCGCTCCTCGTGCTGGCTCTTGATATCTCCGGTGTGGTGGTCAGCGACAGCGTACTCGAAATGGTACTTGGGATGGGCCTGGAGGTTAGAGTCAAAGTTACTGCTTGAAATTAACCGTTTTAATGCTCCTGCTGGGTCGACACGGATTAGGTCATTTTTACCGGAGGGAGGTCCATCAAGCTCAAAAACTGTGAGCGATAATCATCAATAAAAGCGTGATTATTCTAATGAATCATTAAATTATTTTTCCCTAAAATAAATTAAATACTCTACGCTGAAATATACCAACTAAAATAAAGTGTTTGGGTTTTTTGTTTAATCAAATATTTAAATGTTTCTTAGACAAACTCTGAATTTCGATCTGTTCTTTCATTTCTAGTGATAGAAAATGTTCAATATATAATTTGTGAATTTTATTATAACAATGCCGAAATACGCGCCAATAGTATGCCTATAAAATGGAAAATAGAACAAATTTTCCTCGAAGAAAAAATAATTGCAACTAATCAATTACAAATTGAATATTACTATATTTTTAATTTGTTTGATGATTCCCTTCATGTTTTCGCAAAATCTCATGCATTTTAAAATTAGAAAGGTTATAATAATTAGAAAGAATAATACAGATCTCTCTTCCAGACAGTTTTTAGTTCGTTATAATTCATGTATAGGACGTATTTACCAAAACAATATAATTTTAATTGCTCGAATTCGGCTCGATCAAGTCTTAGAAATTCCGAATTCAATTTATAAATATAGCCGATAATTATTCGTTTGACGTGATTTCCTTAATTTTCTTCCTTTAAAATTTTGAATAAATTAAAATGGAATTACAGAATCACTGAATTTTGGGGTAATCCTGAACTAATATCTTTCCGAGAACACATGCGAAGCTTATCTAGGAGTTCTACCTCACTATGGCGAAGGAATGAATGATTCATACGTGAGATGAGGATTGTCTCTCCTAAGGAGTAGCGTCAGCTGTTACCATAAATGTCTGATTTAAAAAGAAACTTGCCCAAAAAGCTTCTTTTAGGAAGATCTAATGGAAATGAAAGCGACAGAGACTATGGACGAGGGAGCGGGTCGCTTAATGAGCTACCTCGTAATCCAAGGCGAGGCGGTAACTCTTCGGACCGCCGTGAGCTTAGTCACCTGAGAGGGGATTTCCACTGCAGCCTCACCGAAACCTCATAGGTGGTCGAAATGAAAAGGAGAATTTCATGGGTTGCGCTTGTACGGCGCATATTGACGATAGCAAGTTATAATACTAGCTATTTGTGATATACTTTGTCTGGCGCCATATTATCACCCCCTCTCTGGCAAACCTACCGATATTATCTAGATTCTACAGTTTAGACCTTGTAAAATTACAACCGTTGGATGAAAGGTTTGATTAAATTCCATTTTTGGTAATTTTCTGTAATTGACATGTAATGCACAGTATTAAGTAGAATAGTTGTGGGTACCGAGAAGAGATGTAGTTTTCAATTGATACATCCTCATCAGAAGGCGCTTTGTTCAATCGTCAAACTGTTTAATATGACTTATAGTATCTGTTAAGACTTCCAAATTTGTTATTTCCTTATTTCGGAAATAGGTCTATAAATTAACTATCAGAGTTAAAGATCGTTTTTTCATGGAAACATGGATCCAAACCAACTATATAATAATCATATTCTGAATTAATTGAGATTTAATTAGGAAAGTCAAAAAATGACAATGTCTAGTATATCCTTTTTTTAGCTGGTTACATTTTGATGAATTTATAATAAGTCAATTACGTGCACAAATGCATTTTCCCTATTTTTTTTTAAATAGACTTAATCTAGTGTTTCAGAGAAAGTATTCTTTTAATGATATTCGGACGGGCAGAAACTTCCGATCCTAGGCGGCACTCACGTAGTAGTCAACGGCATGAGCGGCATGGGGAGCTGCGACGACGGCATGTCCTCCATAACCAGCGTATCCCCCGTATCCTCCATATCCTCCGTATCCTCCGTATCCAGCGTATCCATGCTGAGGGAAGGCATGGCTGATGGCCAATGCCATGGCAACAATGGCGAAGTGGGCGATCATCTGTGGATTGAGAAAAAAGTTTAAAATTTTCATTGTAGAGAAAGGAAGCTGTGCCAACCTATTACATTAAAAAAAAGAGGAAGAAAATGGGGGATGACCAGCTAAAAAGTGTTGCGAAGTAAAATCGGCTCTAGCGAAGAGTAAAAACTTGACTAATAATTTATTTCTTGAATACTCTTTCGTTCTTTCCCATTGTGACTCAGCCGGTTTTATCGCGTGAACTGTGACGGGAATACCCGTCTACTTCTCCTCCTCGAGTTTTTCAACACTGGTTATTACTTTCACGACGCATTCACGAGTGCATTCAAATAGCAGAAACGCATACGCCCAAAATATACGAGACAGTTAACTCTCTTATTGATCTTACAGTAATCGAATTCTCCGAAAAAGTTTTTCCGACGTCTGCTTCATTCGTTTTAAAAATTCATATTCCACCTTAAAATACATTATTTAAGAGCTACATCAATGAAGTAATTATGAACTTGTAAAGTTAATTGGTGAATCAACTTTAAGAAAAGCCACACACTTTGCCAAAATGCCTTCTGAGAAAGACACTAATACTTTCCATTTTGCGCTATCTTACGTGGTGTTTGTCTATGGCCTAGATTTTATTTCAGAAGCTATTCGTTCACCACCTAAAATTTATCAAACTTTATAAAATGTGGCACACCGAGCCATTTTACAAAATAGAACTTTGTAATTATGTGCAACATAAATTGCTCTAGTATAAAACGTTATTCCCGGAATGAAAATGCGCAGTTCTCAAAGTTAACGTAGCTGTAAATAATCACCCGAATTTAACAGGAAAAAATATCATTTTCCAGTGACTAACTGGGAGAGATAGTTAAGCAATTTACAAAGTAGGTTCAAATATAGTAAAATCTTAAATAGTAGTTAAATTAACTTCAAAGATAGTAAAATTAAATCGCACCTTTCCTGCTTTCAAGATTCTGCTTCTACTCTGTACTGAGGCAACTCAAGACTGACTATATGGTATCCTCGCCTCGTCCCTTTTATATAGGTAGAATATCGCCTCCCGCGCCTCGTTCCAAGGGCCCACTTCTTCTCCCATCATGAATGGCATTGCCACGGATAAAAAACGGGGTTCCATAAAGAAAAAAATAGACAGTATTTGGGCACCAAAAGATTCCGAGCCGGGGGAAGGGGAATGGGCCAACTTCCCTGCTCTTTCCCGGTGAGAACTTGAGGCTGCTGCTGTGAGATCGGGCATCGGCTTAGTTGTGGAGGTGGGGGAGGAGTTGAGAGGATTGGGCGAGCCGTGGTCACGGTGGGCGGGGCCGGTCATTCTGGAATAACAGGAGAAGGGAGCGCGGAAGCATTGTTACAAGGCCCGAAATAAAAAGAAATAGTCCGTTTTTCGGGTAATTTCACGGGGTTGGGAGGGTGTTCTTGGTATGGGGAAGAGATCTCCTTTCCTTCAACTCGTTGCAACACGCTCCTTCTTTTAATTTTTTTCAAATCTTTACAATACGAGGTCTGATTTTCTGTAGGTGTGAATCCTTACAGAAAGATAATATAGACTCGTTTTGTTTGCTGCTCTGAGAAGGATAATCATCGATAAATGCATCTGATTTTTCTAAAGTGCACAAATATCCCATGGCGAATTGATTGTTATTGTTTTACAATTATGTTTAATTATGAGATGCAGTGGTTATTAACAGAGCTGCAATATTTTCGCACATATTTCACAAGTAACTCCGGACTATTTTGAATAGCGTTCACAATGGTATTTAGAGTTACACTGGTTTCCCAAATTTTTGTAGCAAAGATGCATCAAACAAACATTTCTAAGACGTGAGCATTGAGGAATTAGTTATGATACTGATGCATGTTGAACATAATAAAAATTAAATGTGAGATGTCCTGAAAATAAACATACTATTGATATTTTAAAAATGTGTTTTAACACTTAAACAGAATAAAACATTTAAAACGCATGACAAATATATTTTAAGTAGAAGGCCGTAATATATGTTTACAATAAATATACAAGGCATTGACCATAAACTCACGGAATTTGACCAGTGGCAAGTCTGCTTACATTTCCCGCAAATTTTAAAGATTAGGTAATTAAAAAGAACTTTGCACTTGCGCGACGGTGAAGGGCTGAAGATCGTTCTCATTTCTTAACGCTCTCACATTAATGAGCTCAAGATTAGTCCGTATATAACTAGAGCGAACAGAGATATTCTCACGGTATTCACTTTTTAATTTTCACAGACGGCGAGGAAGCCACGAGAGTGTGTTCTCAAGTAACTTTAATCTCGTCCGGAATCCTCAATAAAACCCATTTTATATTTGAAGATATAAATCTTGAGTAAGAAAATGTTGATGAGCACGTTTCTCATGTTCATGAGAATATTTGGTTTTCCAAATCTAAGCATAAATTTAATTGATTAGGGAATGATACATAAAACTATAATCAATTTCAATTCCACCTTAATAATAATTGAAATTACCTAACCTGGTTTCAACATTATTGTCCTTTTTAGGCATTGCTGATAAAATTGTTTAAAGTGAAATTTAGAGCAGTAAGTCAAAGTTACCTAACATTCGTAAGTTCCACGAAGTTACGTCCAAGGGGTCAGTTTTATTTTGCATGAAACCTGATTTAAAAACGAAGTAATTACAGAATAAGGCTATAAAAAGCGAAATAAACATTTATCGGTTGTAGCTAAAGTATCAATATTTACCGGTTTAACCGGGTCACTTCCAGTTTTGGGATGCTTGACCCGTCGCGTCGCCAGAATAGGTTGAATGAAACACCTTTTTCGAATTAGAAATTCTCATCGTAAGTCCATCCACTGACACGTGCTCACTGACCTAATGATTTGAATCCTTAATTCATGGGTTTCCTCCAGTATATATTTGCTTAATTACTTCATTACTTGGGCAATTCTGAAGCAAGAATTTCTTTGTGTGATTTTGTTGAGCGTAATTTTCAAATAACTCATATCACGCAAAATCTAGATCTCTTTTTCGAATATTTAATTTGTGTGTTGATCTCAAATGGGTTTTGACGGTCTCATTTAAGTTAATCTCTCTATTCCCCGAAAAATGAGCTTAAGTAAAGCTCGGAAATACTGTTTCCCAAACAATCGCCAATGATCAGAGTGTTGTTTCACTGTCACTATTTGAGTACAAGTTAATCATAGTAATTGTTTTTTTATATCTGCTTCATATTATAAAGCAATCATTTCTTTGGTGAAAAATAATATATTCTGTCAAATATAAAGGAGAATAAAGAGTAAACTTTCATTGATACGACAAAGGAATGTCCCTACATTTCTACTCTGCCCCAGTTTTAGTAAAAGTCAACAATTCCAATCGAATCATTCCCGCTCATATGTTCTCCTTCGCCAAATTCCCGTCCTTGAAATGCATTCACTATTCATTATTTTTCATGTCTCCATTATACAGCTCCTCAGTCTACTGGATCTTTCGTTATAATGTCCTAGGGCGTCGAATGCCTCAGCCAAATTGCTCAAGTGTTATCGAGTTTCATTTACATTTTACGTATTTAAAACCCCAGTACATAAATATTACTATTCTTTTGATAGTGGCAATGTGCTTTTTGCGGTGGATTCAAATTTAAGAAGAGGAATATGGTTGAAAAGAAACTGCTCCTTGTATTTCTTAGTTCGTTAAATTGCTCATCGCAAAAAGTTTGCTTATTGCAATTAATATGAGTGTTCTCTCCCTAGTTTTTGCAAATATTTTCTCCGAACCTGCTTCAAAAAATGTTTCTGTTTATTTTCCATTCAATAATCTCTTCCCACAGTTGTTTCTTATCGTTCAATCTTTCGTTTATATACCTCTAATTCTATTGTTCGATTCCACCTTTGTTAGTTTTTATGCGTGAACTGCTTCAGTCTCAATTCTTTTGTTGTATTCTTTAGGCGGTGGGACGATTCCTCGGCGGAATTTCCTACTGGTGATTCATTGCATTAAACATCATTAAGTCCCAATGTTCACTTATATTTGCATTAATTTTCAATAATTATAAACACCGGTGTCTTTGAACAGTATTTCCGTCCTCACCGTGATAAATGAATTGCTTAAATATTTGAAAGAAAAACCGCTGAAATCTATACGTAATGCACCCAAATGAACCTTCCTCAACTGGCAAAGATTATATTAGCCGTTTAAAGTTTTATAAGTTGTATTATAATTGCTTTGATTGATGTAATTACGAAAACTCTCTTATATATTTATAAATATAATATGTTTATGTATATATATATATCCTCCCTGAGAGTCAAGGGTTTGTCCTTATTCAGGCAAAAATTATTATCCTAGTAGTGTGAATTATAACCTGGAAAAGTTGTTTATTGTATGAAACCAAAAAAAATATCATTCGTTTGATGCAATTAATGTCATTTTTTTGTTTAAAAACTTACGTGAATGGTTTAATAGGTAATCAACAGTAATTGAAGCGAAACTGAAATTATACATAATCAAATACTTTGTGGATAGCGCAAAACATATTATTCTTACTGATCGATAGAAGACCATATTTTGCGCTTCCTCTGCTATTAACATTTCTACTTAACAAAATTATTTTCAAGCAATAGATCACGTACCCAGTAATGTGAATAAATGGAATAATTTAACATCTAAGGCAGAAAGTGGGGAGAGTAGCATTTGATTTACATATAAAAACATTCTGGCAAAGTAAATAAAACAGTTTCTGGCGTAACTTGGTGGAAAATCTTCATACTGACTTTTAATAATCAAACCACTTTACTTTTCCACATAAACTTTTTATGTGGTTTATGTGGAAAAGTAAAGTGGTTTGATTATTAAAAGTCAGTGTTCTGCCAAAGGTTTTTTAATACATTTAGAATTCCACGTAGTAAATAAACAAGGTCTATCCCAAAATTAGTAGACCTTATTTGTTCCCGGATGGACGGACGGGCGAGTGGCGGTTTCTCTGGCTGGATTCGAGGAAGGGATCAGGAAAGGCTGGAGGATGGTGGCAAACCTCTAAAACGGTACAAAACTTCTAAAACGTGATCTCGTTACGTTCCGTCATGAACCTGCTGTTGGAAAAGCGCTGCGCTACCAAATGCTTCTTGAAACTGGGAAAAACCGGGAAAGACATGCTCAAGGCAACTTATTTGGATGACTAATGGGTAAATAGGGTGTTTTTGAGTAGCACAAATTGTTTCTTGAGGGTTGAGAAAATGTTGAAGACGCCGAACGTTCAGGACGCACTTCTACCTCAAAAAGTGACGAAAATCTTCCAAAAAGAAGACTTTTTTGGACAGGAATCGCAGATTAAGTGTTTGCATGGTTTCTGATGTATGTGGGATCCCTAAAAGTCATTGGCATTGACTTGTGACGGAAAACGTTGGCATGAGTAAGGTGTGTGCAAATTTGTTGCCGCGAGTGCTCTGAACGAACAAAAGGAAACTCGCACGCGGATCTGCCAAGAGCTTCTCAACCATTTGAGTTGGTAACCAAATTTTTTTTAGACAAAATCCCTCAAGACCCTTTATATTTTTTTTAAAGATTTATGCTTTAAATGATGCTCTATGAACTAATTATTGGAATATTACTTACAAGTAATGATGAGTGAAATTTAAGTATTCGCAAGTATCATTGCATTAAAAAATCTTTCTGCGAATATTCCTTCGCAATAAAATAATATAAAGGATATATGAATATATTTCTAGTTTTTTCGGAGGCAAACTAATTATTTTCATTTTAATTAGAGGAATGAATTTTAAAATGAATAACAAATTTTTGAGAATTTTTTAATATCCTACAATCACTATGATTTTGTCAGTAATGTTGGAATTATTTTCGTTTACTGAGAGTATCTTTTGAAGCTTTAAAGGTAAAAATATGGAGAATCAGTTGTGTATTAATTGTGTATAGCATTTTAAGCAGCTATGCATTATGTATTTAGGTGTTTTATAATGCATTTGTAGGTAATAAATTGACTAATATTGTAGACGGTTAGAAATACTGAAAATTATTAGTATAATAAGTGTATTTGACATTATATTAACATTGAACCGCACATTTTGCTATTTTTGAAAAAGGAAATTTAATGGCGGCCAAATATAATTGGAAGATTTTTTTTAAGATAAGATTTATCTATTATGCTGAACCATTTCAGTTCCTCAGTTGTCGCTGTCAGAAAATAGGAATAATTTCTAAAAACAGCTAAAAGATGAAGGAATTTAAAGTAATGATGGATGTATCTGTATAGAACAATGCAGTCAGTAGTATAACGTTTATAATGTGAATTCTAACGTACGGTCTTAACGGTTCTGTAACTTTCCCTAGAGGTAGAGATGAATGAATTTGTTTGTGGTCAGTCGGGTTTTGCCCTCATATAGAGCCAGTATTTCAACCAGTGGGCCACATATTACCTGCTTTCGTGCAATTCATTAGGCATTGATTAAGGTTTTAACTCTTTATAATCACCGAAGCTAACAGGCTCTGGCCGGAACTGATGGCTATTAATCCGAAGTAAAAGAGGCTTGTATGGAAATCAAGAACACCTCATTTTCAAATTAGCCCACTGATTTTAATTCTTGGCGATTGAAATGGACTTCCATAGAGGCTCAGTTTTTATCGATATCCGAAATGGGATATCGAATTATCTTGTTCGACAGTCAGAGTGTATGGATCGGAGAGGAGGAAGGATTTGTCACAGTTGGTGAAACTACCGACTAAAAGGTTGTTGATTCTTAACTTGGCAATAGTTAGGTGTGGCAGGAAAGATGAGTTATTTTTGTGGACATATTTAAACTATAAGCTCCCGAGTTCTCAGCCGTCCAAGCTTGCTTCATGGAGTAGGGTTAACGTGATTTGCTGAAGGCAGATTTTGTGTTTATTATCAGGGCACTAATTGGACACTCGGGGAATAATCCTTTTATCAGATTTCAATTTCTTCCAGTGATGTTTCGTGCGTAAAAAAAAGGTATTCTAAATAAGTTTACAATTTTATCAAATTTTCATATTCGTACAATGACTCTACCGAATCATTGTATGAAAAATATCACTAAATATCTTTATTTTGATGCAAAAGAGATGTTTGTAGACAAAACTTAATTAAAACGTAGTTCTTATAAAGCCCTTCGTACGGAAATACAGTAAATGGAATCATTCTAGAAACTCATTTGGTATCCTTCGTTTTACGGTCTATCGTAATATGAAATGTATTCCCATTTATTCTGTTTCCATTGTCTCATTCAATAAAAGGTATAAAAGAATTCAAATCTTCTGTAAGTGACCTCCAATTTCAAGGTACCATTTATAAAGCGATATGGTATAAATAATTTCATATGACTATCGTTCGATAAATGTTACTTCAGATATAGGTCTCGGAATAATAATTATTATTTTACTTAAACGTGATAATTTTTCACTCTATATTACAAGGGTCGTGTTGCATTCTGCATTCCGCTATTGCCTCAGGCTTTCATCGATTTACAGTCCCCGTATAAAACTGTCCTCGGAAAAGATTAAAACAGATTTTTCCTCCAATGGTTACCATACGGGTAATTATTTTATGATTCCTTGGTCATGCATATTAACTATCAGTAATAAAGTCATGCATACTTTTACTCATTTATTGATTTTGAATGTTGACGAATCTGTCCTATAAAGATATAGTTACGGTACATGGTCTAGGAAGTAGGCTTTAAAAATTCATTTATTAGGAAGTCAAAATGTCCGTGACTTTGTGAGGGTATCTTCACAAACAGTCAAGGGTCGTGGTTATTTCCAATTGCTAACGGATTTGCTGATAAGACTTAGCTGTCAACATAGCAGTACGTTTTTTCATTCAGAACCATAAATGTTTATATAAAAATGATTGTGTTGTTGATTTTTCATCTAAAAATATCGAGGCATTTTTCTAATCTTGTCCATTCTTCAAAAAAATAAATAAACGAGAAAAAGATTAAAAATTTTTACGCGATAAAAGGACACCGCGTAACTTAAAACGGATAACAAAATGACGATTGTTGGTTAACTATGAAAGAAATCGTGTCTTTATCAAAAATTAAATTAAACGCTCATATTTGAAAAGGTTCAATATTTGACTGCAGGCAATTATGTTCGAGAAAGTATGACATAACTTTCAAGAATAAATTATGGCTGCTTTATACGACATTAACAGTGAAGTTCATATTGTTTTGTGATAATTGTAGCTTGTAACTTTCCGGATTTATTATTTATCAGGAAATACACAATCAGTAAGCATACAGCACCTCGGCAACAGCCTAAAAGAGGGCCACCAAGATGCACTTTATACTATTAGATGTCCTAGCACAACTCCGTGAATAACATTTAATTCCTTATCGGCTACGTTACGGATTTTCATTGAGAATTCTTGTTCTTCATTTTTATAGATTTCTACGTAGCAATTTACTGTAATGAATTAATGTACCTTACATTATCCGCTGATCAAGTTCATGATGTTTCTTCTTTTTAAAATGTCTTACTTATTCCAAATTTCTACTACCGCAAAATTTACGCAACGGTATGGTGTGCCCTTTTTTAATGCACCATCATTTAGTTTCTATCTTACAGATCATCTACGAGAAGTGAAATGGAAAAGTGTGTTAGTCTTCACACATTTAGTAGATCAAATTACTATTGTTCCATGATTAGAGGGTTTTTTTAAGATTTTCAAGTGAAACATAGTCACAAAGGATCATTTAACTTATGCTGTACCCTACAAATCACCGATAGAGAGCGTAGGGGGAAGAAATTCCACGCAGGCGCCACGTAAAACGAGTTCGACCGATTACCAATATTTCATCCCAAATGCTGTCCTGACATTTCATGAATGATGAATATAATGAGATAATCACTTATCGAAACGTCTATTGCCTCCTTTTCCAGTTGATAAAAGACTAGGAAAACGGGAGCAATTTAATCTACAATTTTGTCGCAATCTCTTATTATTATGTGCCTTATAACTACGCAAGCCATTTTAAAGACTGGAACGAGTCAGGCGCGTGAATTAGATTTCGTCTTACGTAGCCCAATATAAATCTACGGAAACCAATTACCAATACCATATAATATCCTCGATCCAATTCACGTATCAAGTAACTTTCACTTTTCAAAGTAAATTTTATTCTGTTTCTCAATTTTATCATAACAATAACGAAATTCTGACAGTACCAAAGCCAGCAGGATTCCGAATATAAAATTGAAGTAACTAATATGTTTGTTTTTTACGAAAATAATATTCCATTGATTCTCAATTTATTTGAGTAATTATAATGGATCTTGGTTTAGCGGATGTACATTGAGAAAATTCCATTAATTTTCGATGAAATTATGAATACAATGAGCCTATCAACTCAAAAGTTTATTTTTCAATTTTTTTTCCACATGACACTCAACGTGACAGAAAACGAATGGGGAAAACACATTATTTCGTGCATCCAACAGAGAGACTGAGTCTATGGCAATAGAGTCTATGACTCTGTTGTACATAACTATCTTATAGATTTGTCTACAGCGATGGTTTAGCGCATTCCTGAACGTTTGCTTTTTTCAATAACTTCCATATTCTCATTTCTTTAGTGTCATTTTTTCCTACAGAAATTTTGGAAACTTTCATATATATTTACTTGAAATTCTATCGTTTTGGTAGGTTTTGGATGGATACAGACTTTTTCTATTACATATTCTCACAGAGACACGCTTACAATAATTCATTTCTTACTCTTACATTCTTGGCCCCCCCCTAAGAACAAATAATCATGCACCCCACACTAGAATGAAGTGTTCTTCAATTCCGCAGGAATTCTATCTTTCTTCATTTCGTACAACATACCTATAATTTTCGGCCACCTACCTCCCTTTCCTTGACGCCCTCCCCTACAGACCTAGGCGTTCCTTTGCCAGTCAGATCGCTCTGCATCCATTTTTCCTGTCTTCCTTGAATTTTTACCAACAGTTCTCTCCCCCCAACATGCGTAACGGTTCTTCTTTTGTCTCTTTTCTCCTCCATATTCCCCTATCACATGTCAGTTATTGAAATTGTCATACGCAAAAAATATTCTCTAATCTTTATAATAATTACTAAAATTTAATTCCTTAACTTTTTTTCTCACTTTCTCAATTCCTGAACTCAATTTTGGCTCACCCCTTCAAGTTCCCCGTTCCACAGAGATTCTCTTAAAAGCCTTTAGTTTGCATTTGCATTATTATTGCCTTGATACCAACATAAATCCGTTTATTACTATTGATAATTGTAATAAATACGCTTTATTTTATACTGAAAATAATTGAAGACGTTTTAGTTAATAATATAGTCTCGAAAGAAAAATCTCTCCCTCGAAAATTAAATAGATCAGTGATATGCTATGGCTGATGTTACCGGGAAACAAATGTACGTGCATATAAAGGAGTTACTTTCCACGCTCCTTGAAACTAAGCCCACCCATACTTTCCATCACTTATAATCAAAGACAATTATTAATTTTTCTTTTTTTTTCATTGTAAATCTTTTCAAATAAAGAACACAGGTCGTCTTATGAGCAGTTATAGAAAGAAAGTTAGTCTGTAATATTCTTAACCCAGTAGTGATGCGTCTAAATCAAACTAAATCCAGTCGTATGAATGGCTAATATCCTACCGTACTTAATACTATATTCTACCTATGAAAACAATAACTCAGATTGGAATATGTAGCATTTGACTATCTTTTTCAACTTTAAATTTAATTTCACCGTATAAAAGCAAAATTAAGTCGTATTATCATTGTTTCCAACAGAATTTAGTAGAAAAAAGCGAAAGCACAGCATTTCAAGCAGGAACAAATGCTTAAATTCTCTTTCGTCCGAAGTTGCTGTTGACGGAGGTCACCTGGTTTCTGTAAAAGGCTTTCTGGAAAGAAGTTGAGATATTTATTTGTTCTTCAGCATGTGTTATCAAAAAAACAAATAACTATTTCATTATCTTTAAAAGCATAGAGGTTACCTACTTAGTGGAAAAGTTACATTTCAGCTTGAAGGTGATGACTGAGCTATCCTTCTACTCATTGATGCTAATACATTACGTCCGAAACCTCATCGTGAGATTATATTGTTAAAATACATACGTAATTGAAGCACTCACAACACATAAAGCATATTAATTTCAAATGAAACTTTCAAAGACGACGGAAAAAAGTCATGAATTCGCAATAAAAGATATAATGGTTGTGAGAGACACCGATGCTGAGTTAAAGATAGATCTTTTCTGACACGGATGGCGATGAAATTTGCTCGACGAAAGTAGTAAATAGAGATTAATGCGTCTCTTGTTATCTCCTTCGACAGTCGTTTAAAGTGATTCAATTTTAATTATTAAAATAAAAATCTTTTTATTCTCTAATGGCTCATCCATTGGGCTGTTTCTCCACGATTGCGTAATTAAAAAACTACAGCCCGCCAACCCATATTTAGCAGCGCCATCATCTGAATTCGTATTTCTTGATGTGTCCAACACATGGCACATTTTGATCTCTTTTATGTGGTGTTAATGTGTGCGTCGTCATTTTATCACTGTTCAATCATAAATATAAAAACTTAAAACTGTCGCAGATTAATGTACTGGCACCTTTTGGAGCATCGCGATCAGAACATCACTAACAGAAAGGTCCCAACATGTTCCTAGGGTTCTAAACTGTTCCTAAACTGTTAGTTGGGGTGATCGGGATGGTTGGATGGCTAACGTACAGGCTTCCAAGCGAGAGGATCTGGGTTCAAATCCCGGAGGCGGCAGATATTTTTCAGTGGTATCCCGATCCCTACTTCAGGTACTTTTTGGAGACCACTATGAGTGAGTACGACGTCCGTCGGCTGGGACGTTAAACTTGGGACCCCTTTCGACAATAGTAGGCTAATGTTGACGCCGGATTTCTCTCTACCCTTCCTTTCCCATCCATCCCTAACGGCGCAAGTGACCTTAGCTGTCAGTCGTCTTCCCTTTAACTACTACTACTGTTAATTAAATGCCTAACCAGAGGGAAACACATTTTAGTACTGATTGCGTAGGAAACCTCCCTCCTACGAAAGGAGGTCACAAAGATAAAATTGTGAACTATCCGACGGTAACACCACATCCGCATATTCTGCTACTGTACGTTATTGATTTCTAACACCCACAGTGCTTGTGTTGTGATATGTTGAAAATGTTTACGAAAATTCCTTTCAACATAGTATCTCCTCACTTTAGCACGATTAATGTTTCTTGCAAAGTAAAAACTCGAATGGAAGAATTTTTTGCCATTGTAATTAATGATGGAGGACACGATTTTATATATTAGTCTTTTTCTTCGTGAAAATATATAGTATTCTATGATTAAAAATTAAAACTATCTCTTCCTGTATTAAATTCATAGTTCGGTATATTCTGTTGATGCTACTTTAAAATACCAGAGGATAGGTGGGACCGGGATCTTATACATCACGTGTTTACAAGTATTTTAGCCATAAATTACGCCATTATATTTTTTTCCAAAATCATTCCTGACTTCCATATTATATCCTCAGTACAAAATATGGACTTAAAGCTGCTTTTCCAAATATTCAGGTGATTAATCTTCTCATCCTAATTATCCTGTGTATAAATCCCAAGTTGGTTTACGATAGAATAGCCACTATTAAATCTCTTCTTGGTGAAAGAATTTGTATATTTGATTCCCCTAGAGCATTAAAGACTTCGCTTTCACGGATTCTTATAACTGGTTTAGGCACCATATATTACGGGTGTCGTTCATGTCAATCTTACCATCGCATGTACATTCCTATCATTCCAGAACAAACCTAGTCCAGTGCCCTAGTTTTGCCATCTAATTTTATTTTTCAGCGCATTAGCTCGATTTAAACTGATGAAAGTTATGGCTCTTTGAGACTGTGAAGAAAAATCTCTGAAGCATTTGAAATAATATCTGGCGCTCAGAGTATTCAAATCAAGCATATCGAATATGAAGCGCGTTATATATAAAAAAAACACAGATGCAGATTTTTAAAACATATAAACGCAAAGAAAGGACCCTCACACATGCAGTTTTGACGTTTCGATGATAACTATATAATATATAGTTATCATCGAAATTAGATAGATAATTATATATATATATATATATTCAAAATACATTTCTTTTTATATATACATATAAGCATATATATATATACATATAAGTCTGACCTGAAGAAGGCCTCGGAGTAGGCCGAAAGCTTAAATCATCTACAGTGTGAGTGTCCTTTTACGTGTTATCTGTTTTATTCTGTGTTCTATTGTGCCGTCCAAAAGTTATATGCATATAAGTATATAATACTATATATATATATATATATATATATATATATATATATATACATCTAAGTATATATATTCATATAAGTTTTGGACGGCACAATAGAACACAGAATAAAACAGATAACACGTAAAAGGACACTCACACTGTAGATGATTTAAGCTTTCGGCCCACTCCGAGGCCTTCTTCAGGTCAGGCTGAAAGGTTTTGAGGGAAGAGAGCCTGGGGAAGTCAGTCTGACCTGAAGAAGGCCTCGGAGTGGGCCGAAAGCTTAAATCATCTACAGTGTGAGTGTCCTTTTACGTGTTATCTGTTTTATTCAGTGTTCTATTGTGCCGTCCAAAAGTTATATTGCTCTCGTGAGTACTTCCGCATCATCGATATATACATATAAGTATATATATATATATAGACAAACACATTCAAACACGAAATAGGCGAAATAGAACAGGCGAAAAATTCACAGGCGAAATAGAACACAAAATAAAATAGACAACACGGAGAAGAACACTCACATTGTAGATTGTTAAAGCTTTCGGCCTCGGAGAAGGCTAACTAAAGGCATTAACTATTGTTTAGCTTTAAACTTTAGCTATGTCTATTTTATTTTGTGTTTTATTGTGCCGTCCAAATGTTATAATATATATACTTATTTGCTACTTGTTTTGTATTTTTGTTTTTTTATTTGTGTTTTTTTCATGCATGGGTTAGATGGAAGAAGGTGACTTTGAGGCTCAATCCCGACACAGTAAAAAAGTCGTTACATGAATATATCATTATATTCTACCATCAGTAAGTGTTCAATTAAATTTCCTTGGTGTACATCTCCACTAAAATTGCCTTATTATCCATATCACTAATCCAAGAATCATAATTTGTTTTATAAATACTATTCACCGCATTCCTAAGTTATATTATTTGTTATTCCATAATTAATACATTACTTTCTAGAAAATGCTGAAGGTCATTCCATCTTGTTGTTCTGCGAATTCGCGTATTTAGTTCGCCCTTATATGTAGGTAACAAACAATTTTTTTTTGATTATGCATTTTTTAGAATAAAAAGTATAAAGTATAAAAGTTTCATATAGAACTTGCGCATTGCACATGTCTTACTCTCTTCCATGTGCGATGGCATATTGGCGTCTTTAGAGGCGATTGGCCTCACGGTTGATGAAAGGAATTTACTTATTGTAGTCTCCAGTGGTTCGGTATTACTATGTATCCAAACTACTTCTCTCCTTTTCCATAACGTATTTTCAAGTCAAAAGGTTATGTAATAGCAAATTTATTTATTTTTATAGCATAAATTACTTGTTTTCAACTCCTCTATTAGCATGTTTACATTTTCAATCTCTTGAGTTTTCTTTATCTTTATCCTTCGATTTTACTTAATAATACCATTGATTCAGCTACTACCATTTCTTCCTCAATTGAACCTCTAATGAATTTTGAACGAGTATAGCTTTGTTTATAGGTAAACGTTTTGCTTTCTGCCAATATTTTGGTCCAATTAATGTTTGTCAGTGTAGGGAAAGCGTTCAGAAAATCGTTGTAATAAGTTTATGATTTAATATTTTCATTTTTCAATATAGTATTTTTGTTGCAATCACGTACTCATTTTCTATTACACCAGCTGCCCTCCAGTAACTTTCATAATGTAATGATTTTTAGATTTTTTATTGTTATTGAAAATGATGATAGGCAGTCAAATTTCTTCTTTTTTTAATATTTTCTTCCGAAATGTCTACCTTGAGAAAACTAGAGATTGTTGTAAGTGAAATAAGAGATGATATCCACCACGATTCTTCTGTAGGAAAAGTTTGTCTCACTAGGGTCGAATTCAATCAGTGTTGCACTGGTGTAAGGACTGTTGTGCTGCCCTTCGAACAAATGTGTAATTCGGTTTCTTCTTATTTTTCGTAGTTAAGGATGTACTTCCGTTGATATTGACCATAATTAAGTGAATAAAAAATAATTATGAAACTTCTCAATACCACCTGAATACTAAAGCGTAGATGCCTATATTCATTTACGATCCGAAGGGTGAATCATCAATTTTTCTTGAGCTGAAATGTCTTCATTTTTACAAAAACATTTTAAAAGACTTTCATATATTTAAAAAACAATACAGTCTAAGTATTTATGTTGAATCAAATGAATTGCGAATAGCAAAGAAAAGGTGGAATGTAATTTTGCTGCCAATGATAATAAATGGAGTGTAAGATAAGCAAAATGATATTTCGATGAAGTTACAGATATTTGTTTTGCATGCAAATATGCAAGCATAATTTTCGATATCGATATTGCTTATTTGAGCCTTGTAAACTGGCTATTATGAAACTTAATAAGAGCATCACCATGATACCCTTAAAAGGGTCAATCATAACTTGTCTTTTATTCATCATACGCCAATTGTATGTTGGTGTATTAGTAAACTTAAGATAGGTCCTCTGAACGTGTATCTGTGACGAAACTGAACGAGCCACAATTAATACGCGTCATCTTCCCCGTGGTTCGGCACAAATTCGCTTTAAGGGCGAGTGGGGCTTATTTAGGACGAATTTCTTGAGGGGCGACGTTTCACAACTGCACCGTTTCGGCAACACCTTACGGCCATTTGAGGACGGTGGAGTAGGGAAGCTGCGACGGCGACTTATCGGGGGATGAGCGGCTTCCCCTGTCGCGCCAGACGTTTTAAAGCGCTGCGTGCTGTCGCACCAGGTGGGAGACGCATCTCCCCTCCACCCCCTCCCCACCCATTCCTCCCCGCTCGTACTCTCGCGAGCGTGACATAACATGCGCCTCCTCCCATTGCGCGCGACGGCGTGGGTTCCGCAGGAAATAAGTAGGGCGGTCCCTTTCATTAATGCCCCGGGCGGAGCGAAGTGACCGGCAGTGAACGGGCGCCGCTCTTACGAGGGAAGGGGGGAGGAAAAAAGAAGAAACTGGAGTAGCAGCGGCGAAGGAGTCTGCCAGGCGTTCTAAATATTCTCTCTCTCTCTTCCTGTTCCATGTCATAACCCAAACAAGTCTCTTTTCGTCCCGGTGGGAAAATAAATAAATTTGTTGTGCTGTTATGCAAGGGCTCGAGGTCGTAGTACCGGTGGAGGGACACAGCTCAAAATGGGAATTACTTTCACATATTTTAGCATAGCGTCCGTGTATTGTATTTTTTTCCGTTCCGGGGATAAAAACAGTTGTTCTCCGGGACCTTGTAATGTGTCAAAAAATCATCGATCCCCGTTGTAGATGAGGAGTTGGCGGTTTTGTTCTTGACTCTCATACCGGTTGTTATTCTTCCGTGGCTGAATTACCTTACTTTTCCACCGATAACTCAGGGAAAACGTCCTCGCTCGAGGCGAAATAGCAAACTGTGACTGTTTCGTGTTAAAAATGGTGGATTTGCCACCTGCTTTCATCCATTCTGTAGTCACCTCAGGCGTTTAAGAGGAAACGTTAGGCAGCCTAAATCAGAAAATTTCCCATTAAATGTTGATGACTCTAATTTATAACCAGATTTTCTCGCACGATGAATCGCTTGAGAGTGATTATATATCCATCGGCTGACATTGATTTCGATTGGCATGTCTTTGTAACTCCAGCAATGGCTGCACGATATGGTTAAGGTTATCGATAGGCAATCACGATTTGGTGTTACCATTCACATAAAAATCAGAATTATTGTTTTAGGTGGGATTCCTATCCAAATATTGTAAGTGTTAAACCTGTTTTTTTTTCACCTGGAGAAACTGTCCCAAATAATTTTGCGATGTCCTTATTGCCTTTTATTATTTTAAGAAATGCCTAAAAGGTTTAGAGGCTCATGAAATAATTTCAGTGCGATTTTCTCAACTCTTTCAACTTGTTTATATTTTGATAGCTCTTACGTGCAAATGCATGGGACCCCTCTAATTCCAAGTATGGTGGCGATTGCAAGAAGCAAATGTTTTTAGTATTCTCAAAAAAAATCTTTTAAAATAGCAGCTATGAATATGTCACCAGTGTATTTTATTTTTATATGAATTAGCTCTTCATAGAAAACACTTTTAGAGCAAAGGTTTAATTAAGCATAAAACTTAAAACAAAGTTCAGAGTTTCAAAATGTGTTGAGGAAGCATCACAAATTCATTTAGTTTCTTCAAAATGTCCGTGTACTACTCGTATTATACATCCTTATTTGTCATTGAAATGAAATTGTAAAAATCATTATTTTATTCAGCGAAAGAGGCCCCAAAAAATATCGAGTACTTCAAAAAACGTAATCGTTACTTCCAATCCCATGGAGGATTAAATATCATGTATTTTTTAAAGTTGTATTCCTCAAACTTAACCATAAGAGAAATAATGGGTTTTTTTCAGTATAATTATGATATTAATGTGTTATACGAAATTAACCATAAAATATTCAAATGTCTCCGTTCATCAACAGTTTATCTCTTGCAAATCTCCTATAACCTACACGAAATATAACTGATGGATAGTTGTATCGTTAATTAATCTCAATTACGAAGCGTTAAGTATATAGAATATGTTAGCATGATATATTCATGGTATGAAGGAAACAGTATTTGGGTTTCTAAATTCACGATGTCTTATTTTAGCTAATAATTTACCTAATTCATTAATCTTTAATCATCGCAGCGTTAGATCAATAATGGAAATCATTGTCTTGAATATTAAAAAAAGGTTCATTTTGATGTAACATATTGAAATGAATTATTAGACTTCTTGTATTTTCATATGATTTATATTTTCATCTTATTTAATATATATATATATATATATATATAATTCACTAAATAGTCATAGCAAACACAGAAACTAAAACATATTAAAGAGGGACTCACTAGTTCTCGAATTTGAGTTCGAGAGTTCTGTTCCTAATTCCTCTTGAGAAAGGTGGTGGCACCACCGAAAATTCGAAAACTAGTGTAGTTTAAGACCATGCTAAAACTACTGTCTAAAATCTGGTAGTTTATCATATCCACATTAATTATTACATGCATTCTTGCGATGAAAGTATGCTTCCTGTCCATACTTTACCGTCATGAGTTATTTACGCCATCTTTCCGTATATTTGTCCCTTTTTGATGTAATCATTGTCTGTCATTTTCTTGAGAGAGTTTTTTTTTTAATTACAATCCATCGCAGCTCCTATTATCATGGAACTTCAGTCTTTTAAGTGAAACAACAAATTTTGGTAAATTGAAGTGATTTTTTATAGGGTTGCCTTGTGTTTAAAATTGGAATCGTAAGATAAAATTAAGATGGAAAACAGCCCGTATCACGAGTTTCTCTTAACTTAGTACGAAATGTGAATCTTAAAAAAATGACATCTGATCCGTGGCATCGTGTAAATCATGCAAACCTCTGTTTTAATTTCTTGCGATTGCAAGTTCCTTATGATAGCAACTCGAAATTTCATCACCAAATTAACGCCACACTTCCTTCATCGTCACCAACTACCTGGCCCGGAGCACCCCCGGTGGTCCCTAGACCGGTGATCCCCCTTAAAATCCCAAATTGGCTCCGTACGACTTGATTTTATTTCCCCGACTGAAGAGAGAGCTTAAAGGAAAGCATTGGGAGACCGTCCAACAAAACATCCAAAAGCATGTTACAGCGTTCCTGAGATACATTCCCGTCTAGGAGTTTCAGGCTGCCTTTCAGACTTGGCGGACATGTCTCCACAAGTTTATTGATGTAGAGGGAGATTATTTTAAAGAATTTTAAGCATTTGCACAAGTAAGATCCATAAATCTAAATTTTCCGTAGCAATAAATAAAATCATGCTCATTACTTTACAAAAGGAACATGTATGATGACCTAAGCATGAATTTAGAAAGGTGGTTATGAGGTATGCTGGAGCAAATTATTACCAGCAGAAGAATGAAATTAAAGGAAAAATTCCAGGAATTATTGAATAAAAAAACTGATGGGATCGAACCAATTAAAAATGACCACAAGAAGCATAAGTTATCTGAAAATTATATCTGCGAATTATAGAAGTTTTTAGGACTTGAATTTATGAAAGCTTTCGTGACTACTAATTTCTTTATCATCTGCTTGGTTCTATATTCGTCTCATTGATTCGAAGAAGGAAGAAATTATATTTGTTAAAGTCATTCTTTGTGGCATACAAATGATCCACATATGAACTAGAATGATTTTTATTGAGTATTAATTTAAGCTGTTAACCCGAAAAACAGGAGATTATTTGGTCTATTGATATATTTCCGTAAAGCTAAATAATTTCCGCAAATATCAAAGCTTAAATCTGAGCTGAACACGTTTATATCTTCTGATAACGTTAAATATCAAAATTGAAAAGAGTTGGAAGATTATTGTTTGCAGTATCCCATTTATTGACTCATTAAATAGCTGTATAAGATAATTCTTCATGAATTCCTCGAAATCTTTTAACTGCACGTATTATACAACATGATCTCAGTTCACTAATCTGTGCCTCCGCCTTTTTCATCTCAGATGCCGTGATGTTTGTTCATATATTTTCTTAAATTATTCCTGTGCCACTTCTTTAGGCTTATTAGTTCTTAATCTTAAATGCGAAACATTAATTAGGAATGAGGAATATTATTTCTGAAAGCTAAGGATATGACTCCTAATAGTTTTTACCCCTGGAATAGTTAATATTGTTAAATTTTCCACGTAATTAAACCCTAATTACACTTTCATTCAGTGATATTATTCATATGGAGTTTAATTGGTTGATTTATGGTGATGTATTGCAAAGAACCACCGTCATTTAATGAATTTGAGTAAGCCAATAATGTAGGCAAGTAAAAGCATTTATTATAGATGGCTTATTATTTTCATTGATTCACCCTAGGTTAAAATAAACGGATATCTTGTAGGTTGGCTAACAAGCTATCTGCATTCAGCATAAACTAAACTCTAATTAATTCATATTGACTCCCGTATGAGTCCATACGAGTATATCCTACTTTTCTTAAACGGCCAACACTTATGTCGTATTACTTGCTCCAAAAATCCTTTCATATACACATTTAGCACTCTTGTTTTCTAGTAATGCTTCCCCAAAACAGAGGCGTTCATGGAATGGAGATGCATGTTTTCCTCATAGCATGATTCCCTCACCTTAATTAATTCATCAAAATATGTATACTATTTTGTAAAATTAATTGAGCATTTCATACTTCCCTATTTGACTATATGTTTACTCTAATTGAAATCTCACATTCTGATTGTTTCTTCAAAATAAAGGTATCTATTTTTCATAAAAATGAGTATGGAAATCTCTTCTCTCTTCCATAACACGTCTATGTTTAAGCAGGTTCTTTGCAAGCGAGAAGGGATGTTTAAAAACTATTGCTTTATGATTCGTCCCTCAAATTAATTTCCGTGGCAACCATTACTAATACGCAATTACGTATCCTAAAAGGTGGTGAGATTTAGAAACCTTATTAAATACTTTAAATGAACTTATATTTTTCCTTTAATTTGTTGATGTGTTGGAAATGGGATATTTTACTGTGATTTTTTCATCATCTTTACTATTAAAATGGACTGAAATTTTGAATTACCTTTTAGGTTATACTAGTATAGTAGTATGCTAGTATACTATATAGTCACTCTTTTGCATCCGTTACCCATCTCTTCCCCTCACTTCCTGTTTGATCGTGGATCAGGAAACGGAAATGGATTTTCATGCTTAATGATATATCATTGGTTTTTATTGAAAAAATATTTCCGGCTAGAAAGCTACAGTTTTTTCTGTAATGCTCACGGGAGTTTTTATTTAATCTTACAGGTTTAATACTTCAATTTAGTACTTACCTGTAACTCGATGCAATTCGGGTTACCAGATGTGCAGGTCGGTTCATCAACGGATGATAACAGTTTTAAATAATTGAAGAAATACCGCATGCACATAATGTTTAACACACTTTCCTTTGTCAATACGCTTTGAAATGGAAGGCTTGAAAATAATTGATTGAATTGAAAAACTTAAAATCATCCGAGTTGACGTAACTCTTCTTTTCTACTCTCTAACAAAGAGGAAATATTCAGCAATACAAGCCGTATAAAACAATAAAATCCCTTTAGTAGCATACACGAGCACCGGGGAAGTATTTTATGGTGGAATTACATCTAAATTTAAATACTGTGCCGTCACATTTTGCTCTAAGAACGTCATTGCAAAGAGGGAATCTCATCCATATTTGTTATTATTTGTTAATTGCAGCGAGATTAAAGAAAGGTATATCCCACGGCAGAACCACCAATTATGATTATTTGGTTGTGTATTGTCTAATACAACCTTGTAGCAAAATACAAGGCAATAATTTAATGCATACTATACAACTGTATGCATGATCTGCATCTTGAATAGGGTTGCAAGTTGATCGATTATTTCTATCAATTATCGTCGGTCCATTTATAAAATATTATTGTGTCCCGATAAATGCCTCTTTCTCGCATTTCGATTTAATTTTGAATTTGTCCTTTCTTTTCTGTTATTTTTCCATTTTTCATACTAAAATATTTCAGAGAATCCATTATTATTTATAATATTAGCTACATAAATAGCTTTGAAATATTACTTGCGGGATAAATTTATTGAAATTAAGATTAATTGATGGCAGTCATTATCTGAAAACCTGCTTAAAAATAGGTTATAAACCCTACAACTAGGGATGAGAAATAGGAATTGGTGAAAAGAGTGTAGTCAATTTATTTGTTGGACTCATGTACTGCACATTATTTAAAAAAATAATTATACTATATATCTCAATTCTGTTGATTCGACCCCTGCTAACCATCCATCACAACTCTCTTCTTTCTGATGCAGGGGAAGCAGTACATGTTTTTCGATATAGAGTAAAATATACCTAAAATATACAATATACACCAAACATGTATTGATTGAAATCACTTAATGAAAAAATAGCAATTTTTCAAGGATATAACTCTCAATCCATTTATCCTTAAATTTATTCAATAAGTAGAATACAAGACGGTTAAAAGTTATATCTTTTACCCATTTACCCGTTTAGTCGGATTAGGGGACTATTTAGTTTCCACCAAACCAACTAAAAACCACTGATATATTACTATTATTTTATATTTATCCGATACACACAATTTGTATGACCCGTTTTTGTACTCGTGCAATGTTGCTAATACAATATGGTAAACATACTGCATTCGGTAAATGCATCCGCAAAAGTAACGGCTTAAAATAAATTAAGAAATTATTTTAGGGGTTGCTCGAATGTGACGGTTTACCAATAAAAAACCAAATCGCAACAAATTGAATTGAAAATACATGTATAACATGTTTTTGAGTGTTACTTGGAATAAAGTGAATTATGCACTCCTTGGTAATCATCCGTTTAATGAATTGCACTTAATTTTAAATATTATTGAAATCAAAACTTTGACTATTGATTGTTTTTTATTCTTGATAGTTGATTCCCGACAATTGAGAAATGGAGGTCCAAATTGGAATTAACTAGATTACATGTTATCAAAATAGGTTTTGATCTCAATATCTTTCGAGTATCATATGCTAGTAATTATCTCTCTGAAGCACCAAATGGGAACATCTTCAAGGTAGTTTAATGTTCTCTTAGAAAAAGTGATATTTGGTATGGTAGTTGTGCACGCAAAAACTTTCTTTGTTTTCTTAAGAAAATATCATACCAACGGATATTTATTTGAATTTGGTGCCTCTTTGATAGTTCTGAAACTCGTTTTCCGTGTCTCGAACTCAAACGTTTGCACATTCTGTCGCTAGATGGAATATGAGGAAGCGCTTCCTCGACGTCGACTTTTAGTACGCTTTCTTAGCATATTTTTCCAGTGCATGATTAAATGTCGACATTTATGTGGTCTACTTAAAATGAAATGCAAATATGTTTTGAAATGCAATACATATTTATTATTAATTAGGGAATATTTGAATTGTGTGTTAATTGAAAAATGTGAATTCCCTGATAAATTTTGCGAATAAGAATTACATCATGGAACATTTCTTTACCATGTTATTAAAAACTCGATGTATTTTGAAGTTATGAAGATGATTTCAGAAAGAGTCTAATGAGAACTGCAGCACAAATGAGCACTGCTGCTAGTAATTTTATTATTAATGCCTCCTTAACTTCCATGGTGCGCTTGCAGACTTGGTGTAATACTCGTTTGAACATTTTGTAATTATTTAAAAATAATCCATTTTCAAGGCTTTTTATCTTATCTTTCTTCGTGATTTACGTTAAATTTTGATGAGCTATTCTCTCATTCGTAAGATATGTAAGTATAAAAGTTAATATATTATTTTATGGAATCCCGAAGAGGTGCGCATTTTTAAAAAAAATGCAGTAATTTCTCGATTGCGATTAATTTTTATTGTCCTTATACACCGATTTTCTAAAAAAGTAGAATTGTAAAGAATAACATCCTGTCTTGTTAAAATATTCCTATTTTTCATAAGATTTCTTATACTGTGGAATGACTACTTCGGAAAAGCTATTAATTTCTTAAGTATTTGTGAGGCTACTATTACCACTAATATTGCCTATTAGGTGATTGCACCACCTAATGAACTTAATGCTTCGGCGCGGTCTCTTTATATTTTATTTATCCTTATGTTTGGTTTTACTTCTTTTACCTTTGTTCTACCATTTTAAGAATGATTTATTGTTGTTTTGGGTCTAAGGGTATTTTGAGTAATGTTATTTAGGGCTTAGGTATACAGTGGTGTTTATTATATAAATAAGGATAACCAATTTTTTCCATTGCCCAGTAAGTTGTTTCTTACTTATTCGTCATGTTTAGCGCAATCATGTCTTTTTCTTCCTTTTGCATCTTTCTTGCGGCCATGTATATCCATCTCCGTATTTTCTTTATTCTTAAATACGTGTATTAAATATTAGTCTTATGACTAATTAATTAAAATAGCAGTGTGCAAATTAATGGGGCAAACTTGGATGAGTCAATGAATCAATAAAGGTCGAATGTATGAGATTGGTTTGAAAATCCATTGAACAAATGAAAAATACTTGTTTTTTTACATAATCCATTTTTAGTTTTTACATATACTCCCTATTATGCTATATATTTCACCCGACGCTGCCACAGTTTTTTAATCCCTTCAAAATCGTACAATATTTCCAAATCACCATCCCGACAACCCGTTCTGTATGTTATAGAACGGGAAGTATTCCAAGGCAATCAAATCTGGAGAATAATGTTCGATTAGGAATCTTAGCCCCATGAGTTTTGCGATCACAACTAAAGAGGTTTTTGGGTAATAGTAGTCACGACGGAAAAGGACCTTTTTGTGGGCCAGTTGTGGGCGTTCAGCTCGCTATTCTAATGGTTCAAGAACGATGAATATTAAATTAAGATTATTTTTTGCGAATTCCAAAACACTGGTGGCATTACCTTCCCAGTTTTAGAAACTGCAACCTTTTTCTACCCGCTGGAAAGCTATTACTTGGACTTTGGTGCCCTGGTTTTAGGTATGAAGTGGGAGGGTCATTTTTTGTCAACGATGCCGAAATAGCGCCTTAAGTCCTGCTGATTTTGCTAAACCTGTGATAAACCGACCTTAAAAAATATTACACGACTTCGTTTATAGTCATTTATAATCAATCGCTTCCCCTATCTAGCGAATAAAGGGTCGAATGGTGTTGAAGTATATTATTTACCCATTAACTAGAGATATCTATAACATTTACAATCTCACGCACCTCCACTCTTCTTCTCGTATCATCCATCATGACACCACGATTTCATCAATTATTTCTAGAGCAGTTACCTCAACAGGACGCTCAGTACATTTAACATAATTTGTCCTAATGCGGTCTCTGTTAAAGTTTTAACACCACTTTAAAGCTATTTA
This sequence comes from Hetaerina titia, assembly GCA_037158775.1. NCBI lineage: Eukaryota > Metazoa > Arthropoda > Insecta > Odonata > Calopterygidae > Hetaerina > Hetaerina titia. The sequence continues at coordinate 61,337,409 of CM073774.1, forward strand.
AACCTAGGAGAAAATTCAGTAACACATTTATTAATATTCTCCATATTCCCCTAAAGAGATTTTTCTATCGTAAAAAAATGCATTACCTACCCGCGAAATTGCCTTTTTTTAATTACTTGTACGAGTATAGCTTGATTCATTCAAACTGGAAAAGATATGGAGAAATGGTACGATCTGGCTGAAACTTGGTGTGCGTTCCTCCCTAAGATTCTTGTAACTGAAAGAAACTCTCATACCTGTACACACCCGCGGTGCAATATTTCTGACTTTTCAATGAGTTTTTAAACTAACCTCGCATTTTCCTGTAGCAACATTTCTCTTCAACTTTTAGTGAAATTCTAAGATGTTTTCTGTAGTTATTCTTTCCAACAAAAAAGAGTTAATCACTTATTTTTCAATTTATTTGTTCTATTTTTCTGTTCGTAACTATTTGTTTTAGTGATTTGGAATTCTTTCGTAATATGGCTACGATCCTCTATTTATGCAGTCTTCCGCGTTTCTTAAGGTTTTATAAATGTGTTCAAACGAAATTTGCCCAATCTTCGTTCATTTTTTCTCGAACATTGCAGGACTTATCTTTCATTCAAATTCTCCAGAGCGTCCGCAAGCTCTGCTCTTAAAAATTCCAAGAAACTGCGGGAGATTACCGAAACAGTAACCTTTAACGGAGTCGCCCGCTAAGTGTGTACTACAATGGAACAATTTCAGAGTGTAAAAATCATTCGCCTTGACTAGGATTCAAACTCAGATCCCTCGATGTCCGGCTGAGAGCTTTAGCTCTCAGCCGGACATCGAGGGGAGCCGGACATCAGCTGGGTGCTGTTTTTCCTTCCCCATTCACAGTTTATTTTCTACATTCGCTTCACTCGTTTCTGTAATCTCCGCTGAGAAAATCATCAGCATATTCATTTCATTTGTTGGATATTCATTTATTCAATTTATTAGAAAGTTCTTTACGGTGTTAATATGTGATGATATTTCTTTTGGCCTTTTGTCAATATAAAATTACTCTAATTTGTGTAAAGAAAATAAGTCCATTGTAAGCCCATGCTACCTTGAATTTCCTCATTATTTTTCAATTTCGATTCCGTCGTCAATTTCGTCTATCCATTTTTGTTTTCCATTGCGACATTTTTTCGGAGTTGCATGTATAATTTTTTTTTATGTCTCATAAACATTTGCTCACTTTTATTCAAAATTGTGACCAGTCAGATTAAAATTTTGTAAGCCCGTATGCAGAACAAAAAAGACCAAACAATCGATTGGTACCTTTGGGAAACGTCCCTCAAATCCGCAGCAGTTGCAGCACGAGAAGTAAAACATGTTTATCTCGACCTTCCGATGTGTAGTACTGGTCCTCCGAGCTGTTATTTTCCTAATTTTTCATAGCTCCTTGCACTGATGCCCCCCCCCTAACAGAGACTTTGTCGTCATCCATTCTCGGCCGTGTATAGTTATTTCCTTTCTTCCAAGCATCGCATCTATAATTTAATTGTAAAGGCGCTACGTCGTATTCTTAATTGAACGCGCATACCAAAAATAGGCTCTGAATAGGCTTTGTTTTTAGAGGACGCGCTCGGAAGAATCTTCTACACTTTCGGCTCCTTCTCTATCTATACCTTCGCTTTCGATCCATGAAATGTTCTGTCTCTGTATGACTCTTATTTGATGGAGAAAATCTATAGTAGTTCCTGGTATAGTAGTTTATGAATTTTTACTCAAGGAATTATATCGTACATTAGAATTTATAAATTATATGTGCTCTTTCATCACTGCCAGCACTAAAATGTCTTCACAACGGAAGTGTGTGTGTGTTGAAATCTTACTCTGTTTGATTTTCCGTTCGCTCAGCCTATTCCCAAATCCTGGAAAGAGACGTTTTCACTAAAATTAAATAAGTATAAGACTAATTTTTGTCCTCATAGGGACATATTTTCTTTTCTTTATTAATATAACTGGATGGTCCCAAACGTTTATTAAAACAAATATCTCAAATTTTTCCTGTAAATATGCAACCGAATCAAACCTTCGAGCATTTGATGCCTTAAGATTGTTTTGTGATCAAAATAGTGGTAATAGCGTAAACAAAACAATGCAACGTATAGTGATATTTTTTTATCTGAATAGAGGTTAAAATTTGGCTGTATCCATGGTGAGAATGCTTATTTAATCATAAAACTTTTAAAATTATGAACTGTTTTGCCAGATGTAGTGTCAGGTATAACTCAAAATAATGCACATCCATATATCTATCGGTCGTTTGGAGCCATCTTTTTTGTGTGTCGCTTTCGCCGTTTTCCTTGACTAACAAAATAAAAAGCAGTGGTCGTTGTGGAGATATTTAATATTTTCTCAGGATATCTTCATCCATGCCCCAGGCGGTTGCAGTCGCTTCCTCTCGCTTTCTGTCGTATTTCGGCAACGGTGGAACCAGTTCAGTCACCTTGGGATGACTTGATGAAGCAAGCACTCCCCCCACTCCTCGTCTCGTCTTTGAAAGCGACCTCCAAACCTTATCCCTCATTTTCCCTGTTTGCTCCAAATACTTCCATTGGGAAGATAGATTCCAGTTTTGAATATTTTACTTAAGGAAAAATATAATTTCTATGTTGTAACATTTTAATCCACTTACTGATTGATGTCGGAAAAACTAATCAATTCCTTCGGCAAGCGACAGAATACAACTTTTCAAGTATAGTTTTCGAAGGAAGGAATGGAGTATTAAACCAATTTCCTCTGGCGTTTTTCTTGCATTAGGTAAACGTAGAAAATAGAGAGAATATTAAAGTTGAAACTAATGAATTTTTCAAGAAACTGAGGGAGATGCCGCAACAGTAACTTTTAACGGAGTCATCCGCTATGTGTGCATTTAATGCAACAATTTCAGGGAGTAAAAATCATTCGCCTTGACCGGGATTCGAACCCCTCGATATCCAGCCTCGATACTCGGCCGGATATCGAGAGATCCGGGTTCGAATCCCGGTCAAGGCGAATGATTTTTACTCTCTGTAATTGTTGTAATGAATTTTTATTTTAGAATAAGAATTCAGACAATAAGAGAGAGGCTTATTGAATATTATACGGCGCCTACGATTCAGCAATTCGTATTTTCTTTCTTTGAAAAAATACTAATAAGTCGGTAGTCATTACTATTACAAAAGGGGAGCTATTTTAATTTTTATTTATATTTCGAATTAATCTTAAACTAATTCTTACACTTTATCTGGTTAAGCTCTCTAAAATTCCGCAGAAGATCCAAAAGCATGCGCTGTCGATACATATTCTAGTAATCAGATGTTAGGAAAGTAAATTATTCCCCGAAATATGCCAATTTAATAAATGGAGCTAATGAGGCTTTGATAAGGCATTCAAACCCAAATTTTACTCTCTTTTTGTATTAGATCACCAGTTTTACATCAGTCATAGAAAAAACTTTGTATTTTCCCAAAAATCCTTTCCGAAAATTATATGTACTCCTTTATAGCAAAAGTCTGTCTCAGCAGTAACGTAAAATTAAAAATGGATGTCAGGCTAAGTTTTACTTCGGAATTTCTTGTACTTGCAAAGCATATCTTTTATCATTATATCTATTTTCATTAATTCTTCAAAATCATTATATTTACATTCCTAACAATTGACTATTTTTATTTGGTGTTCCTTTAAGATTTGTATTTCATACCTTATTGGGTAAACCAGCAATTTTTTTCAAAACGATGGGCCTATCTTCGTTATTTATGCTTTTGTTGATTTTTTCTTCCTCGGCAAATCGTTCTCACCAATTACACATAGCTTTTACTTTAACACTGAAAGAATTGAAGGTAAATTATTTTCTATTCTGCTCATCCCAAGAAGCTTCCATCGCAAACTAAGAGTGCTTTCATTCATCACCTTTGTGTTCGTAACAAATATATTCTTCAGATTCTCATAATATTGCTACTTATCTCATTATCTATGGTAATCTTAGGGTATATCCCTGCATGGAAAATATTATTCACCAACTTCACATGTAGGTTTATGAATAAATACAGCTTAATAGATCACGTGTTAGTCTAGGGGGTAGCCGGTCGCAATACTCACCTGAGGGCTCGGGTTCGATTCCCTGGGACGCCTCTGAGCACCCTTACCTTTATCCAAGCTGTGTGATTTTCTGTAGAACCAGATTTCCTGGTAACTATAGGCGACGTAGGGAAAGGAACTGACCCCCTAGCACGATGTGTGAATTGCACTCGCCATTGGGCTTAATACAAGGTGAGGTTACCTGTCTAACCGACCTTAGGGTTGAAAATTTGGACTTTGGATAGTTTAACAAAACTCCGGTATTTTTTTGTTTACATTGATTCACGACCGTAGCTACGTTCTTGTATATTTAAATTTTAACAAAACGATATTTCACGAAACCCTAGCTCTTGATAAGCTGGTATATGGAATGGTTTTCAAGAATTTTCCATTGGCAGATTTACTGGTTAGTTATTGCGTGCCTCTTGGCCCCTCCTTCGATGGCGTATTTGTGCTGGCTTTCAAATTTTTCTGTAACATAATGAAAGTGGTTTTACCAAAATAAATTAAAATCAGTTTTTTTCTACTGAGTAAGTTCAAATAGACTGCGTCAGGTTCTCAATACCAATTAGTTTAGTCTAGTTTCGAGAGGTAACTGGTAACTGTCATACTTCCTGATTTGCTAATTGGCTCACCATTGAAATTCGTTCTCGGACATTGTGGGAAAGAAAGTGAAAGCAGTAAAAGATTTGGTATTTTCCCGGTGTATCAGCTGTGTAAATTCCTCTCGGGTCCTCCACCGGGTTATATCGTCCATCTCGGCCGACGTTTCGATGTCCGACTCGGTCATCGTCTTCGGGGCTTCTGAAGACGATGACCGAGTCAGACATCGAAAATACGCCCGAGATGGACGATATAACCCGGTTGAGGATCCGAGAGGAATTTACACATAGTGAAAGCATTTCCCTAATTAAGTTTAGCTAATATTTAATAGTTCATGAGACCTCGTTATATCATTCTTCAACGAAAAATATTTATGGTTCCAATTGGTGAAATGGTAAATATAACTTCGCCAAAACTAATTCATTTTTAATCTTCATATGACATTTAAAATAATAATCAGATGGACACATTGATAATGAATATTTATCTGAGAGATGAGGGCGCCTTCCTGGCCATAAATAAAGTAAGTCTTGGCATTTACGTAGCAGAAAAATAGAAAGATTTTTATTCTACCGAGAAACATAATTATCAGTCTCATTATTTTATTACCAACATTATTAAATAAATAACTAAAAGTTTGGATAATTTATTTACATAATTAAAGCGAGTTTTTCAGCACAGATAAATATTAACAATCAACAGTCATATTTCTGTTTTTGAGATCTAAAAAAATTTTTGGAGAAAAATATTTGGAGTTAAAAAGATATACTTTCTCAATAATATTAATAATATTGACTTTCGAGGATTTCATCCAAATTTTGACTAGTAAAATATAGTATAAAGCTGATGTGTTAACAATTTAATTTCAGTGCTGCCCCTAATATTTGAGAAATTCATTTTCAACTCAAAAATTGAAAACAATTTCATTCTGAGCAGCAAAAAATACCTGTTTTGCAAAAATGCACCCAGTCAACTTCTAAGATCTGTTTAAAAAATCCAGTTTCCTTCTTCATTTGAATTAGAAAATAATCTTACATATGTATATATTTTTATCTTGCGTTGGCAAACTTATAAGTGTTATACGTCTAAGGACTAGGTTTTATCTAATTTTAAATAGGTAGTATTTTATGCTGCAATTTTCTATTTTATCTCCTTTATGAAATGAATATTTTATTATGACATTTTACAGACTGTCAAAAGTGTATACGCATTGATAAGAATTATTGCATCTGATGATTATGATTACTGATTATCCATTTTGGTTAAACTTTTCTTGATGCTCGACGATGAAATTGAAATAGCTCTTGGTGTGTAGTAATATTTACAGTATGACATTGATGACTCCGGTACAAATGTGGTAATGGTTTCTATATTCATTAGTCTTAGATTTAGGGGTAACTTTGCGGATTCCATTTTCACTTTCACCTTCCCAAAGGTGGCCCATTTGCCACCTTAAGGACATTATTTCCTTCCTTCAGTGACTCTTCGGGTATTATCACTCCGATAATGGTAGCAAAAATCTCACATCGCCAAACGGTAATCCTCTTAAGACAGAACGTCGACTATATTTTGGCGTATGATGATGCTTCGTAGTGTGCTGGTGCAATGATGGGGACAGCAGGCACTTTTACCAGGGAGACCGGTTCGACGGAAACTTTCGTCGGCTGGAATAGGTGAGCGGGTTGGTGGAATGAGTATGCTCCACCGAACGCTCCTCCGTGTGCCCCTCTGACTCCTGGACCTAAGCTGGAAACGGCGTAAGATGACTTGATGGCTTCACCTGGAAAAGGGCCAGAGAATCCGTCGAGTTTTCCGGGCGGGAAGGCTTGAACTTCGGCTTTAATTGGCTCGACGTGCTTGTAGGGAGCGTCATCGTAGTCTCTGTGGAGCTTCTTCTGGATGGAAACGTTAATTTCGTGGGCCTTGTTTTGTAGAAACTCCCCCACTCCCAAGGCTTTGTTCCCAATGTGTCGGTATATCGCTGCATTCGTGGCTGACACTGCGTGCTTAGTGTTCTCGTACTGTTTGCTAACCCCCTCTCTGATGACTTGGACCTTCTTACCCAAGAACTCCGACAGAATGCCGAAAAGGGTCTTGGCGGTGTGTGTTGTGTCGGATATGGTCCCGCTGATCCCCTTCTTAACGTGGACAGCAGATCTGCTGAGATGGTCGGAGAGATCGGAGTGGGCCACCTGGACAGTGTGGGCCGCATTGCTCAATTGTGCGCTAATTCCCTCCTTGACGTCTTGAGCTGTGTGACTGATTGTATCCGAGAGTCCCGCATGAACGTTCTTGATGGTTTCTATCGGGCCACTCAAAGCCTCCCCAATTCCTCGAGTGACCGCCCCCAGCTTGCCATATCCGTCGTGGCCATCGTAGTATCCGTAACCACCGGCGTAAGGGTCTTTGTGCTCAAAATGCCCCTTGAAATGACCGGCAATTCCGGAGGTGATGTAAGAAATCTTTCCTCCGATGTGATCAGAGACTGCGGATCCGGCATCCTTGATGGCATGTGCTGTGTTGCTCAGGTGGTGGCCAATGCTGGAGGTTATGTATTGCGCCTTGCCCCCGAAGTGTTCTCCTGTGGATGGGAAGGCTTGGTTGTAGCCGTATAATTTGCTGTCAAGGTAGCCGCTTCCCATGCCGATTTCATGTGGTGTAGGGAAGTATTCCTTGTAACGGAAGTGGTGAGCGAAGTCGTCGTCAGCAACGTGGTGTGGGCCGTATGAAGGGTAGACATACTCTCGATACTCTCCCCCAGGATGGCCATGGCATATAGCTATTGCCACTGCTAGGAGTGCTCCCAGAAGTTTCATCTGCGAATAAAGTTCAACGGAAGAATTGGAAGAAAGTAGGTCATGGTAGTCTAAAGAAAAGAGAAAAGGAAGAATTTCTCAAGATCAAGGAAAGTAGTTTTCAACCTATTTAATACGTGATGCCCGTTATAAAGCAAGCCAGGAGTGAAAGTATTATTTTTTTCATCTCTCAGATAGGAAATTGAAGATGCTTTAAATAAGATAATAGTTAAATCGAATGGGGTGAAATCCGGTGAACATGTATAATAATGTAATTTTTTCTCAATCTCTATCACACCCTATACACTCTAACTCTATCGCCAAATAAAAAGTGCCGTTATGTCAATAGATTTAAATCGTTTGAAGCATACTATGGCAGTGTGATTTTTTTCGAGATTCCATTGGTACGCTACCGAATAAACGGTTTGGTAAATTATGGTACTGTTATCAAAACTAAGAATCATCCTTCAAAGACGTATATTTAAACAAACCTAGTGCAGTTGTTACTATGACACTTCTTTTGGATATAGTAACCTTTAGTCATGATGATTTACTTAACGTTTTTTCAATGGATATTGAACAAAATACATTAAAATTGTAGTGTGAACACACTTTCTGTAAATATAACTTCTGCCAATGAGGTCGCCGAAACGTTAGTGATTTTCAATTTTACATTAGCAATATGTATATAACACTTTTGTCACTTTTTTGAAAATCCCACGGACGTGCACAATAATGCAAATGGACTAGTCGACGCAAACACAGAAACACATAAAAGAGGGACTCACTGGGTCTCTAATTTTCGGTGGTGCAACCATCTTTCTCAAGAGGAGTTAGGAACAGAACTGAGTTCAGAGATCAGATCAGAGTTCTGTTCCTAACTCCTCTTGAGAGAGATGGTTGCACCACCGCAAATTCGAGAACCAGTGAGTCCTATTTATGTGTTTCTGTGTTTGTGTTGACTAGTCCATTTACATTATATATTTATACACACAATCACTCAGATAATAAATATTCCACACACAGAAACATAAAGGAAGGACACTTACAGTAGATATTGACGTTTCGACGGCACCGCCGTCGTCATCTCTACTGTAAGTGTCCTTCCTTTATGTTTCTGTGTGTGGAATATTTATTTTCCGAGTGGAATATTTATACATACATATATTTATATATATATATATTTACACACACACAAGGTGTGATAAAAAAAGACAGGACTGATTTTATTGTACGCAAACCGTTCAACGGATTGAAACAAGAAACAAGATACAGTGTGCCATATAGCGAAACACCTGACGACTAAAACGATAGGAGTTGCGTTTGTTTACGTCGAGTCGTCACGCACCAGTAGCGGTGTCTTAACCTATTCGTCGCCGCGTGCAACGGCAGCAATAAAGGAGCTAGAGGAAAATCGTGTGTGCGTGAAATTTTGTTTCAAACTTGGCAAAAGTGTTTCGGAGACATTTGGAATTATTCAGCAAGTCTTTGTAAATGAAGCTTACAGTCGAAGCTTAGTCGAAGAGTCGAAGTTATGTTTTCATCCGTACAGTCGTTTTAAATCGGGTAGAACCTCGACAGATGAAGATTGGCGAAAGGGGCGGCCTTCCACTTCGAGAGAACCCAACCATGTCCAATTGGTGAACGATTTGGTGGGGGCAAATCGCCGATTAACTGTTAGGGAGATAGCCGAGTGAAGTGAACACTTAGATCTTTTCAGACAATTTTGACAGACATTTTGGGCATGACGTGCGTCACATCAAAATTCGTCCCGCGGGTGCTGTCTGCTGAACATGAGTTTTTCGCTAAACCATAACTTCCGTGATCCCAAAGTCACCTATCTCCAGACGTGGCTCCGCAGACTTATTTTCTTTCCAAAGTTACAATCAAGCTCGAAAGAGCCCCGATTTGATCTATTGCGGACATTACAACTAATTAATTGTACGGCGAACCTGAAGAAGATCCCTAAGGCGGCTAACCGGGCAGTCCGAGAGCTGGAAGAAATGTTGCTAAAGGTGTGCCGTGCGCCAAGGCATGTACTTTGAGGGCGACAAGTTCGATTAAGCTGTATCCGTCGAAAAAAAAAAAGTTATCAAATCAGTCCTGTCTATTTTTATGACTATGACCCCAAGTGCTGTGCTGTCGGAAATAATAATAATTGCTCCAGGTAGGGTCGAAGGTTAGGAGCTAGACAATAGGTTGACCTCAAAGCGTCTATTTCTCAGTGAGGCGGTTGAAAAAGCGTCTGAATGGAGCGGCCATGAAGTGATGGTGGTCACGTTAAAAACATCATTGAGGAAGGCAACGGGAAACCACCTAAATTATAATTCCCAAGAATGTAATAATGGACACAATAGAGAATATGACTCCTGGCAACTGCGGGACTCGGCCCATTCGGCCGTGTGTCATCCCCGGCAGCAAGATAGGCATAGCTTCCACGGTCCTCATCTCACAAAACCCTTGCAGGGGAAAAATAACAGCAGCAGGACAGAAAACGAAAGTAGTTAGAATAGGAACATAGAATGTCTGGACAATGTTGAGGACAGAAAATTAGAGAATATTAAGCGAGAGATGGAAAGAGGTAATATAGATGTTTTAGGTCTATGCGAGGTGAGATGGAAGGATAGCGGGGATTGCTGGAGTGATAATTATAGAATAATATACAGCGGCGGGGACGAGAGCCAACGAGGGGTTGCCGTAATATTAAATAAAGGGGTAGGAAGATGCGTAGCCAACATAGAGCAAGCAACTGATAGAATTTTACTCGTAGAGATTAAAGCAGAGCCGACGAACTTGGTCATTGTTCAGGTATACATGCCATCGAGCAATCACAAGGAGGAAGAAGTCGATAGGATGTACGATGAGTTAGAGGATATACTATAATCGCGTGTGTTTCTGCAGGAAAACCTTTGACAGTGATGGGGGATTGGAGTGCGACGGTAGGCGAAGGAAGAGATGGTGGTGAGGTGGGGGACTATGGGTTAGGCACTAGAAATGAACGCGGGGAGAAAGCAATTGAATTCTGCAGGAGACAGGGGTAAGTTAATACCAACACATGGTTTAGACACCACAATAGGCGTAGGTATACATAGAAAATGCCAGGTGACTCAAAAAGGTATCAGATATATTATATTCTGGTTTTGTTATACTCTGACAAAATAAAGTACAAAGAGTTAAACAATAAATTGGGACTGGCCATAAATAAAGCAAAAGAAGTATGGTTGGAGACAGAGTGCGAGGATATGACACATTTTTAGAGGAAGGTGCGCTCTATAGCAAGGTTGATTCACTATCGGGAAGTAAGAATGGAAGATGTGTGCTAACAGTTAGAGATAAGTAGGGTAAGATAATAGTTGCCACAGACTAGATCCCAGAGAGTTGGAAAGAATATGTAGAAGCACTGCATGATAAAGAACTTAGACCAAAAAAGTTATACATAGAAAAGGAAATTGACGTTGACTAAAATAGCCTAGGTCCAGGTATACCTGTACTCGGCGATGAGATAGAAAGGCCATTAAGGGAGATAAAACCAAATAAATCCGTGGGAGTAGACAGCATTCCTTCGGATCTACTAAAATGTTTAGGAAAATGTGGGATGGAGACTCTATATGGACTGATTGGTAGTATCTATGAGGAAGAAATCTGGTCGAAAGACTTGTGAGATCAGTGTTAGTTCCTATTCCGAAAAAGGTAAAAGGCAACAGAACAGTAAGTTTAATATCCACGCAGCTAAAGTTGTTCTCAGGTTCATCAACAACAGGATTGAGAGTAGGGCGAATGATAATTTAAGGGATGATCAATTTGGGTTTAGAAAGGGGAGAGATACGCGTGATGCCATTGCAGTAATATGGTCACTAATCGAGAGGAATATAGAATACAATCAGGACGTATTTTCCTGTTCCAGGACGTATTTCCGTAGATTTCGAAAAAACGTTTGATAAAGTGAATTGGGAAAAACTAATGCTTATATTGCGGAAAATATGAATAAATTGAGAGTCATAAGAGGCTAATCCGCGACCTGTACGTCTCCGAATACACAGGTGCGAGTAGGGAAAGGAGAATCCGGATGGGCAGTGTAAGGCAGGGTTGTCTATTATCACCGGTACTGTGCAACGTATGTGTGGAGGAAATGATTAAAGAGGCATGGGAATAACTGGAGGTGGGAGTGAAAGTCGGAGGGGAATTCGTAAAATCAGTTAGGTTTGCTGATGACCCAGCTTTAGTTTGTCAGTCAGCCAAAGGGTTTCAAGCATTGCTGAGTGAATTGGAGGTTCAGTACGATACATATGGAATGAAAATCATTATTAATAAAACGAAGGTTTGACAATTTTCCAGAATGAAAAAGGCTAAGCTTAACATTAAAATAGGTGAGGTAAAAATAGAGCAGGTTGATCAGTTTACGTATCTTGTAAGTGTTTTGGACCTACACGGTTAAAGTAATTTGGACGTGTATATATATATATATATATATATATATATATATATATATATATATATATATATATATATATATATATATATATATATATATATATATATATAGATATTTTGATTCTGATGACGACGGCCGTGCCGTCGAAACGTAAATATCCAATGTAAGTGTCCTTCTTTTATGTTTCTATGTGTGTGGTGTTTGTTGTCTTAGTGTTTGTGTGTTTGTGCGTCGCCGGAGAGCGTCATTTCCAAGAGTATATATATATATATATATATATATATATATATATATATTCATTCAGATATATAATATACGTTTGAACATATATATAGGGATATAAGGAATAGGAATAGGGACACAAAAAATGGCGAAAACAGGTGAGGTGGGGAAGGTGGAATCGAGCAGATCACAGGTGCAAAAAAGATTTCCTTAATCGGGACTTGAACACCGGATCTTTCGACTTACCGGGCCGATGCTCTAACCACTTGAGCTATCGAGTAATATATACTGAAATCTGCGCAGGCTTTTTGAGTATGCAACCAATTGCCCCGATTTTTTGGCCAGGAGATGAAGTTAGGGAACTGCTTCACCCACCAAAGGGGAATAGTCGACATAAGGGGACGGACAGTTAGATAGCAATCCTACAACGTCGTAAAGGTTAGGAACAGTTTATTTCTTGGTAGGCATGGCTAGAAGAATGAGAGGAAATATCTATTTCTATATGAATGAATATTTTTTCACCATATGGAAGGTTTTCGTGTTTGAATGTGTTGTCTATATATATATATATATATATATATATATATATATATATATATATATATATATATATATATATATATATATATATATATATATATATATATATATCGATGATGCGGAAGTACTCACGAGAGCAATATAACTTTTGGACGGCACAATAGAACACAGAATAAAACAGATAACACGTTAAAGGACACTCACACTGTAGATGATTTGAGCTTTCGGCCTACTCCGAGGCCTTCTTCAGGTCAGACTGAGAGGTTTTGAGGGAAGAGAGCCTGGGGAAGCAAGAAGGGGGGCGGAAGGTTAAGGGACTGTTGGGAAAGAAATTAAAGATGGCGGTTAAGGGTGGGAATTTTAAAGGATCGGAAATATAGGATGTATGCGGATTCGCGAGTTCTCACCTCTATGTTGGTGGCTGAATCGGGTAGGGATTCTAGAACTGTTAAGGAAAAGCATTCGTCAAATGATAGGTTGTGTGAACTTGCGTGTAAAGGGATAGGAAGAGAAGAGAGTGAAGCAGAATTACATGAGTAATGGTGATTGTTCATTCGGATGGATAATGGGGTAATGCATTCGCCTATGTAGAATGAGGTGCATTGTTTGCAGGACAAGAGATAGATAATATTTTTTGAGAGGCAATTAGCGTGGGAACGGGGTGAAGGGACAATGAGGGGTTGTGGGGAGAGGGGAGCAGATCTGATTAGGAGACATGTTTTACATCGGGGGCGATTGCAGGTAGGGGAAATATGTGGAAATTTGTCAGGGCGGGGTGTCAAAGGGTCGGTGGATCTCAGAAGGTTTCTGAGGTTGGCTGGTCGTCTGTAAGCGACAGAGGGGCATTGGGACAGTAAGGATGTGGTCGCGTCATTGTCATGTAACATAGGATAAAGTTCCTTGAGAATGGTTTTCAGTCTGTGGGATCCGGGGAAATAGGTTGTGCAAAGGTTGAGTCCAGCGTCAGATGTGGGGTTGTCATTCTGTGGTGTGTGTGGTCGGGTGGAGCGGTAGATTTTATTCTGTAGGAGCTTTTCTGGGTAACCGGGTTTGTGGAGTAGATGGTGTAGATTGTGGAGGTATTTGTTGAGGGTAGCTGTGGTGTTGCAAATCCGATGTCCGCGGATAGAGAGAGAGTTGGGAATTGAGCGTTTGGTATGAGAAGGATGACTACTGGTATAGTGTAAATATTGTTGATGGTTAGTGTCTTTGATGTGTACTGAAGTGGTGAATTTGTTATTATGAATTGAGATGTCTGTGTCAAGAAAGGTGATGGTGGAGTCTGAAATGGACGAAGTGAATTCAACAGTGAAAGAAGAATTTAAGGCCGATAAGAAATTGTCAAGAGAATCAGAGCCGTGTGTCCAGAGCATAAAGATGTCGTCAATGTAGCGGACCCAGAAAAGAGGTTGGAAGGGTTGCTGTGAAAGGAAATTCTCTTCAAGGTGGCCCATGAAGAGATTGGCGTACGATGGCGCCATCCTCGTTCCCATCGCTGTGCCTTTCGTTTGGAGATAAAAACAGTTTTGGAAAGAGAATGCATTTTTAGTCAGGACGACAGTGGCGAGATTGAGGAGAAATTCGGTCAAGGGGCACTGGGGTGGGGGGCGTAGAGAAAGATAGTGTCGGAGGGAGGATAGGCCTTTTGCATGGGGAATAGAAGTATAGAGGGAGGTGACGTCGATGGTGGCCATAAGCAGGTTGGAGGTGGAGGGAATGGAGACAGAGTTTAAACGGTGGAGGAAGTGATATGTGTCTTTCGTGAAGGAGGGCAATGAGAGTACGATAGGTTGTAGGTGGTAATCAAGGAATGCGGAGATTCTTTCGGTGGGAGAGTTGAAACTAGAAACTATAGGGCGACAGGGGATGTTGGGTTTGTGTATTTTTGGGAGGAGATAAAACTGGGGTGTTCTGGGGTTTGGGGGTGAGAGTAGGGATATGTCTTGGGAGGTGAGGCCTTCTTCTGGTCCAAATTGGAGGAGAAGAGAGCGAATTTCCTTTTGGAAGTTTGGAGTAGGGTTGTCGGTGAGAGTGGTATAGGTGGATGTGTCGTTGAGGTGACTGAGGGCTTTGGAAATATAGTCTTGGGTGTTTAAAATTACGACTGAGGAGCCTTTATCGGCGGTAGTGGCCACGATGTTAGGATTGGCCTGTAGGGTTTTAAGGGCATGACGTTCGTTTGTGGAAAGGTTGTTTCTTGGTTTTAGAGATTGTGTGAAGGATTTACTAGAGACTTTTTGGAGAAGGAGGCGTATGAATATTTCCACGGGATGATTACTAGGTAGGGGTTTTGGCTCATGAGTATATATATATATATATACACGAGAGCCATATAACATTTGGACAGCACAATAGAACACAGAATAAAATAGATAACACGTATAAGG
This sequence comes from Hetaerina titia, assembly GCA_037158775.1. Classification (NCBI taxonomy): domain Eukaryota; kingdom Metazoa; phylum Arthropoda; class Insecta; order Odonata; family Calopterygidae; genus Hetaerina; species Hetaerina titia. The sequence goes on from CM073774.1 coordinate 61,352,444, forward strand.
ACACTCAAACAGTAAATTATTTAAGCTTTTGGTCAGACCTGCCTGACCTGTAGAAAGCCTCGGAGTAGGCCGAAAGCTTAAACAATATGCAATTTGAGTGACCTTTTACGTTTTATCTATTTATTCTGTTATATTGTGTCGTCCAAATGTTATATATATATATATATATGTATATATGTATATATATGTATATATATACACAAATATATTATTAGTATTAAGTAATTTACCAGTTAAGGTAGTTTTTGAATAGACACAACTACCAAATAAGTATTTTGTGACTCCTCACAAGAAAGCCCTACATCACGCTGTACATCAAGTCCTTCTTCATCCCTGGGTACTTCCTCATTTATCCCGCCCAGCACCCCTATCCTGTTGCTGCAGTTTCCTCTTCTGCAATTCTCCCCTCTAATACATTCGTCAATATCCTAATGCTGACCAATACGCCCTTCATCCGTTTTCCTTGCCTCCTTAGGATTTCTCCCAACAAAACACTCTCCTAGCCCACTATCCCTAGGACTTCGTCATGTGTTTTCCTTTCGGCACATTTCAACCTCTCCATTCTTCTCCACACCCACATTTCAAATGCCTCCAATCTATTTCTATCCATCGTCTCTCCCATGGACTACATCCTTGTTGTGGCAGAACTTGTGCGTTCCGATTACCCCTAGAGCTGTGCTGGTGGAAGAAATTATAATTCCGCCTAGTAGGATCACTCATGAGATCGAGGGTTAGGTTAGGTCGAAGGTTAGGAGTCATATGAAATGTAGTCCATGCAGTATCTGCTCCTCAGTGATGCGGCTGCAAAGGCGTCTGACATCAGGGAAGAGGCCATTGAGTGATTGTATCACGTTAAAAACACCATTGAGGAAGGCAACGGGAAACACCCTAAATTATTATTCCCAGAAATACATGTAATGATATGAAAATATGAGTCCTGGGAAAGGGCTTGTGAGTAGTTGCCTGGAAGTCTTCCAATGCACTCGCATTACAAAGCCAGCGCAATAAGTTCCGTATGTGGATAAATGTACTTACTTATCTTGGAATTTTTGGGACAAAGATAAAAGTAGTAGGGAAAAGGATTGTTTTACGTTAGGTAAAAAATATTTCAAAATGAGTGTAGACATGATAACATGGCAGATTGAATAAGGATCTTGTTAAAATGTTTGTCAATAAATTCATATCTAGTGTAGTTTTATGCGTCGCGAAACCTTGTCTTTGAAGAAAGGTGATGGTATATGTTTGGAGGCTTTTGAAATGTGAGCGTAAGAAAGAATATTATTTAATATAGTAAAGAAAGAATAGATGATGCAAAGGAGAGAAAGGAAAACAAACGAAGAAATGCTAGTAATCGTTTAGAATTAGAGATACTTTGTGGGATGAAATCCCAAGTTGTCAGGAAAAGTGCTGGCAGAGCATTTTGATTGGCAGAGGGATGTTGGCGACTGTGATGAAAGGGAGACCGTTAATGAATTACATCCTATATATCCAAAAACATCTAAATCACACAAACACATAATATAATATATGTGATATAAAATATAATTATATATATATATATATATACCTGTATATATATATATATGTATATATACCTGTATATATATATATATATATATATATATATATATATATATATATATATATATATATATATATATATATATATATTCAAACTTGAAAATCCCGCCATACGGCGAACAAATATTATTTTCGCACATAGAAATAGACATATACCTTTCCTGTGTTGGTATTTTATGTGTTTTCCTATCCCCTTTCCTTATATGTCTATTTCTTTGTGCGAAAATTATATATATATATATATATATATATATATATAAACACACAAACACTAAGACAACAAACACCACACACATAGAAACATAAAAGAAGGACACTTACATTGGATATTTACGTTTCGACGGCACGGCCGTCGTCATCTGATGACGACGGCCGTGCCGTCGAAACGTAAATATCCAATGTAAGTGTCCTTCTTTTATGTTTCTATGTGTGTGGTGTTTGTTGTCTTAGTGTTTGTGTGTTTGTGCGTCGCCGGAGAGCGTCATTTCCAAGATTATATATATATATATATATATATATATATATATATATATATATATATATATATATATATATCTCAATCCTTGGATTGGTTGGCATCCCACATCTAATTTTCTATATTTGAGTTCAAGGCAAGGTTCCATACTCTATGGATAATAATATAGTGGTTTCTCGTTGCCTTCCACATCACAGTGCAGTGGCCATGGCAATACCATGAACTTCACTCTCGCCCGCAACTAATGCCGGGCAGATCCACAAGGTCAGCGCCACTAGTAACTATTGGTGAAACTGCTTTTCACCATGGGTTTAGGATATTTTTAGGAGTCTATTTTTCTCGTTCCGAAATAACATTGTTGTGTTTTTTTCTGTTAATGTGTGGTTGTCTCGTTCGTTGTTCGAAAAGCAAATAAATTGTTTCCAAGCTGAAACATTTTCGCCGGTCACGTTAATCGAACCAGTGACCTTTGGCTACCCAGAATCTGATCTACCCCACCCATATGTATATATATATATTTTTTTTTTAAAATGTATATGTATTTATAAATTTTTATATATATTTATATTTACATATATGTGTATACAGATATGTGTTTGTGTATGTTTTTGAATTTTAAATATACTGAACATATTTGACATTTAACATGTTTTTGGCGTGTTTTTGATTTTGCGTGTTTGTGCTCTCATGGAAAAATATTTTACACTTTCTCTGTCCTACTTAAAAATAATATGTTTTGAAAAAGCGATCCTTATATTTGGGAAAGCTAAGCTGAGAAAGTGATGCCCCCAAATCATTAAATCATATTTTTAAATGTTAATGTAAATTGTTTGTATTACTACAACACGGAAAAATGTATATACTCGTACATGGCAGTGAATTTAATTTTGTTTCTTTATCTAGGTCTAAGTTTTATATTGCATGATTATTAAGGAAATGTGTGTCTTTAAACCCCCAATGAGTCACCTCAATTGTCTCTAATTGCCAGTTTTCTTTGTGTATGAAAATTAAAGGCAAATTGGAAAGTCATTAATTATTGAAATTATTAAAAATTGCCATTATAACAAGAATTTGATCTTATCTTTGATGCTATTCTTTTTGTCAACCAATTCATATGTTATTCCCATTGAAAACATACGAACAGTTCTTTTGCTCTGATCTACGACGCATGTCTTGCTAGATAACCAAAAAATAGTTATTTCATCAATACTGAACTAAATATTTGATTTACTGTTTGATGTAATCTAGTTTTTGTATGCTTGCGGCTGCAAATTAATAAGATTTTTAAATTTATCAAGGCGAGTACTATTATATGGTCTTTTATCTTGAATTACCCTTTCGCACTAAGGAACTGATATCACTGTTTCACTAAACCGCTCATCATCAATCACACTTTATGATGGAACTCACCTTTGAATGGGATCCTCTCCTCCTGAAGATAGTAAAAAAATCCTTTCTGCACTTCGCTTCAGCAGCCACAGATGTTACTATGATACGGCTTTGGAATCAAATGATGCTTTTAGTTCGACGTCCCCGCCCTTTATATACTTCCGTGTACTGGTTATACTAAGAGTTCAACGAAAAGTGGTGCCTTTTGGGTTGGGTGCACGAAAAAAATTCAGCCGGCACTAAGATGAGGGGAGACCGAACCGGTAGGACCGCGGAGGAGCCAGCATATGACGTCGGAGCATTGCAATTGGGTGGTTTGGCCCCTCTCGGGTCACTAGATCCCGCCCGCCAGCCCTCTCTCGAAAACGGATAAAGAGTGAAAGGAAAGCGCATCTGGTTTTTCAGGAATATTTGGCCAGGAGAACTTGAAAGAGAGTATCCCCCCGGAGGCAGAGTGGGGCGACTGTTCCGACGGAAGGTGGAGACGTTTCCGATTGACGTCACGACCACTGAGCGCCTCAAAAATGATGGAACGTGTTTCGTATCATCTCGGAATTTCCTTTCATACGGAGGCATAGAAACATTCCAGAGATTATTATTGTTAAGTTACTTTCAATTAAAAAAGATTAGGATACAAATATGACATGATTTTTTTAGGGTCAGGCTTAAATTAAAGTTAAATGCCAATGAATGAAGTATACGTTTTCTAAGAATTTAGGTTATTATTCAAATAGATAATACCGTATCGCTTTAATATCCGGATACCACGGTCAACTTGCACTGTGTTAAACAGGAGTATAAGTCAGAGGCATGTGGTACCAAACGCAGAGCTTTTAAAATGCTCTTTTTCCGAGTTCGATTAGAGACCATGGAGGCTGAAATATGGGGAGAGTTTTACTAATCTGTCTTTTTTCCAATTGAGTGGATGACCTAGGATATTTTATGGATTATAATCATTCATATCAATATGTCTTTATTTCCCTGCATCATAATTATTAATTTATTATATGCAAAGGTCATTTCGATTTTCCCTTGCTATATTAGATAATTATCTTAGGCTTAATTTATGGTGGGTGTGAAGGTCTTTGTGATCACTGATACAATTAACCATTCAACTATATGGTCCAAACCTAATTTTTTTAGTACTTGCTCTGAGTAATCCAAGATGATTTTCCCATCTAATGCATCTGATCCTGTCAATCATCCGAGAGATGTCTTTTACATTTATATGTTGCTCGATAATAAATAACATCAAATTTGTAAATCATAAAGTAATCAGGATTTAAAGTTAAGAAACTTCATCGGGAAAGGGGAAACATGGTTTTTCATAGCAAGGAGTTTACTACCCTAGTTCTTTAATTAAATATTAGCACCTGATTAAACCGTGAATATCCAGGCTCTTAATAATAACTAAACAATATTTTTTAAATCTTTAAACATAGGGATGTGGTGATGAAGTTATGCAGTCGCACGTTCCATGGGAGGGGAGGACTCTAGAGGGGAGTGGCGAGACCGAGGAACCAAAATTGCACGGTGTTGGATGACGAAAGAGTTTCACCTCCGGTTGTTGATTCTCCGAAATATGCACGCTAATTTAGATGAACCAATTCAGTGCATTAGGTTACGAGGCCACGCACTCACTTCCCGAGAAATGATCAGGTAAACATCATGTGGCAGATTAAAAGAGAGAGAACTCATTTGGCCCTGGAAAAGTTTTTTTTCGTCATTTCTGAAACTGAAACAATAAAAAGCAAGGCTGGAAAAGTTAAAATAGGTAATATATATGTGTACTTAGTTTATATTAAAAGTAAGAAATATTATATATGTAAAAAAAGTCATCTTTGCGCATGTATACATGTAAAGATGAAACGTGAAACATTTCTTCAGCCGAAGAATACCTCTCATTTAAATTTAATCGTTTTAGGACTTGGTAGCTAAGATAATACAAGTAGTCTGCTGCTGTAATCGTGAGTGAGGAAAAGCCCAGTGTTCATACTCCCTTCCTGAGCATAAAACATTCGCGAACCACCATCAGCTGGTTCGGTATGTTGGGGATAACGGGCTTGCGTGCTATTCCAAAATGTCACGTGTTTGATTCTAGCCTCAAGCAAGACCGCTTTGTAAACTTCGGCGGTTTGGCCAGCGAGAAACCTGATCACATACGAAAGCATATTAAGATTCCTTGGCCGAATAAGCCACCAAAACTACTAGGTATTGGTATTGAATTAAAATATTCAATCGGTATATGGTGCCCAGGGCCAAATAGGGATGAGAGATATTCAACTGAAGTCGAAAATGCAAACACTATTCAATTTTACATCTATAATTTCTCGTAACATCTCTTATAAGGACATTGTAACATCCGTCGTGTGTTATAGAGTTCACGGGTAATTTTATACCCGTGTACATAATTGTTTCCACTGTTATAATTGGAAATAAAGCAATAGATATATGTTGTCTCAGGCTTAACTTTATGGAATTTGCATGACACAATGAAATGAAATACTAAACTTTGTAATTCCACACAATTTGAACGTCGAAACCTGGGTCGTGTTTTTTAAATAAATTGTGTGGAATTACAAAGTTAAGTATTTCATTCTAATAGATATTTGTGTAGCATTTTCTTCTATCTTTTTCTTGTAGTCTCAATCACCAATTTTATGTGGATTCATAATTTTTCATTGTAAGTTATGATAAATTTTTGTGTATACCTAGTCTGTTCTTAAACAAACTCATTTTATTTTTAAATTATTTAGATCTAGAGTAGTTGTAATATTTTATAACATAAATATATGCGTGCCACAGAAATGGTATATTTTCCCCAAAATCAATTACTAAATAAAACTTTCAGCATACGTCTTCAGCATTAATAAATTAATAGGTGGTGGCAAGGTAACTATACACAGTCATTTCATTTGATAAAGATAATATGTGTATCGAATTCCCTTCATGAATTCTCAGTAAATAAATCTTCATGAAAATAAGCGATTTCTTAACTGTTTTATCCGTCATGACCTTTGAGTTTGGCAGCGTTTAGAACTTGCTTGTTTAAAGATTGCTTATTCCCTATTATCAATTATCATCAACTATTATTGTATCAAATGCATATCAATTCAATAATATTTCTTGCAGGAAGAAACATGAGTCAATTTTTTCCACTATCGCTGCGTCCGCATACGTGTCGCCACTTTTGAAACCGCACATGACCTATTGAGCAACGCATTACCGTACCCGTTTGTCAGCAAGGGAGTTTGGAAGACCGGAATAGGTAACCCAATGGGCGTCACCGTGCTTTTCACCATACACCATACTTCTTGCAATATCGGTATGTGTTTACTATTTTATATTTGATTATTCGCGATGTTTTTTATTCTTTCCAAAATTAGATTTAATTTCATAGAATATTAATATGTTTAAACTAAATATAATTTTAACAATATATAAAACTGTGACTGTTAATAGTTAGCGCTGTCATTTGTTTTGATAATGTATAAATTGCGAAGGTACTAATATATAAAAAAAAACACGATCGAAAGAGCAGTGTAAGTATATGTAGATTTGACAAAGATATGAAAAAATGGGAGCGCTATGCAGAAAGGTAAAGGAACTGTATTATTTAAGGACGGATTTCTTCTATCTATCTGAGGGTAATATACCTGTATTAGTCGTTGAACAAAAGGTTTTACTAAGGCGGAAACAGTATGTAGAAGATGAACTATATGATAGAAATAATAGGTCTGGATCTAGGTACTGCGAGATGGCAAATACATTAAATAAATCAATATCAAAGAATGCGTTTGGAATATATAATATCCCTAGCCAATAATTCAGGGGTACGGGAAAGGGAGAGATACTATTGAAGCTTTCGTAGAATTTATGCGAAATTTATTTAGCTGGAAGAATTTGTTGCCTCAGTACTGATACCCATACCATAGAAGGGAAATGCAGCAGTATGTGAGTAAAATAAGCTTGATTTCTCTAGCGGTATTGGTAGTTTTAATATTCATCGAACGAAGGATTGAGAAGAGGAGAGTAACTAAGTACTTAGGAGAATAGATCAGTTTGTATTTAGAAAGAGGATGCGTGATGTCATAGCACTGATAAGGTTACCAGGATAAAGGAATATAGAGAACGAGTATTGTTTATTAGCATGCTTAGTGAATTTTGCCAATGTTTTATAAAGAAAACTGGGCACAATTAATTCATATTTACCGAAGATACAGGTTGACCGCGGAAATTGACGATTTATCTGGGACTTGTATACGTCTGAGACCGCACAACTACGGGGAGCGAATATGTAATGTTGGGTTGGGCAAGGTTGGATAGGAGAGTAAGACGGATGTCTATTATCACCTGCTCTTTCAAGTGGAATGAGAATCAATAATTATGAAACAATGGTAGTGAGTTTATCAAGAAAAAGGGGATCTACGATAAAGTCAGTGTGCATAAAATATCACCGGTAGAACCGTTTACCTATTTAAGAAGTGTTAAAGAAGAAGTTGGGCAAGTGTAGATATTAAAAGTAGAATTTCATTAGCTAAATTAGTAAATTAGTATTTATAAGGATTCGAAAGTTGCTGATAGAAATCTTACGTAAACATTTATAGAAGGATCAGGTTAAAAAGTTAATATGGTGTTTAGCTCTTTATAATTCGAGACTTAGTCGTTAAGACCAGAGTTTAGGCTTCAGATTGTAGAGTTTTTAGATATGTGGGTGTGGAGAAAAATGGAGAATAAAATGAGTAGAAAATAAATCAATCGAAGAAGTTGTAGGAGTTTAGTTGGAAGAGGGGCCGTTTATGGGAGAAATTCGAAAAAGGTTGCACAGGTGGATTCAGGAAACACTGAGGGAAAATATGATGCGGAAGACAATAGAGGGGAGAATACTGGGGAACTGAGGTGAAGGATGGAGTGGGGGTTGCATTTTGAGAGAGGTAAGAAAAGTACGCCGAACTAAAGCACGATTCATTTAAATATTTTTTTTTGTTTAAAAAATAATATGTGATGTAAGTTAGGGCTTCAGTTGTGTGTTGTGTCTGGGTCTTTCAAAAGCCTACCCTAATCTGGTAAAATACCACTAATAATAATTAGTTAGGCTACAAATTATAAAATTCCAAATAAATATATGCATCCTTTAATGTTTTAACATTATTTAGGGCGGTGTCAATTTTTAAACCTAGTTTCAAAATATTCCCAAAATTTATGATTTTTTGCTACACAAGCGTGAGAAGTCATTGATTTCTTGAAGAAAATAATTTCTTTTTTTCATTTCGGTTTTATTTCTAAAATAAGCAAATTATAATTCTTTTCTGATCATTCGTGAATGTACTATTGACAAGTATTACGACGTTTTCAGACAAATAGATATAGTTATGTTGCATTTATGGACATAAGTTAGCAACATGCTTGAGATCCAATATCAAATTTGCAAAGGCTTGCGGTTAAATTTATATTTACGATTACATTGATGGAATGATTTTTACGCCAAGAAAATTGACGTTTCAACCAATTCAAAAGGCGTAAGAAGATATAATTATGTTTTACAGTGGATTAATTCACGAAACGCAAATATATTCCTTTGAAGTAAACCTGTGCGCAATAACAAATCCCATCAATCATTTTAAACCAAGTATCATGTGCTCAGCACAGATTTTTTTTTAAACTTCGTGATTAGATATTGCCATATATGTCCTCCTCATGGTTTTCTGTGGGATGCGGTAGATTATATCGCCAGGTTTTTTTCCTGGTGAATGCATCTACATTGTTCTTTACCCAACATTGATGGATGTCAGAAATTCCTGGGTAAACTCACGACGATAGGATTTGTGCAGCTTGATTTTTGAGTTCCACACGCCGTTGGTCTAAATATTAAGTTATGTCTTTAGACTTATTACATTATCCTCTGATTTGACTATTCCTTTTTTTTACTGGTACTGCGGCGTATGGTTATGGAATCTCTTTCTCGCTAATTTTTCCTTCTTCCGCATAAGGTAGAGTTCCTACGTTAAGCAAGTTTAGTAGTGAAGTTTACAGATTAAATCAGTTTCCAGGTCTTCTGATAAATATATTATATGAAGTTAATATATAAAGTTTCCTCGATAGTTCAAGTAGTTAGAGCATCGGCCCGGCAAGTTGAAAGATCTGGTGTTCAAGTCCCGGTTAAACAAATATTTTTACACTTGCGATCTCCTCGATTCCGCCTTCTCCACCTCTCCTGTGCTTGTCCTTAATACCTGTTCTTATCCCTTTTCCTTATATCTATTTCCATATAAATGAATATATACTCGCCATATGGTGGGATTTCGTGTTTCAATTTGTGTTTGTGTATATATATACATATATATATATATATTTATATACATATACATATAGTCCTCTTTCTTGAAAAAGGTGGCGTGGACCACCGAAAATTCGAAACCTTGTGAGTTTAGTTTCTTTATTTGTGTGTTTCTATGTTTTTGCCTCTGTCCACTAGTTCTAAGTTCATACACATTATATATATTATTATTAGGTAAACTACCGGTTAAGGTAGGTTTTTGGATGGAAACAACTATCAAATAAATATTTTGCAACTCCAAACAAAACCCAATCCAGCAAACCTACCCTACATCAGGTCCCTCTTCATCTCTGTGTACTTCCTTCCTCCCTTCATCCCCTCTTACATCCCTATCCTGTTCCTACCCTTTCCTCGTTTGCCCAACATTCTCCCCTCTATTACCCTCTTCAACATCCCACTACCGCTCAATATGCTTTTCATTCATCTTTCCTGCCGCCATAGGATTTCTCTCAACAAACCTCTCTCCTCACCCAACATCTCCAGTACTTCGTCATTTTTTTTCCTTTCGGTCCATTTCACCTTCTCCATTCTTCTCCACACCCACATTTCAAAAGCCTCCAGTCTACGTCTATCCTCCTGCTTCAGCGACCACGTTTCCGCGCCGCTCTATATCAGAGTTTTTACGAGTCTTTTCTTAACCTCCCTACTCAACGTCCCCGTCATCAACTCCCTTCCTTACCTAGCGCAATTCTTCTCCTTACGTCCCTACTACTTTTACCGTGTTGGTCCAGAACACTTCCGAGATACATAAACGGTTCTACCAGCTCTATTTTTTCCCCTCCTATTTTAATACTTAGCTTAGCCTTCTTCTTCCTGGAAAATCCCAAAACCCTTATTTTATTAATGTAAATTCTCATCCCATATCTATCGCATTGAACGTCCAATTCACTCAGCAATGCTTGCAACCCATTGACTGACTGAGCAACTAATGCTTGGTCATCAGCGAACCTAACCGATTTTACGAATTCCCCTCCGACTTTCATTCCCACCTCCAATTCTTCCCATGCCTCTTTAATCATTTCCTCCACATACTATATAAGTTGAACAGAACCGGTGACAAAGGGCAACCCTGCCTTACACCTCTTGCTAACAATGCCCATCCGGACTCTTCGTTCCCCACTCGCACCTGATCTGTCTGAGATATAGTATGTACAGGTTGCGGATCAACCTCTTGTCCCTCCAATCCATTCCTATTTTCTGCAATGCACGCATTAATTTTTCCGAATTCATTATATCAAACGCTTTTTCTAAATCTACGAAACACGGAAATACGTCCTTTTTGTATACTATGCTCCTCTGGATTAGTGATCTCATTACTGCAATGGCCTCGCGCGTACCTCTCCCATTCCTAAACCCAAACTGATCATCCCCTAAGTAATCATAAACCTTACTCTCTATCCTTTTGTTAATGATCCTGTGAATAACTTAAGCTGCGTGGGATATCAAACTTATTGTTCTGTAATCCTTACATGATGTAGCCTTAACCTTTTTCGGAATAGGAACTAATACTGATTTCACAAAATCTTCCGGCCAAATTCCTTCCTCATAGATACTACGAATCAATCCATTTTTCGATTCTTCTTCTTACATTTTCCTAAACATTGCAACAGTTCTACAGGAATGCAGTCTACCCCCACGGACTAATTTGCTTTCATCTCCTTAAATGCCCTTTATATTTCATCGTCGAGTATGCCTGGTCCTAAGCTTTCTTTTTCTGCGTCATGTTCCTTTTCTATGCCTACCCTTGTCGGCCTAAGTTCTCTACCATACAGTGTTCCTATATATTCCTTCCATCTCTTGGATTTTTTCTGGTTCAACTATTGTCTTACCCCACTTATCTTCAACTGTTAGCACAGATCTTACCTTCTTACTTCCCGAGAATAACCTAACCTAGCTGTATAGCGCACCAATTTCACACTTCTTCTGTAAACTCTCCATATCCTCGCATTGCGTTTTCCACCTTTCTTCTTTCGCTTTATTTGTGACCCTTCTCAATTTATTGTTTAACTTTTTGTACTTCATTTTGCCTAACCCTGTGTTTGCATTTTTCCATCTTCTTCTCTCCTCCATCTTTGTAATCATCTCATCCGTTACCCATGGTTTCCTTATCCTTTTCCCGTTAACCTGTGCTATGGTGTCTTCAGCGGCTTTCGATATCACTTCCTTGATAAATTCCCATTTTTCTTCGATAGTACTCAGTTCTTTACCGTCATCCATTATTTCCTCTACAGCCTGCCGATATTCCTTCTTTTTTAATCCACTTAATGCTTCTACATTTTATTTCCTAACCTGCCGCCCCTGCCTTATCTTTTTGAAACGGACGCTACATTTAATTGCAACTAAATTGCGGTCAGAGTCCGCATCCGCTCCTGGAAAACTGTGTGAATTTATCACACTGTTCCAAAACTGTGCCTTACCATAATAATATAATACTTCTCGATAGTGAATCAACCTTGCTATAGAGCGCACCTTCCTCTAAAAATGTGTCATATCCTCGCACTGTGTCTCCCACCAAACTTCTTTTGCTTTATTTATGGCCAGTGCCAATTTATTGTTTAACTCTTTGTACTTCATTTTGTCAGAGTATAACATAACCAGAATATAATATATCTGATACCTTTTTGAGTCACCTGGCATTTTCTATGTATACCTACGCCTATTGTGGTGTCTAAACCATGTGTTGGTGATGACTAACCCCTGTCTCCTGCTGAGTTCAATTGCTTTCTCCCCGCGTTCATTTCTAGTACCTAACCCATAGTCCCCTACCTCACCACCATCTCTTCCTTCGCCTACCGTCGCACTCCAATGCCCCATCACTATCAAAGGTTTCCTTGCAGGAACACACGCGATTATATCCTCTAACTCATCGTACATCCTATCGACTTCTTCCTCCTTGTGATTGCTCGATGGCATGTATACCAGAACAATGACCAAGTTCGTCGGCTCTGCTTTAATCTCTACGAGTAAAATTCTATCAGTTGCTTGCTCTATGTTGACTACGCATCTTCCTACCCCTTTATTTATTATTACGGCAACCCCTCGTTGGCTCTCGTTCCCGCCGCTGTATATTACTCTATAATTATCACTCCAGTAATCCCCGCTATCCTTCCATCTCACCTCGCATAGACCTAAAATATCTATATTACCTCTTTCCATCTCTCGCTTAATATTCTCTAATTTGCCTGTCCTCAACATCGTCCTGACGTTCCATGTTCCTATTTTAACTATTTTCGTCTTCTTCTGCGTCTTCTGTCTTGCTGCTGTTATTTCTCCCCTGCAAGGGTTTCGTGGGATGACGACCGCGGAAGCCTTGCCTCCCCCGCTGCCGGTTACGACACCCGGCCGCTTGGGCCGTGTTCCGCAGTTGCCAGGACTTATATTCTCTGTAGTGCCCATCATTATATTCTTTGGAATGATAATTGAGGTGGTTTCCCTTTGCCTTACTCAATAGTTTTTAAACGTGACACCATCACTTAATGGCCGCCCCACTGAGGAACAGACGCTGCTTGGACTACCTTTCGTCTGACTCCTAACCTTCGACCTATCTAGCATGGGTGACCCTACTAGGAGCAATTATTATTACTCCCGCCAGCACAGCTCTAGGGGTCATCGGAACGCACAAACCCTTCCACCACAAGGTTGTATTGCATGGGAGGGATTATATATATACATATATATACATATATATATATATATATATATATATATATATATCAGAAGTTAAAAATATATTTCCTATCAAAATATTCAGTTGTCATCAACCGCCATGAATATTAAATTAACATTTTAATATGTATTTTTTATTTCAACTCATAACAATGCAAAAGTTTATCATAAAAATATATAAAATGAAAAAAATTAACAAGTTTTAGGTATAATATCCATAGACAACTATTTTGTGTACAGTAACAGTAAAAATGAAGAACCCTGCGAACTTGGCAGAAAGTAAAGTATACATATCGTGAAAATAATCGTTCTTCTCAATTGAAGCCAATGCTGCCTACATTTAGCATTCCGACATGAATTGATAACATTGCGCAACACTGGTAAACATTCTATTAGGAAACTTGAACAAAGAGTGGATAAAAATTGATTAAAACTTATACTTTCTTCTAAAGCTTCTTATCGCCGAAACTTCTTCCAATTCATTCCGAACGGCTAACATCCGTCTGTCCTTGTCTCACCTTTGCACGGCCCACTTCCAGTAAATTTAATCCCTTGGATTAAATTATGGTGCCGAGGCTGTCCCTAAAGCGAAAAATAGTCTTATACAACAGGGAAGGATGTTAACAATGGAAATACAACCTTCGATCTTCACGGAGATCATTTGCGTGGGAATATGATGGAATTATCGGTTATTCGACGCAAACGGGTGAGACAGGAACGAAATCGAGCATTCCTCGGGGAGACCCCGAGAGTAGAGCCGTAGAGTGACCTTGTTTCTTGCCTGCTGAATCACTGTTTTCATTTTCTGCTCGGATGTTTGGCGACACCAACCTTTTCCACCAAAGCGTTGAATCCCTGATGATCATCTGCTGAGTAACGCACAATTCGGATGGTGCCATCTGGTTCGAGAAGGCTGTAGAAACCCCTGGTGCCGTACTTATCCTTCACCTCATGATGTTTCTTGAAGTCCCCTGTTTCATAATCTTCTACTCCGTATTGAAACTGGTAATAGGCAGGAGCCTGTATTATGTGAAAACAGTTCGTTACTAGGCGTTATAAAATATTGGCCTAAAGAAATCATTGGATTAAAATTAAGGCTTATATGTATAATCTGAATAAAAATTCCAAATGCACTAGGAATAAACATAATATCCTTGTACGTTAACACTTTTGTTTGTTAATCCTTGTCAGTGTGCCATTATTTAACTCCCGTAAGGAAACACTATAACAATCTGTTATATGAGTTTCACATATCAGTAGGATGACGATATTTTTTTCTATTGACGTTACAATTGTGCTCATTGATATTTTGCATTATCTCTATATATTTCGTAGAAAGTTGACAGCATTTTATTTTGTTTACCTGAGATGCGTATATGAGTGAAATTGGATGGGAATCCCAGAATAATATTCAATAATAGTTTACTTCTGGTTAGTGAAATTGAGTCGGCGATGATTATTAGGTTATTTTCAGTTATTATTCCTTTCATTTTTGGACAAAGGAGAACATCAGCATAATCCTTCTGAAATGCCGATATCAAAGCCCTCTTTACTACTTTTTTCTTACATTTCTGAATCGGAAGCAAAAGTTATCATTGCCTCCAAAGCTGCTATCTTGCCATTTGCGATATATTTTATCGTGCTTTTTGATTAAGAACACAATATAATATAAATACAATTTAAGAATACAGATATATATAACGAATGCTATGTTTGAAGACTGAATTCATGTTTTATTTCCCCAAGCATTCCAACATTACTGTGAACTTTATTATAAATTTTTAAGGCATCGACGCGTATTTTCCATTAATTTTGAATCATAAAAAAAACTTTACTCACATAGTATTTTTCCTGGTATTTCCCCATGTGCACGCGGTCAAAGTTGTACGGAATATGTGCAGAATGGTAAAGAGGACTGCCTGCCCTTCCACCTACATAGCTTATGGAATAAGATGACGGAGCCTTGCTTCCTGCTCGGTAGGGAAAATACCCACCCCCTTTCCCACCATATTGAAATTTATGCATTCCTCCCTGAATCATTCCAGAGTTTCCTTTCACCCCAAGTTTATCAAAATTTCTTCCCATATTTCCTTCTTGGCTACCCATCATACCTCCAGGTGTAATCATTTCCATGCCTCCTTGTCCCTCATTCATTCCTTCCTGACCCCCCATCATGCCTTCCTCACCCCCCATCATGCCTTCCCCACCCCCCATCGTGCCTTCCCCACCCCCCATCATGCCTTCCCCACCCCCCATCATGCCTTCCTCACCCCCCATCATGCCTTCCTCACCACTCATCATGCCTTCTTCCCTTCCCATCATGGCCTCTTGTGTTGACATTGACATCCCTGATTGGTCTCCATTCATGCTTCCGTCCATTCCCATCATGCTTGCTTGATTTACCATCATGCCACCTGATTTGGGCATTTTCATTCCCCTTTGCTTTCCAGTCATGCCGGCTTGCTCAGTCATCATGCTTCCTTGTGTTCCCATCATGCCTCCCTGCATATCCATCATGGTCCCCTGTGTAGACATTGCCATGCTACCTAGTCCATCCGTCATTCCTTCCTCGCTCCCCATCATGCCACCTTGTGCTTCCATCATGCCATCTTGCAGAGCCATTTCCATTTGCTCTCCATTCATGCCCTCTTCCATTCCCATCATTCCGGCTTGCTCTGCCATCATGTTTTGCTGTTTCCCCATCATCCCCCGTTGCCTTTCCATCATGCTACCCTGTTTTGCCATTGTCATTCCCCTACTACCCCCCATAATGCTACCATCATCTCTCATCATCCCCTCTTGCTTACCCATCACGTTTCCTTTTCTTCCCATCATGCCTCCCTGTTTAGCCATTTTCATTCCCCTTCCTCTGGTATGCATTCCTACTTTCATCATCATTCGTTGGCCACCCATCATGCCTCCTTTGCTTCCCGTCATGGCACCGTTCATTGCCATCTCGGGTCGTTGTCCTTCCATCATACCTTCCTGATTAGCTATTGCCATCCCCCTTTCTTCAGCACTCATGCCTTCTTCCATTTCCATCATGTCTCCGTTCATTCCCATCTCAGGCCCTTGTCCTTCCATCATACCTGCCTGATTGGCCATGTCCATGCCCCTTTCTTCAGTAGTCATGCCTTCTTCCATTCCCATCATGTCTCCGTTCATTCCCATCATTCCTCCGTTCATTCCCATTTCGTCTCCTTGTCCTTCCATCATACCTTCCTGATGAGTCATTGCCATGCCCCTTTGTCCTCCATTCATGCTTGTTTTGATGCCCACCATGCTACCTTTCCGCTGCATCATACCCCCTTTCCTTCCCATCATACCGCCTTTCCTTCCCATCATGCCACCTTCCCTTCCCATCATGTCTCCCCTCATAGCCATTGTCATACCATTTTGACCAGCATTCATAGTTTCTTCCATACCCGCCATTTGCCCTTCATCGGCCATCATGCTTCCCTCCATACCCATCATGGCTTGCTGTTCCATCATATCTCCTTGAGTACCCATTTTCACGCCTCCTCCTCCATTCATCATCCCATTCATTCTCATCATTCCACCTCGCTCCTCCGTCATAACCCCCTTTCTTCCCATCATTCCCCTTCCCTTCATTCCATTCATACCCCTCTGTTTAGCCATCGTCATTCCCCTTTGCTCAGCATTCATACTGTCTTCCATTCCAACCATGCCTCCTTCCATTCCCATCATCCCTCCCTCCATTCCCGTCATCCCTCCCTCCATTCCCATCATGCCTTCTTCCATTCTCATTACACCTCCTTCTTGAGCTTCTGCCATGTTGTTTTCTGCATTCATACCTCCAGGCATATCCATCATGGTTCCTTCCATTTGGTTGGGCATCATGCCTTCTTGCTCCGTCGTCATCCCGTTGGCACTTTCCATCGTATTCGCGTTTCCCATCATTTCATCTCTCTCTCCCATTTCACTCATCATAACTTCGGCCATATCTCCTGTTCTCATTCCATTTCTCGCTTGTCCCCCTGTGCCAACACACAGGTTTGGAGAAAAGTATGAACATCCATTGCCCTTGCTGCCGAAACGGGTTTGACCTCCGCCTCCCGCCTTCTTACCATATCCAGTCTTCCAGCCGTAACCACTCTTCCCAGAACTCCCCTCGGTAATCGCGTAAGAAAATGCTTGCCCACGCCTCCCAACTCCTCCAACCATCTCTTCCGCATTGCCTCCCTGCTTGCCGACGCCCTCTCCTCGGACCATCATCTCTCCTCCAATGCCCGTCCTGCCCCCTCTCTCCATGGCCGCATTTGATGAATCCGATCGGGACTTGCCGTAGTAGGGTACGTAAACACCCTGTCTCCTGCTGCCGTAATAATGTTGACCACCTGCTCCGCCTATCCTTTTACCATTTCGTCCATTCATTTCTCCCCAAGAGTTAGCCCCGGCATATCCGCTGTCTCCTCTCGCCATCATTAACCCCATTCCATAGGAGTCGCCAATGGACAGACCCGCCTGACTCATCTTGTCTGCTTCAGCGGGCATTACGCTTTCGTCTTGATATTTCTTGCCCGCTGCAGTATTGCGGTAGCTGGTAAACTGCGAGAAAGACGATGGCCTTTCCTTCTTTCCATCATGCGATTGGCGGCCGCCGAAACTTCCAGGATAGCCAGCATTGGCGTGGAAGAGTGACGACACGATGAGGGCGCACGCCAATAGATGCATCATCTGTGAAGAGACAGGATGGATCGGTTATGACAATGTTCGTTATGATGCTGCGCATGTACTCACCTACTCAGTTTTCAGTGCTCGGTTTAGTGACTCCTTGATAAATTCAAAGTGGCGTTGAAAGTTTCGCCATTATTTTTGAAGTTCAACTTCAAGTTTGTGCAGTGGTGATGTGTCACAGTATGTACTTATTTACACGCTAATTATAAATCCGCCTATGCATACGATTAATCATCTATCTATGTGAAATTTAGTTATTTTTTATCATGATAAATAATTCTAAGCCACAGTGTGGAGCGATTAGGGTGTCATTTAGTATATTAGCGCCTTAGCTTTTTAGATGTCAGGCCTTTAGCTAAGGACCGAAAATTTTCAAGTTTTCTGATCTGCGTTGCCACTTAGTGGCAAGATACTTGCAGCTTAAGTGGCAGCGCACTTATTACCCTGCTTTCCAAGAAGCATTTTAAGTTCTAATTTTTCTGGAATGATGATATCGAACAAATAACACAGTACCGAAAATACGGTCTCTCAGTTAGTATTGCGTAATATTAATAATTAAATTAAATTACTTTGTCTATAAGGCAAGTTAATTACTAAAGAATTAAGTTGAATGTGAAAACACGTACATAAACCTGAGATAAAATATGAACCCAAATATTAATTATTACTTGTACCTTCTAATTCCTCATGTCAAGACAATTTATTACCACTAAGGTGTAACTTCAAATTCAAGGGGATAGTACATGGAAGAAAGACGAGGAAATGGAATATAGAACCATTCACCTGTACGTAAAGAAAGTAGTACTATGTGACAGCAGAAAAATATACGAGTTTTGAGTAGGTACCGGAAAACGGGTACAATAGAAGAAACAGGGAGCAAATAAAAAAAAAGGATATCGAAAACGGAAAACGAAACTATAGGAACAGTAAATACTTACAAACAAATACAAGCAAATTATTGACTAAAGACATATCATTAGTAAGATGTCCGTGAGAAAGAAATGGAAGAATTTAAATACGGAACACGGCTTAGGAGGAAGGAAGCACAAAGAGATATTAATAAACCGATCCGGGGATCTGATAGGGCAAAAGAAACATGGTGGGAGGCGCAGGGCGAGAATACGGATAGTTTAAAAAGGAAGGGAGAAATGGGTGCGCCCTGTATAGAAACGTGAATACACTATCAGGAAGGAAGAAGGGAAAACTCGAGCAGTCACCTACTATTAAAGAAACGGCAGGAAAACATTAATTCAACCAAGATACATATAAGAAATAGGGAAAGAATACATGATTGATCCATATAGTGAAGAAATCAGACCAACAAGATAAGACATAAAAGAAAATATGGCGTAGGTGGTGATAATTTAGGCCCTGGCTTACTCGACTGCAAGAAAATTAAGGAAATTAATCTTAATTAAGGCCGCAGGGAGAGGTGATACAATATGTAATAGGGTGGGATGGATAATTTTTCCGAGGAACTGCTCAGGGGATTAGGAAAACCTGGAAGAAAGATTTCTTATGAGTTAATTTTTAGCGTTTATGTGAGAGGAATTGCGCAGGAAGATATTGTCAGGGTAGAGTTAGCTCCAAAACCAAAATAGGGAAACGCAGTAATAAGAGAGAACTGTGGAACAATAACTTTGATTTCGCACACAGCTTAAGTGGTACGAAAGATCATCAATTAGAATGGAGAGGGGTCATATGATTACCTAGTGGATAATCAGTTAAGAGTCATGGAAGGGGAGAGGTACGCATTTTAACAAAGCAGTAATGAGGTCATCAGTAAAGAGGAACACATACTCCAATCGGGATGATTTTTTTTGTTTCCCTAAGGCGTTCGAAAGAGAACATTGGGTTGAATTAATGAACCCATTGCAGAAAATAGGAGTCCATTACAGAAGATAGTAGTATAATGGAGGGATAGGTGACTTCTCCAGTCTGTATGTCTCAGACCTCTCAGTTTTGTGTGGTGACTTGAGTCCGGATGAAAAGAGTTAAAAAGAGGAGCAAGGCAGGGTTGTCTGTTTGCAAATGTGCAGTTTAACGCATGTGTGGAGGACATGGTAAAACAGGTATGGAAGAAGTTGAGATGGGAGTGAAAATAGGTGGAGAATAAAAAAAATAGGTTTGCCGATGATCAGGTTTTAGTTTGTCAGTCATCCAAGGGATCGCAAGCATTACTGTGTACACGGGAACGTCAATACGAAAATTATAGAATGAGAATAAATGTAAACGGAACAAAAAATTATGAGACTTACGAGAAAGAGAAAAGCTAAGTTAAACGTTAAAATCGGCGGGAAAAAACTTGAGCTAGTGGAACTGTTCATCTATCTCGGGAGTGTTTTGGACCAAAATAGTCAATGTAGTATTGAGAGAAGAAGTTGAAACCATAGTCGTTCAAGAAAGATGAAAGGGAAAGAGTCGAGGCTTTTGAGTTGTTGGTGTGGAATAGGATAGAAAAGATGAATTAGACGGAAAGAACAGCAAAGAATTTCAAGAAATGGTGAAGTAGGATAGAGGATAGTTGAAGAAAATCCAAAGGAGAAAGCAAGCTGAATGCAGGGCATTTCATATTAGGATCGAATTTTTAAGGTTGTGGTAAAAGAGAGAACGTTAGGTAGAAAAGTCATCGGGGGGAAACGGACAGGCATTTTTGACGACATCAAGGGAGATAGAAAGTATGTATGAGCCTTTGAAGAGCAGTTTATTGTAGTGTAGGATGCGAGATTGTTTCTTGTTATATGGAGCTAAGAAATGCTGTGCTTATTAGTCTGTGTCCATCGAAAACATGACTGAAATTATTAGCTACCATAATAATAATTATTTATGACATGTGAAGAAATTTTTTATTTGAATCACGTTTCCCAACTTCCTCTTTTAGATTCCTTTCTTTTCTCTCTTTGATTGATTCAGGCTCTGTTTGTTCTAGCTGATAAAATCCTTAATGAAATGAAATATCTTTTCCCCACCAACCAGTTTATAATCACATTCGATTTTGCCCGATTCGTTTCATTCTATGAATTCCCCAGTGGAAATCCTTTTCCTGATCCTTGTAATGATTTTTTTCAGGAATGTTCTTATATGTAAAAGGAATGATTCAGACAATTAGCTATACCTTCACATCAGCTGGGTTACAAGGAATTCGGAATCGTTTAGTCAAATAAAAATGTGAAAGCAGATTGGAATGTTTATACAGGCGATAATTTTTTCAAATTACAAGTGATCCAATTGTCATATTTTTTATGTGATATGGGTTAAAATATTTCCCGTAAACATAGATTCATTGGGAAATTCTTGGCATTTTCATTCATAAATGAGCGAAAAAGAAATATGCCACGCTTTTGTGTTGGCTGAACTAAACATCCATTGAGATACTGTTTTACACAAACCCACCTTTGTGCAAAATTGTACTCTTATGAGTGACATATGTTTCAGTTTGTAATGTAGGTGTTGAATTTAAGTTAACGGTATATACTCTTTTAGAATCGTTTTCAGTTTGACTGAAGTTTCCGTGGTACACTAAATAGGTAGCAAAAATATAGGTACTCATTTATTTTAAGCTTAATGTCATAGATATATTATATATTCTTAGTTCATAATTGTATGTATTTTCGAAAATATAAACTTCAAAAGGGCAAATAAGACGACCTAATTAATTAAATGTCAACCCGTGTTAGAGTGACCTTACTCAGAGTATTTGGTTGATCTGGACTCACACTCCACTTCTATAAAGGTTCACTTGATCCTGACACGACTGTCAGGATTAACCAATCCATGCGCACATGCGAGTGCAGTCCTAAGTTCGAGTACGGGTTGACAAAAAATTTTTATTGCCTCGCGATTTATTTCCTTCGGTCCTCGTAAAGAGAATATCCTTCCGCGGCTCTTTGATGACTCTAGCGGAAAAGTTACTGCTGAAAAAGTAGTCAATACATTTTTTCAGACTTAAAAATAATGCGTTGAGATTCAGCCCTTTTTGTCAATTTTCTGAAGCCAACGCTTATTAAGCTCTCCTTTTCCTATTTAGGATTTATAAAGAAGTCATTCTGAATAAGTTTCTTTGAGTTTGATAATTTTGGGATAACGAGCAAATGTTTGGCAAATACTGCTTAATGGATGAGATTAATTGGTGGGGAAATTATATTGATATAACATGCAGGCTTTGTGCTTCTAAAAAATGAGCTCTCTTTGGGTTGATTTTCCTTTACTCGCTGCTTCCTAACATACATATGTAAATGTTCGTCCCTAAGAACGAATTTTCTCGTAACAATTCCCCTCCAATCATAAAAGCAATCGCCATTCTGTGCATATTTTACTGGAAACATTGTCTGGGTAAAATCTGGCCACAATAGTTGTCTTGTTCATGACGCCAAACAGAATCCAATCAAATCAGAATCGGAAACTATTTCTTCGCTTCATACAATTTCGTATGTCTGTAGATCTAGGTGATTTTAGTGCCGCACAATTTTCACGTTTGATGGTTCACACACGCTGAAGATCGTTCAGAACGCTCTTCATATTAAAATTATGTCAATTAGTTTTTAATGCGTGGGTACATCTCAAAGCATGCAATTGGTCTCATGCCTTATTTCAAAAGGTCTCAGTTAGTATAGAAAAGGTTTCCATAGCACTTTCTTATTTAAAGACATGTAATACCCACACTCTTAGCTTTTTCAAAGAGTTAATTTTCATAGTGTTGTGTAATAGCCAAACAAACTGGATGCTAGCACGACACTGCAGAAAATTTTTCAGGAAAAACAAAGGGAGTTGACTCATAAAACTACGACTGTCAACTAAATGAAGGAGCCCGTTGCTCAACAACACCTACATTAAAAAAAACCGATTTAAGCACCATAGAAGTTCCCGATACTTGTTGCCTATGTCTTTTATCTGTTACATAGTTACTACAATTTAAATGACCAAGCGAATATCTACTTTGATTTTTGTCAATTTAGATGCAAACACTTTTACACTTTTTTAGGAAACTTAACGCAATTTATTCTACTGATTACAATAATTTGTCTAATCGGAATTTATAATTCATTGATAAAATAATTGTTCTTCAAAATTTTAAATCAATGATTTTGTCATTCACCATATTATTTTTGTTGGTTAATTAATTTTATGACCTTATATCAATAATAACTTTGCAATTAAGAATCATTGTCAAGGTTTCCAAAAAATTGAAAAAGAAATTTAAAAAAATTTATTTCTCATCGCCGAAACAAAATATTTCATTTATGAACGCGTGTTCTTTCCTTCGTTTAATGTTTAAGGGATAATCATTCGTTTTTTATGTAATTCGGTTCCAAAATAATCAAAGTTCCCCACAAAGTAAAATATTTACATATATCATTCTGATACTCACCTTGTAACGCTGGCTAATCCCAGTACTCTGCGGGAGGGCTGTTTCGCTGCACAGATGAATGGATGTTTCACATAACCACCTCAATGATTAAATGGCAAAGTTAAATCGTGAATCGCACACTTATATATATATTTACGCTCGCGCGCACACATACGCACACACGTGCGCTTTTCAAGCACGCTCCGCAATGGAAACTCACCCCAGGGTTATGGAGGCCAATTGATCGACCCTCCGTATGGCAGGAGTGTGAGGTGTCCCATAGAAGGGTGGTGGTTAGGAGAGCGTTAATGCGTCTAATGCATGTGCGCGGAATATAAAGAGTAGTGGGGTGTAACACGGAAGGTTTTTCTATAGCAGGAAACTAGATTTATTGGTCCTTCCTCACTTTGCGTTGCATTTAATTTCGTCAAAGATCTGCGCGTGGTCCCCTTCCTCCCTCACCTTCATAGAATGGCCGTAATAAAAAGAGAGGTTTGTTTTGCTTAAATGATCTTAGGGAGGATCAGTTTTGTTGCTTTTTTAAACAACTTTTTTTCATATAATCTATTTTATAATTATGTTTAAAGATCCAAAAGACCGGGTGGTGTTTCCTATGTAGATTGTTTTATTTGGTTCGATTAATACATATGTTTACAGAGTATTTTTATTTTATATATTTATGTATATATATATATATATATATATATATATTATTTATTACAATTGGCACCGGATCAACCCAAAGCCACCTAAGGGTAATAAAGAGGATCCTGTGAATACCATCTGTATTGTATTGAACCTAATCCATCTTAAATAGTATAAAGGTAGAAAGCAGTGCATATTATTCCACATTATTTATAGAGGGAATTTATGGACCAATTATTTCGGACAATCCTTTGGGGTTAAATACTATGAGCTCAATTTCAGTAAAATATTAGCAGAAATGATTTCATAATTGCCGTGTTATTTCCTTGGATTTCCCGAATATTCCCTGGGATTGCTATAATATTCTCAGCAGCTGAGAACTTTACATCATTAAATTAAGTGTATTCAGGTATCCACACATGTTCTAATGGAAGGGTTTCCTTGTTAGTCAGTACTCATGTCGCCATATTAAGTAGAGAGCACTACCGTTTTAATCCGCCTCGAATGAATAGACGACGGGAAATAGGATGCGAATGTAGAGTTCGAGTAATGGCATACGATATTACAAAAATTATCATCTCATTAGTGAATAGATAAGCTGTGAGTCGATTCCTTGTGAGGCTCTTTGAATTCAGCGGTAAGTGCGTCAGCATCTCATTTAAGGTCTTCGTCGCCATTTCCTATCGTGGGGAAATCATTTTTTTGAGCGATTTCCGGGTGTTCCGATTTTGTCGAGCTTAAACACTTTCAATGAGAAACTCATGCTAGGTTGATTAGTTGTAAGGAACCTGTTTATGCTACTCCCTCGTCAATCTAAAAATATTTTTTCTCCTATGACCAAGTTAATTGGGTACAGGAAGGGCTACTTTGCTTTCTCCGAGCGTAGTAAATGGAATGGTATTGTGTTCATGAAAAATATTTATGCATTTATTTTGATGTCCTTGCAACAGGTTTTGAATGCTTTTTTCGTTGTTATGTGATTAGAACGTTGTTGGAACTATGCCTTCGAACGTTTTAGTTGAAGTTACGAGCCCTATTATTGATATTGTTTTTTAAGAAAATTAGAAAATTATTAGTTGCTTTCAAAATAAATTGCACAGATGTTTCCACGCACTGCGGTGCCTTCTACGTACCATTGATTTGAACATTTGAGTAGCATTATTAGTAAACAATTTGAAAAATATTATGCATAGATATTGTTGAGGAAATAGTTATCAGATGTCATTTTACTGCAGATTTTTGAAAAAATTGTTGCGTAAGAAATACTTTTTTGTAAATATTATTTAATTTTTATCAAATATCTATTTTTTATGAAATTCAGTGATATTCGTACGTGCATGTAGTTATAATGCAAGTATATATTTATGTGCTTTTATAGATATATATTTATTAGCTTAACTGGTAGAGCATCCGCCCGGCAAGTAGAAGGTCCGGTGTTCAAATCCCGGAGAAGGAAATATTTTTACGTTTGTGATCTGCTCAAATCCGCCTTCCCCACCTTTCCTGTGTTCGTCTTTTATGTATTCCTATCCCTTTCCCTGATATTTATTTCTATGTATGAAGTAATATTTGTTCGCCGTATGGCGGGATTTCGTGTTTGAATGTGTATATATACATATATGTATATATATATATACACAAATAAATGTGTATATATATATATATTTCTATGGTACTTTGACAGAAACACACAACATGAGAACACATAAAAGGAACACTCACACGTTATTTCGTGATAATTTCGACGGAATTGAGCTGTCTTCCTCAGAAGATTAGTTAGTATATATATATATATATATATATATATATATATATATATATATATATATATATATATATATATATAGAGAGAGAGAGAGAGAGAGAGAGAGAGAGAGAGAGAGAGAGGGAAAGAGAGAGAGATCTTTTTGCAAAACATTGCATATTTATGTGTTTACTTTTCAGTTTGTCTATTCTTACTTTAAAAAAATATTTTGTCAGATGATACGAAATAACACGTGAAGAAATTGTCGCACATAAAATTAAATGCAGGAGGTTAAAACTGTGGTAGAATATTCCATCGAATTTACAAATACACTATAACCCAGAGCATCCGGACGACTGGAAAGATTGAAACGTCGAGGAAATCGGGCCTGACATTTTAAATCATTTCAACAATATTTCAACAACCATTTCAACAATAATTGGAACGTGAAAATTTTAAGGAAAAATGATTTTAATCAGTTTCTAAATGTCTACGTAAGGCGATCCTGTATCTCGCATAGCATATTTTTTCATCATTTAGAAACTTTTTATAGGGTATTCCGGGGGAAATCGAAAGTCACTGTTTTTCTGAGACTCCGTAGTATGCGTTGCTATCATTCTAATCGAAAGGCAGGATCAGGTGTAATTTTACCGTTACTATTTCGAGAGAGGTATAATTTAAAGGGAGCTGAAGGAGTGCTTTCTTTTAAATTAGCAGTTTTTTTTTATTATTTTTTAATATGCCTTGATTTTATATTATAACAGCGTATGATAAAATAAGGTAAAGAGTTTCAAAGGACTTGAACTTTAATGGAACTTTCAATCAATGAAGATTAAAGTAATTGGTGCACGTCATTTATTTATTTAGTATTAGTCCGAAAACAGTACATTTTGGTCTTTACATCCCACAATTATCAATACTAACAATGATCACATAAACAAACACCCAAGTCTTATGTGGAGGAAAACCCATCCAGGCGGGATTCAAGCCCGGTATCCTTGGAATGGCAGACATTGTCCCACCGCCGGCGAGGTCGGCAAATTTGATTTATCAGGACGTTTCGGAGACAACTATTCATATCTGATCTTCACTTCTTTGGCCCTCTTATCCAGTCTATATTTTGCCGTAACACCCAACTAGACACTGCAATGCCTCCCTGTCTTAACCATATCTTATTTCGGCTGAGTAATAATCCGATAGCATTATGATACATGTTAACTCTTGCTTCGAAACGTTTTGGTAATATAATGCCCTGACAATTTGGATGAACTCGAATCCCTGAGCATAGGTTACCTTAGCATAAATAACATTCCTCTGGAGTGAAGTATATACGTATTATTATTATAAGGTAATTTACCGGTTAAGATAGGTTCTGCATGAGGACAATTACCAAATAAATAACTTGTATCTCCTAACAAACCTAACATCCTACTCTGTATCAAAGTCCCTCCTCGTCCAGCTCCTTCCTCCGTTCATTTCGTCCAAAATAGACTGTTGAAGACTTTCATAGAGTGGATATTGTAAGAAAAACGAAGAAGATGCAGAACTAGGACAGAGATGAAGTTTATACGTAATAGTATACCCACTCTATTAAAAATAAAATGTTAAAAATACATAAATAAAAATATAATATTTTTTCAATGAAAAGTTTCTAGGCAGAATTTGACGCTAAAATGTGCGTATGTGAAGGTGAATGTTTAATGTTAATCAATTAATTCCTGTGATTGAAATCTTCAAATTTATCAGTCAAGCTTTGAGTTGAATGTTTCAATGAACCATAAAAGGAAATCAAACATAAGTATATGCTCTCCATGCACATTTCTCATTTTTAATTCCTTTCTTAATCATATAATCTGTCATGTTCATTCAATTTTTAATACAGCCAATGGGTAGAATAAGCATGGCAAAATTAGGTAACATAACACTACTGGGTTTGGACGGCCAGTCTTGCGTCTATTGGCTAAATATGCAAATGTTACAAAAGTCCTCACGTGCGTAAAATATAACTTGTCTTTGCTGGATAGGAAATAATGTGATTAAGTATTAATGTAATTTTTTTATACTTATGGAATATTTGCAAAAGTTGGTCAAATCAAATCTATTGAAATTACTTGTATGATTCATTTTACTTAGCGAACACTAGTAGATTATCCTAGTCTAAAGTTCTCCACCTATAGAAGTTCGAGAAAATCCAAGAATGGAGATTTTTTTTCACGATTATGTAATTAGAAGAACTCTTTTTGAATAGAATTCCCAAGACAATAACCGTATGGAAGGGATCAATTCATTATTTACTGCCTTGTACAAATCTCCTTAGTATGAATAGTTTCTCCAGAAAATCTTAGTTGTCCAAAATTATTTTTTATTAGCTGATTTAATGACTCATGTCAGACTTTCATGCCAATTAGTTTTTATTAAAGATTCTTTAAGATATACAAGTAAGTATTTACAGGTTCACAATTATTTGTATGTCTTAAAGAATCGTAATAAATGTGCATGGTCCTAGATATTTTAGCAACTTTTAACGCCTTATCTGTATGACAGAAATATCCTAGCTATATTTTTGGAGTTGTTTCAGAAGATTAAATTGAAAAGTTTAGCGATTAGGTTTTGCCATAAAAAACCATAAGCACAGTAATCAACTCTACGGTCGGTGATGGTAGAGTTGGGTAGGTGACGGTAGAGTTCACCCAGTACTACGCCCAATGGCGTGTGAAATTCAGACATCAGGGTAGGGGGGCCAGTTCCTTTCCCTGTGCCGGTTATGGTTTCCCAGGATGACCTGGTACCCGATGAAATCACATAGCTTGGATGGAGCTGCAGGTGTCCAGAGTGACTTTTCCCGGAAATCGAACCCGGGCCCTCCGGTCAGTAGTCCAACGCTCTACCTTATGGACTACCGCGACCCATCTTATATGTGTAAATACCCTTCACGTCGTTCAATTTCCGGGGAGTTAAGGAAACATAATTGTAAGTCATTTCAGGAATCTTACTCCCTTTTGCTAATATCATGTGCAATGTCCTGTCCTCGTAATGTTCATCCCTCTACCTATCATATTCTTATCGAGTTCCATAATACGTTCTTCTTTTCCTTAGTCTTCTAATATTCCTGTCCCTATATTCACCCTTCATGTTCTCAGTCTACTCCAACCCCTCCAACTATCAATCACCACTGCACGTTTAAGCAGGCCGAATCGAGTCAAATCGAGGAACAAATCGAGGAACAAAATTCAGCTGAGAGAAAACAACATTTGGTATTTGCGTTGTAGGTGAGCAGATTGTGATGCACTTCCGCGTGTTACCAAGAAACGCTTTTCAAATCCTTCCTATATACGTCAGGAAAGAAACCCAGGCGAATTTTCGAAGGCACACCTGACCCACTAGGGATTACCTGACCCGCTCTACGATGCGATGAGCCGAAATAAAAATAACTACGCAGACTCAGTCGAGAAGACATAATGCTTACCCGTTTAGAAGAAAATATTTTGGAGAAAGCAATATGGTTTTTATTCAGTATCATTGCTGTTGTT
The DNA here is from genome assembly GCA_037158775.1 of Hetaerina titia. NCBI lineage: Eukaryota > Metazoa > Arthropoda > Insecta > Odonata > Calopterygidae > Hetaerina > Hetaerina titia. The sequence continues at coordinate 61,381,856 of CM073774.1, forward strand.
GAAGGAATAAATATCTGCCTAGTTCAACTTTTTATGTAGGCTAACCTCTGGGGGAATTTATAAATGCCTTGAATTTTAAATCTCAATTAAATATTATCCTTCTCAATCCACAAACTTCCCATTTGAATCAGTGACATAATTTCAATTCTTCATTTGAACGAGTAAAAAAACTATATTTTTCTGTTCGAGTATTTTATTAAATTAAAACATCCATGAGGCACTGGTTCACTATAAAACATATATTTTGGTAAAATATTTACGCGTTAAAACATTATGAATAGGATTGTTTTATTAAAATCGACTTTTTGTGTGTATCAGACTGGTATTCTTTGAATTACTCAATGTTCAAGAAGTTCGAGACGAGGATAATGTGAAGTAGTAAATGCAATTATGCAGTTTTATTTAATAAATGAATGATTATTGATATAAATGAGACGATAAATCAAAGCCATAGCTCATTCTTGTCCTGATTAACTTAGGAATATGCCAATCCTAAATCAAGTTCAGAGAGATGTAAGATATTTAGGTATCGCATCAGTTTTTATACACAGTGTATTCTTCAACTTAATTATTTCTCGACATTACATGAAAAATATAATTTATGCCGAATATTTCTTTTGAACGTCCACTCTGCTAGTAATGTTACAAGTATTACTCCAGTTTCTCCTCCCATGATTATAAACTCCTTCTATTATTAAAACTAATAACTAAAAATTAAACACTATGGTATTAACAATTGTAAATTTATTCTTTCTGTGAACGTTTGTAACAGTATTACATACTATTGATACATTCCTTTCAAGAGGACTAGAGAATAATCAAACAGAAAAACAAGAATACAAGTATTTAGCAGATTCTTGTATAAATTCCTATGTATCTGCGCTTTTGATTAGAGTGCACATAAACTTTGGTTTCCATGGGCTCACTTTAATCATATAGTGATTTATTCAAAATTGTATCATCTACGAGCTTTTTAGATGAATAGAATATTTGTGTCATAAAATCTAAACCTCCTGTCATGGAATAAAAAAATATTACTTCCTTTAAATACAGCGATAAGGAGACAATTTGATGACAGGATTGAGTAAATGGGATGAAAATTTCAAGTTATTCACCTCCGGTTACTCTCTCAAAGGGGGGGGATTGTACTATTTGGCTAGTGACTGCGATATTGGAATGGTAGGTAGTAAGCACTTCCATCGTCATTTTGGTATTGCTCATCGGTAAGCTGACTTACGGAATCTTCTTTTCTACCGTAACCTACCACTTCTCCTTGTTCAGTCTCTTCCTGTTGCTGGACACCTTTACTCAACTGAGTGGTCTGAACTTTAGGTAGGGAATTTTGTTCCTCTACGACCTGCTGTTGAATGACTTCCGGCTGGGTTTCTGTCATCATTTCGGCTACTGGAACTCCATGTCCTTCCACTTGTCCCTGGAGGAAGTGACCACCCGTAGTTGAATGTCCGCCCAGTTTGCCGGTGTGCTGAGCGATCACCGTTTTCGGATGATAAGCCTTCCCTACTCGCCTTACTACTGCCTGAAAGCCTGTGTCCTTATCGGAAGTGTAGTCAACCGTCCGGATAGTGCCATCGGGGTCGTGAACTGTGTACGAACCCCGCACCTGGTCGCCATTGCGTGTCTCCCATTGATTTTTCACGTCTCCAGTATGAGGATCGTGAACGGCGTAGTTGAACTCGTATCTTGGGTGCGCCTATGGGGAAGATTCAGAGAGAAAGTAATGGACTGTCATCAGTTTCTCCGACAATATTCTTCATTTTAAACCACATTTTTTTGGAACCAAGTATGAGGATAAAGAAATTCTTGCTACGATTGAGCCAAATGTAAATTATTCCACAAAATTATAATTAATTACCTACATTTTGGATAAACGATTTATTGCAGCCGGGAAGAAAACAATTTTTTTTTATTTTTCATAAAGCTAGGTTTGGTATAAAAGAAAATTATTTGAAAGAGCACATTTGTCCTTGACTTCTTTTCAAATATTTTTTAAACGTTTCCTTTTAGATACTGATTAAACTAATACAGGGTGCGTTCCGAAAGCAATGCAATTATCTTTTCATTAATTTATTTAACAATTTGCACAAATATTTAAAATTCTTCAAAGTACTGTCCTTCGCCCCATACACATTTTTTCAAGCGACTCTGCCATGACGCGCCCTGGAAGGCGTCTTCCGGGAACTCACGTAAGGTCTTCTTTACAGCTGATTGGATCTCTTCTATGGACGAAAGACGGTTTTACGGCAATGCTTAGCGTCCGTCAAACCTACTTTAAGTGTTTTGATCCAACTTTGGCCAATAACAGCAGCGCGAGAAATTCCATTGCATTAATTTTGGAACGCACTTGTACGACCGCAGATGATGAATGAGAACGGTACCATTGCTGATTCATATTAGTGAAAAGTATTGCACTTTACAAGAAAAGCACGTGTATCACAGGAAATACTTATTATTTCACGTCATCCAACGCATGAAAACAATCAATATATTTAATTTTCCAGCGCAATAACCGTAATGTCTAGATAAGGCAATACTTTGAGCACCATATTTCAAATTTTATTTTTCCAAGGTGTTAGGATGATACAGTGGAATGTGTGGGAAAAAAGAAATATTTGTATTAAGACTAAAAGTATTCTTGGAATATCATTTAATATAGCCCTTCAGCACATTTTTATGTAAGCTCCTCTGCATAATACAACCTGTTCCACCTTCTTTAGACACACCTATTTTAAATTTAAGCATTTATGTCCTCAAAATCCTACTTTGGCATTTACTTCGCATCTGTGACATAGATCTGATAGTTCTTACTCTATCCTGACGTCTTGGTGGGACAGTACTCTGCGTATACCTTCCAGAAGTGTAGCACAGGCTTTCTGTTGAAGTGGTATTCTATCAAGGTAGTCACGTCACGATGACATTACAAACTTTCTTATATCTATGAAAGCTAGTCTGTCGTATTAATAGCCTTGGTTTCTTGAGTGACATGCTGGCAAAAATTGCCAAAATACCACGAAAATTATGGTCCCTAAAGATGCACATGCGAATTCTGTTTATATGGCAAATAGGATCTTGATTTACTTAGTAACGTTACGGAAAGCATTGAAAGTTAATATTTTATGACCTAATTGCTTGGTTTGTGTTGAACTTGAATCTTTAATCCATGTTTACTCAAGTGAATAGTGAAAACGTTGTCCTTTTTTTAAGGAATCGTAACTTTTTTCGTAATTCGAGAGTTGAAGGTATTAGCAAAATCTTAATTTATTAGCAAGGCGATGGAGCTAGCCATTAATACATTACTTCTTATGAAAGCTAATTTCACATTGATTATGAATGCGTGAATGGCGGCTCTCTCATGAGTTCTTACCCACATTAATGGCGGTGAACCAGTTTAAAAACTTGTATTTTCTAAAATTCAGTTATTTTAGCCAGTGAGTAATAGGAATAAAGTGCTAATATTTTAGCATTAACTACAAAGGGTTTATAATTCTCCTCTTTAAGTGTTTAACCACTGCTGTAAATGTTTTAATTATTATTTAGATTTGAATAACGTAATTTGTAATTCTTCAACTATTTTCAGTTTAAAATTTTTCTTTTTCATTCGCGATCGCATCAAAGGTCCTTATTCACCTCATTTCGACTTGTAATTATGGATTTCTGAAGACGAAAATTCAAAGTACTGTCCACCTTGATGTAGATGTCCTTTCTCCATGAAAGATGGAAGGAAATATTTCCATGTTCGTATTATCAGTAGTAATTAGATTTTATTGAGATTTTTAAAGAAAATTATGAGTACATCAGATACTTTAAATATTGGTTTTCATTATCATAAAATACTTGTAGTTCACTCGTACACTCCGATTATTGGAGAGGTCAAAATGCCATTCAGTTTGGGGCCTTTTTTCCCGTGATTTTGTTGGTCACTTTGATTTTATAGACGATGCCTGAGTCTCACCATTCAGTTCATATGAACTTCGCATGTCATGACTTTGCTTGGAAAATTAAGAAAAAAATGGGCTTGTTTCAGCCCAACTATATCTGGCACAATATGCTAAAAATTCCTAACTTCGTTCAGTTAGAAAATCAGTTTAGTATGGATTATGTGATTTAGACTGTAAATTATATTAATACGCAAGGTGTTACAAACGGTGGTTGTTCATTAAAACTTTTGCAAGAGAATACGACTACAGTTACTTCATTATTTAGCACATGTATTTGTTGTTTTTGTCAAAAGATAATTTGTATCAACAATTCAATTGAATTAATCATAGAGATGTCGATACAAATAAATTTATCGGTTTGGGAGATGTAGCGCTTATACTTTTACATATTTTTGAGTTGCATGAGCTTTAGATGGACGCTGGACAAAATATATTGTTTGAAAGAACAGAAATTAGACCGGATGTTAATGTTAACCAAAAAGTTTTATTTGTTCTTTTTTTTTATTAAAGATTGGTCTGCCAATCTTGAATTGTTGAAGGCTTTAATATTTGTAACTGATTTGTCAAATTGAAATATGCTTATATATTTCCATCATCCTCACATATATGTGAAATGGTAGCGATATTTTTTTCACATGAGGCTAATTTCAACTTGTATGCTTTGTAAAATCATGATAACGGCGGCAGATTGCAAATGGCTAATATTAAAATTTTAAGTTCTGTAATTTTGCTGTAATAGAACTGATGAACAGGGAGCGAGTAATTAGGCTAAGAGGTTAATTTTCCACAAAAGGCAAATCAAACTATCTCTCTCAAAGTCCATTTTTTTGCAAAAGAAAACTGTGAAAATTAGTTAAATTATCCATAAGCGTAGGAACATTGGCTTTCGGTAAACTTTTGGCACCAATGAGAATATACTTACGTGGTAGTCGATGATGTGATTGTTTCCATGATGCGTTTGACCCGTTTGAGTAACTTCGTGAGATGTCTGCAAATGATAGCCCTGGATGCAATCACTCACCATGAAGACGCCAGCGAAGAGAGTCAGGATCTAAACAATAGAGAGGAGAGAGAGTTAATACCATTGTTGCGTGTCGGTTGATGCAGCCTTTCTACAATGGAAAACTTTCTTTGAACCGCTCTATGTGATATCATCACTTTCCAATAGATGTTTGCTGACATATGCATCATAAAAAGAGATAAATTAATTATTCCGTGAATATTTCGTTTTATGCAAAAATGTGATAGTTGATCTTCCTGCTAATTTTAGCCATGAAAATGTATCTTTATCTAGAGTCTGAATATTTCTTTAAACATATTTTTAATGCGCTTGGGAAATAAAATCCCTTAATTGAAAAAAATATTCGGATCACTAAATATCATTCTGCCATTCATCAAGTTCCGAGAAACGTTATATAGTATTATTTTCTACCAAAGACATTACATAGTATAATCAATATGGTAACATAATTTAATATAATTATAAGAATTAACAAAATATGGGTGATGATCATGTCTATACATGTCTATAGTTTTCTACAGTATATTACGGCATTTCACGAGGAAAAAACATGGAATTCGCTATTAAAATCTAGAACCTCAATGAAATGAAATCTATATTATCGTAATAAGGTCATTTTTGGGGAGCTATCATTACTTTCTTGGGTATATGTACACATTTTACATTTGACTAAATTCAGGTCTTAATGTTGATTTACTATTGTTAACATACTATATGGAAAATATGGAAAAATGGGAATAGTACATTATGTGCAAATATCATTGTTGCCAATCTGAAACTCATTTCTTCTCAGATACTGAAACATATAAATTATTCCTTATTTTTTTTTTAATAAGTCCAAGAATCCGAAATTGGTATTCGTGCTTCCACGACTTTTGGCGCATTCCGCGAAAAATATTTTTCACCAAACGCACCTCATTTTTAGAGAGTACTGATGATCCCTTGAACATTTACCTAGCAATCTAATAAATGCACCACGTTTTGCATTTGAAAATTTGTATATATGCTTATCTACTTTGCACATGAAACGTATATGTGTTCATATGTAAATAGCTTCGTAACACTACGTGCAAACACGAGAGGATCTCCCCGTCCACACATCTAATGTAGCTAGGCCTACATCTCAGTTCGACAATCATTTTGATCATTTCGTCGAATTGAGTTGGAATGAAGATCTAGGATCTTTTGTTGCACTTGAAAGAACTAAAACTAGACCAGAAAGTTCGGCATGCCTGTAATACCTTGTTGAAAACCATTATCCCTTTCTTTTTATAAAGTTTAGTTCTTCGAAGTTCCGTTGCTTAGTTCCCTGCTACGTTTTTGCCTTTTCGTCTGCTGCTCTCTCCGTAAAAGGGGCGTCCTTGGCTGTTGATCACTGAATATTCACCTTAGCTGACAGTTCAACCCTTCTGAAGCTTAAAAGTGGACTGTTGATGCTCTTACGTTCTTCCCAGCTTTTTATATACCGTTCCGTGGGCGTGACGGATCTTCTTCAGCATAATTCTGGGAGGGGGGCGAATAGGGAAAAGTGATGGCTCTGTGGAAGTAGGGTTTCCGTGAGAAATGGCCTGGGTGGACCATTGAAAGAATGCGGGAGGGTAAGAGAGTGGGGGAGTAAGAATCAACACTGGAAAAATACGTTCGACAGGTAGGGGGCGAACTCTGCATTTCACTTCTTTCTCTCACTCTCTATCTTGAAAATCACGAGCTCCTCTCCCAGAATGGTTAAGGTTTGAGAGTCGATTCTTTTCTGTGTTCCGACGCGGAAAGCTGGAAAGGTTGAGTAGATCAGAGGAAAGAATAAGAGGTCTCCACGGTTCGTCGGAGCTTGGGGTCAAGGGGAGCTGGAAAATATCGTGTTGCATAGTCCTTATAAGAATAATGGAATGGCTGTTCGTGGTACTGATGCGTAAAATAGAACTGACAAATATACACCGATGATTAATTTATTTGTGTGTATTATTTATGCAGATGAAAGAAGACACTTTCCCCCCATCCTGGAATACAAGGAAGACACTTCGTTTCCGAGTATTTCTTTGTGACGACCTCGGTTTCGTTACAGCTTAACATCTTCAGTTAATTAATAAAATAAATTAAAAACTACTACAATCGCAATAAGTTTCCAGTTAAGTTACAGGTATAACTTATTACGGCTGTAGACGTTTTCATTTTATTTATTAATTTACGAAACCGTAGAGCTCAAGTTCTTAGAATTTCAGGTAAATTGGAAAAATTAGAACACACCCACACACACACACGTGTATATAATATATATATAATATATATATATACAATATATATTTATATATTGTAGATATGTATATAAATTTATGTGTATATGTGTGTATATATATATATATATATATATATATATAGATGATGCGGAAGCACTCACGAGAGCAATATACCTTTTGGAAGGCGCAATAGAACCTAGAATAAAACAGATAGCACGTAAAAGAACACTCACATTGTAGATTATTTGAGCTTTCGGCCTACTCCGAGGCCTTCTTCAGGTCAGACTCTGATAAGTCAGTCAGTTTGACCTGAAGAAGGCCTCGCAGTAAGCCGAAAGCTCAAATAATCTACAATGTGAGTGTTCTTTTACGTGCTATCTGTTTTATTCTGTTCTATTGTGCCGTCCAAAAGTTATATATATGCATCACAATTACCGCGTTCCGTGCCGTTCCAGCCGTGATTTCCGATGAAACCTAAAACTCTGCTAGCGGGAGCATGCTAGCAAGCAATTATGCAAAAATTGCACCTGGTAGGGTCACCCATGTCATATTGGTGTAAGATTCGGGGATAGACGAAAGGTAGTCCATGTGGCGTCTGTTCCTCAGTGAAGCGGCTGCTAAGTTGTCTGACCACCCCAGTGGGGCGGTCAGACCATTGAGTGATGGTGTCACGTTACAAACATTATTGAAAAGGCAACGGGAAACCACCTCAATTATCATCCCTAAGAATATAATGATGGACAATATAGAGAATATGAGCACAATACGCGGCCCAATACGCCGCGTGTTGTGCCCAGCAGCGGGAGACGCAATAATTCCGCAGTCGTTATCCCACGAAACCCTTGCAGGGGAAAACCGAGAGCAACAGGACAGAAGACCCAGAAAAAGATGACCAAATTAGTTAGAATTGGAAATTTGAACGTTTAGACAATGTTGAGAACAGAAAAATTGGATAATATTAAGCGAGAGATGGAAAGATGAAATATAAATATTTTAGGTCTATGCGAACTGAGATGGAAGGATAGCGAGGATAACTGGAGTGATAGTTATTAAGCAATATACAGTGGCGAAGACAAGAGCCTACGCTAGCATAGATCATGCAACGGAAAGAGTATTACTAGTAGAGACACGTAAAAGCAGAACTTGGTCACTGCTTAGATATACATGCCACCGAGCAACCATAAGGAGGAAGAAGACGATGGGATATACTATTAGTTGGAGGACATAATCACGTGTGTTCCTGCAGAGAAACATTTCGTAGTGATTAGGGATTTGAATTTGACGGTAGGCGAAGGAAGATTTATTTATTTAAGAATTTATCATTACAATTAGGCAATTGTCCTGGTGGCAACGGTCAAGACTGGTCAGCTGTAACTCATTACATCTGCAACTACAAGGTTTGGTGATGAGGTGGGGGACTACGGTTTAGGTACTAGGAATGACTGCGGAGAGAAAATAATTGAATTCTGTAGGATACAGGGGATAGTCATCACCAACAATTAGTTTATACACCACAAAAGGCGTAGGTATGCATGGAATAATGCCAGATGACTCAGAATGGTATCAGTTAGATTATATTATGGTTAGCCACAGGTTTAGGTAGAGTTTGATACATTTTTAGAATCTGTGAGGAAGGAATCTGGTCAAAAGACTTTGAGAGATCTGTGTTAGTTTCTATTCCAAAAAAGGTAACGGTTACATCATGAGAGTTAATAAAATTAAATAAAAACTCTTTTAGGCGTAATTCGTTAGCAACACTCGTTCTGCAATGAAAACAAAATTTGTTGTGATGCTTTGTTAGAAAAGAAATTCCACGACAGTGACCAACCACAACCCCTCAACCAGAACACCCTTCTGAAGTAGTTTGCGGGAATGTTACTTCTTCGCCAGTGACCAACTACAGATACACACACTCAAACCCACTTGGGATCATTGACAGAGTTCAAGGGACTCTGTTGAGGATATCTGGATTTATGAATAGATATATACTATCCGTGACTATATACCGGAACACATTCCGCGCCAGGGACCAACACAGAGCTGACACACTTACAAGCACTCAGAAAAACAATCTCTCACTCATTCAAAAAGGGACTGAATACTGGGAGAATATTACTCAAATTAAGCAAAATTAGCAAAAAAACAAGGGAAAGACGAAAGTGTGCGTCGGATATGCGTATTTCGGCTAATGGCTACGTAAATCTAAATAGTCAATAGCAACAACTATTTTTTTATATTAACGTAAGCATTGTGTTTGTTAATGTGTGAGTTTAAACCTGCAAATAAATTATATCATTTCCAAAGATCAATTTCAAGGCTAGTAGTACATATTCCTTTGCTTAACCCAATCACGACTCTAATATTTTAAACAAGGTTCCTTCCCATCCGACCCCTCTGTTCACTTTTTCGTTCCCTTATACCCTCTATGGGTTTTGATCTTGCTTCTCCTCGGGAAGGCTTTTAAACTATTAGAATGATAGACATACAAAACATTTGCGCCATGGAAGATACTTGCTTGAGCCAATAGAAGTGTAGATGCCGAGGATTTGATGAAAAGAAGCTTGGTAGATTGAAAAAGTAGTTAAATAATTTTAAAAGAAATGAAAAAAATGGAATGCGTTTAAAGAAAAGAGGAAAAGTAAGATAAAACTGATTGAACTAGTAGAAATAGTATATTAGGTTGTATCAGTTTCTAATAAGTACATTCGAAGGTAAAGTAGTAGGGGAAGACGACCAAGAATTGCATTCTTCAAAAACACGAAGCAAGTTCACGTTTTACTCTAGCTTTTAGTAATTATTAATGAAAGCAGGTACGTAGTTACATGTATTACGACTAGGCATTACCTATAGAAGTTGATAATGACGAACCTAAAGTAGACGTCTATCTAACTTGAGGTATGGCATGTGAATTCTCTTTTACTACGCAAAAAGTTGTTTAGTGTTTTGATACACGTATTCATTACTGAAAGTCGCATCGATATCCGATGGCTGATCTTAAATTCATCGCATCACCTCACATATTCTTCTTTAATGCAGATTTCTTATAACGACTTCATTAAATTGAGGCAAATCCCGTTACCGAATCTAGAATATGGAATATTAATTCAGTCACGTTTCACCCAGTTTGCAATGTGCAAAGTCCTTAGAGATGAACTCGATTTGAAATCCGGAACAATCGCCTATTCATTAAGGAGGCAGGAAGTAAGCAATAGGCAGGAAGTAAGCAATTTTCTAAGGATTCAAACCGCGAATAAATTTTAATTTCTAGTTTGAATAATCATAATTTACAATAAGCCTCAATATCAAATTTGCACTATTTATAGATATTATTGTAATATATCCCTTGCTCCTCGCGTATTTCGTTTCGGGGTAAGAAAGCTTTCCTTAAAATCCAACATCGATTCACTTCCACATTTTTGTTATTTATCACTTGGTTAGTATCATCGTTCATTTACGAAAACATAAAATTCCTACTTATTTATGTGTTGGTGAATTATTGTTTTAAAGGGAAGTTTAGTTTATTATGCGGTAGGATGGGAGAAACAGTATATTAATTTGGCATGAATTTTATTCACGATGCACTTGATACAATATTATTTTTCAATGTTTGCTAACTTTTCAATAGTTACAAAAATTGAATCAAAGTTAGGAAAATTACGTGATAACTACGGGACCAAATTTCGAACTTCAATATCATACCCTTGGACATTCCTACTTTTAATTCAATCAATGGGATATTCTCGGCACTAGGAGTTCACTGGAAGTCATAGGTGGTATTGCGGAATGAAGACCCTTTCCCTGAATATGTGACTTTTGCATCCAAAAAGACTCCTGCCAATCGACGAAAGCTCCAAACCTTTGCCCATCAAAAATGAACATCAAGTTACTCAATATTTGTCCTTACGTAGCATGTAGTTTACACCTACTGAAACGGAAGCTTAAGTGCATGAAATTGCTTGTCATTGGGTATCCATTGCTTTTATTGGCCGATATATATTTCATTTTCCTATGTTTGCCGACCGTTGAACAGTATATTCAGCAGTGCTGTTTTTTAAATAAATTTTAATCTACAAAGTGTTATACCGTTTTTTATAAACGGATGTGTATGCGTACTCATAATAAATGTTGTAAACATGTTTCTTCATCATAATATATTATGAGTACGAGAGGAGGGTGAATTTGTCCTGGCCACAGTATTGACTGGATTGTGAAGATAGAAGCCTATAAGGATTAAAATATTGCGTTTTAGAGAGGCTGATAATTTCAGAAAATTTTGGAATCCAATCAATAGGGATATCATAGAAGATATCCTGATGGGGTGTGGCGAAATAGGGTGAAAAATGGCATGGTTTTATTATCGCCCCTCGATTCTCTTCTGCTCGGAGGAGTTGCTACGTTCACGATGATTATATGATCCAAAGTTCAGGATAGCGTTACTGCGTACGTCTAATCCCTTTAAATATGATTTCCGAATGCGGAATGAGTGAAATGAAAGATGTTCAACTTTAATTTATGCACATTATCTTTTATGTGCACTGAGAGTTTTTAGATTTTTTGTGTATCTGAAAAAGCCAAGTGATAAAAAGTGACAATGTACAAATAAGAGCATTTTATTTATTGTTGAACGGTCTTTTGTACAATGTTCCTTAATTAAATAGTAATTAGAAATCATCTGAATTATGCATTAATAATCAACTTCAGAAAAAAACACTATTTTCACCCTTCTGCTTTCTCCATTACATGAATATTTATTCTATGGAATATTAACATGTACGTAATAAATGATATTCCCACAGGCTCAGCATTTCCATCTGTACTATAAATGTTTTAAGCAACAAATCCCAAGATTATATATTTTTTGTTTTTGAGAAAATAAACAACCCTTTAGTGCATATTTCCACTAGAATGATTTTACTCGTAGTTATTTAAAAAATAGGTTGAGGTAAATTAAGGCATCATCTTACTATTTTCAGTAACATTGGCCAATAAAATAATCCGTTAATGATGCGTGTCTCTTCTGTATAGTGGTAGATGGAGTAAACTCTATAAAGGAATTTTAAAATGAGAATTAAAGGAAATAATGATGCTGGAATGTTATCAAAAACAGAAAGAATTCTACACACACCCCAAACATCTACCGTACTCGCGCAATTAAATTCAGAAGATTTTCTGCAGTGAAGAGTTTTCGGAGATGACTACGATTTTTTAAGCTGAAAAAAATAACCAAATTATGCTGAGCACTTGTGGTTACCTACTTAATAATACGCTCTGGCCCGGTATAATTACATACCTGTGCTGTCTTTTCCGAGTACATATTTCTCTACGTTGAATTATTCTCGCGTTCTAATGTAGTCCTAGTTTAAGGATCTAGAGCATTAAACGGAAATCGGAAATTGCAGAAGTTCCTAAAAAAACTGCATTAATAGTCCAAATGTTTTCGCTTAGAAATGTTTACAGCACTCTTTTAAGTCTAGTTTTATAAACTCCTTTGATCGTTGTTATTATTGTATGAAAATCGTAAAAACCAAATTAGGGTTATGGTTGAGGCCCCCAACTACCCTAATGAAGCGGGTTTATTTTCAAATCTGATTGTGGTTTTGAGTAAACTCAGATGATTATCTAAGCTACGGCAAACCCTATGACCCGCGAGTCAGGTGCGTAGAAAGGCTGTCATCCCATCTCATCACAATTCGCATTGTTTTCGCGGCAAGGATGTCGGAAAATGTACAGGTTATTTGATATTACAGGTAGTGGTATAGGAAACTAAAGGTATCCAAAGAACAAAAGGAACTGGTTGCCGGTCAGAGTCATTCATCCGGAATCATGGAGACTTATACGGAGAAAGTTATGTGTTATTTAAATCAGAATTATTACTTGGCTTTCAATGATGAACATACTTGAGCCTATTATAAAAATGTTTATTTTAATTACCCTTTAGAAAGGAAAGGCATTATTTTACAGCGAGAATTTTTCCAATCCGTGAATACTATCAATTAATTAGGCTATACTTTCTTCGTTAGTTATTTTGCTGCGGCCTTCATCTAGATAGGTATGCTCGGTGATAAGGAATGCTCGATAATGGAAATTAGTAACAAACTCTACTTCCGGAGTCTTCTAATTCCCTCCTCATTTCCATTAGTATCTCCTAATTAACCGGACTTGAATGCGATTGGGGCAACGTCCTTGACTGCAAGTCGAGAGAGATCATGGGTTTGAGTTTTGGGTGGCTATTCCTTTTGTTTTACAGTGGTTGTTAAGCATTATCCTTGTTGTAATTTCATGTTTGTAAGTCAGTGTGCAAGGTCAAGTTTTGGTTATTTGAGTTGTTGTTTATAATAATGAAACCTATTATCATGGGTGCTTAATTTACGAAATTAAACTTAATGAATTATTTTTCAAATTTAAAATATAAGTTTAAAAATTTCTCTGAAGCTTTTCATGATTGGTTTGTTTGAGAGTGATTGTAGCTATATTTTTTAAAGTTAAACCAACCTAATTATTTGTAGTTTTTATTTTTTCCACAACGACTATATCCTACATGTCCGCGAATTAATTATCTTTATGCTCATCAACACCCATTCAATTTCAGTTTTTCTTTGGCAAGTATATCCAAATTTCAATATTAACAGTAAAGATAAGGTCATCAAGAGTTCTATTTGTGGTACAGTTAACAAAATTCATTCCTGCATACCATTCCATATTCAACCTCTCTGTTGATTCTTGTTTAGAGCTTGATTTAAAACAGATGTGAGATATGTTTTTATGAATAGAATTATAACCAAGTGAGCGCCTGTGTTGATAACAGCATGTCTTTCTCCTGGATAGCCGTCGTACTTCTGTTGGAATTTGTAGCACAATATGATCTAAGGTAGGCTGCTGGAACAGATCCAATAGTATTCAATGCTTTTACTTTGATAAAACTCACAACTTGAGTAACAACATCCAAAACGGCTTTCAAATTGTACGGAAGTGCTTTACCTGCTAAAGCATACCGGTGCAGGATGCAATGGCTCGTAAAAATATGTGGGTTGATTTCTTCAACTAAAGTAGTGAAACCTGATTTTTTGCCCCGCATAGCGAGAATACCGTCAGTACAAGTAGATTCCAATGACATAAGGGACATTTAAATCGAAAAAAAAGCATTCACCAAATTCATAACATCTACTATCTTGGCTCTATTTTTTCAAAGTTGTAGAAGAATAAATTATCTTTTGTTAAATTCTATTGCAGCCAAACCAACAATCTATGTGAATTAAATAACATCATGTGATTAGTCCTATCGTGAACTAATTCTTCCTGGACTTTTCTCGAATACAATTACAAAATGTTATCATTTGATGATAGTATTAGTACAATTTTCCCTTTTGCCTATTTACCACACATCAAATTAACTATGTCCACAGCGCACGGCTTCACTAACGTCTTCATCACTGCATGTAGTTTATTTACTTTAGTTACCCTCAATACTATGCATTAACTAGCCTCCACTGCTCCTCCCTTCGGAAAGATAGACCTACGATCACTATATGTGATGTTCTTAATTAATTATATACCTGCGAGTAAATAACTCTTCCTAATCTTATTTCCAATGAAAACTCTCGCTCGTTGGAATGTTTGAGATTAACATTATGAATTTGATGGCTTCATGCCGCAATTACTGAATATCCTGGAGCCACGTGGCTCACCTTCATTGCCAAGATCAAAAAAGTAAAACCATATTGCACATATGAATCTTGAGGAAAATGCTTCTTTCACGTGGTCATTCCATCGGTCTGAAAAAAAATATTTTTGTAAATTAATTGGTAAGATTTATGAACTCAACTAAAATGTTTCCCAGCCTTTCATTTTCAAAGTAAGCTAAAAAATAATTAATATTTTAATATTGATTCATCGTTTTAATTTTAATAAAAATTTAAAAAACTAACCTGCTTACATTTAGATTCAAATTTAGGAAGCAACGGTCAATTCAGAAAAAATAGGTGGCTAACGTCTGTGTATCACTAAAACTTGTGTACCGTGGGCATGTGTGAATGAAGCAGTTGGAATGTGTATCATGCGGAGTGCCCCACGTATGCACTGGAGGTGCAGGAGGGCCTCGAAAAGAGGCCAGACGTATATAATCAACAGCTATCTTGAATCTTAACCATGAGCTTTGAAAAATTGGAGCTTGTCCGGAGTAATATGCTATCTCATTTTCCTTTTCCGAAAAGAAACCTAAATTCTTACTGATGTGGCGGACAGAGTGCCAATATGAAATAACCCGGAAATTTAGTAACATAACTCCTTTTCCAATATACTTGTGCTGATAGAATTATACAGGTATAAATATAATGTAGCAGATAAATATGTACCCCTGTAAACATGTTTACCTGCTATTAACCGCAAACTATAGTAATACCAATTTCTCAGTTAGAGGACCACTGTTCTCGATTATAAATCAATGATGGCTATTCTTTTATCTCCCCTATAAACACTTTGCAAGCAAATGGAGAGTGGCTTTTCTCGTCCTCTCACTTTCCTAGCGCTAAACAGGTATTTTTGAAAGGATTTTCCAGCTTTCGTTCCTTATTATATTATAATATGTTTTTTAATTCCTGTTTTTGTACTGATAACCGCATTTTAAATATAGGAAAAAATGTGCTTGAATTTGCGATTCTGAATCCTGTGAACCGTGGTTGAGAAAAATTCTGAGGTATTTTCTTGGTCAAAAGACATATAACACACCCTTTTAAATATTTTTTGTAAAGTCCTTTGTACGATAAAATAAATTGAGTTCGAAAAATCTATTTCAAATAAAGGTTTAACCAATTCATAACTTTTATGCATCCAGAAATAAGGAAAGTTAAAAAATATACAGTTGTTCTCAGACTACGAAATCTTGCCTTGTTGTGCTGATCGGTCTAAGATAAGGAAAATTCCGTGTTTATGAACGTGCCATTCTTATACAGGGCGGTTTATTTATACATTTCCTTCTTGGAAAAGCTATTCCTACACATACACATCAAATCTTACCCTTCAACATTCAGTGTAGACTACGTTTTTCCGAAATTTCATGAAAAAATATAATTTTATTTTTTATATATTTATCGACCTCTGTTTCTTCTGCCTCTTGTATTTTTACTCCTCTACTGTTTCATTCTGTATGCCCCCACTTTCATTCTGCGTAACTGAAACGAACATTTAACAGAAATAACTACTGGAAGAAATTCAGAGACTTAGTTCCTCTGATATAGTTGTAAATAAATGTCTTGACACAGATCTATACT
Source organism: Hetaerina titia (assembly GCA_037158775.1). NCBI lineage: Eukaryota > Metazoa > Arthropoda > Insecta > Odonata > Calopterygidae > Hetaerina > Hetaerina titia. The sequence continues at coordinate 61,398,333 of CM073774.1, forward strand.
CCTTGAAATCATGACAGCTCTCCTCCTGGATTCAAAATATAATTTCATGCGTATTACTCATAGTGAACAGAAAAGAAACGTACCACAGATGGGCGCGTTGAACAATTTATATTAATAAATCGTAGGGTCGCCAATTGATACACTATTTGTCATAAGAGCGTTCTAGTTAGTAGGAGGTCGAATTTGAGTAAGCGGGTGATGAATGCGCAGTCCTCTCGCTTTCGTTCAAATCAGCTAGTCATAATGAATTTCATGGGATTCATGGGATGCATGAATGAGATGCATGGGATTCTTGGGCGTATGGGGACGCATGGGATATTTTGTCAAATCCGATGGCGCATATACTGACCTAAATGTTTTCCAAACTGCACCGAAGTTTGAATTGAAAACGCTCTGAAATTATAATCATAATGATGCATTGTTTACTGTCACAGCAATCATTTTTAATATGTTCCTCAATTCATTCCTTCATTTTATAATCTTCTCATCCCTACTTTGTCCCTTGCGCTGATTTTCCTCGTATTACTTGTTTATAATATTTTACCTGTATGATTGACCTACCTGTCTGATTCTGAAAGTTTAATGGGTCACTAAATTCTTACATTTTAAAAGCCAATTTTATTTAGTCCACTACAGATAAAATTTATTACTTAGGTCACATATTCTTTAACTTTATGAGTCATAGAATAGGCATATGAACTGGATTGGCAATTATGGAAGATGGCTAATAGGTAAATTCTCTTTCCCCTTAATATATGCATTTCCAAAGACATATGATTTATGTCGGTCGGGGCCGAGGGTAAACGTTTGTTGTGCAGGATATACTCTTTTATTAATCGAACGCTTTATTATTGGGGGTCTTTTTAATATAATATGGAATCATTATTCCCCTCCTATGGACTACGACCTTGACATGATGGAAGGGCTTGTACGTTCCGATAACCCCTAGAGCTATGCTGGCGGGAGTAATAATAATTGCTCCTAGTAGGGTCACCCATGCCAGATGGGTCGAAGGTTAGGAGCCAGAGGAAAGGTATTCCACGCAGCGTCTGTTCCTCAAATTAGGCGGCTGCATAGGCGTCTGACCCCAGTGGCGCGATCTTTAAGTGATGGTGTCACGTTAAAAAACACTATTGAGGAAGGCAAGGGGAAACCACCTCAATTATCATTCCCAAGATAATAATGATGGACAGTTTTGAGAATATGAGTCCTGGCAACTGCGTGTCGTGCCCGGCAGCGGGAGAGGCAAGACTTCCGCGGTCCCATCCCTTGCAGGGGAAAGCCGAGAGCAGCAGGAATAGAAGACTCAGAAAAAGATGACCACATTAGTTAGAATTGGAACTTTGAACGTTTATACAATGTCGATGACGGAAAAACTGGAGAATATTAAGCGAGAGATGGAAAGATGAAATGTAGATATTTTAGGTCTATGCGAGGTGAGATGGAAGGATAGCGGGAATTACTGGAGTGATAATTATAGAATAATAAACAGCGGCCGGGATATGAAGCAACGAGGGGTTACCATAATACTGAATATAGAAGTAAGAAGAAGCGTAGTCAACATAGAACAAGCAACGGATAGAATATTGCTAGTAGAGATACGTAAAAGCAGAACCGACGAACTTGGTCATTGCTCAGGATGCATGCCACCGAGCAACCATAAAGAGAAAAAATTTAAAGTAATTCAGTTATACAGGAGACAGGGGCTAGTCATCACCAACACTTGGTTTAGACACCACAAAAGGGCATACATTGAAAATGCCAGGGTACTCAGTAAGTTATCAACTAGATTGTATTTTGCTTAAGCACAGCTTCATAAACAGTGCGATTAATTCGCGAAGCTTCCCGAGAACGGATGCGGACTCTGACCACAATTTCGTTTTTATGAAGTTTAGCATCTGTTTCAAAAAGATAAGGCAGGGGCGGCGGGATGGAATTAGAGAAGCGTAAAAAGAGAAAGAAAACTCAAAAGAAAGAAATGTTTTTTATCAAACTTCGCCATTGGTAGAGCAGTGTTATTATGACAATTATTATTAGGTAATCTACCGGTTAAGGTAGGTTTTTGGATGGACACAACTATCAAATAAACATTTTGTGACTCCCCACCTAGCAAACTAATCTATATCAGGTCCCTCTTCATCTCGGTGTACTTCTTTCCTCCCTTCATCCCGTCCAACATCCCTATCCTGTTCCTACCCTTACCTCGCTTGCCCAACATTCTCCCCTCTATTACCCTCTTCAACATTCCACTACCGCTCAATACGCCTTTCATCCATTTTTCCTGCCTCCATAGGATTTCTCTCAACAAACCCCTCTCCTCACCCACCATTTCCAGTACTTCCTCATTTGTTTTCCTTTCGGTCCATTTCACCTTCTCCATTCTTCTCCACACCCACATTTCAAAAGCCTCCAATCTACGTCTATCCTCCTGCTTCAGCGACCACGTTTCCGCGCCGTACATAGCTACGCTCCATATCAGAGTTTTTACGAGTCTTGTCTTAACATCCCTACTCAACGTCCCCGTCATCAACTCCCTCCTCCTTGAGAAAGCCTCCTTGCCTAGCGCAATTCTTCTCCTTACGTCCCTACCACTTTGACCGTATTGGTCCAAAACACTTCCGAGACATGTAAACTGCTCTACCTGCTCTATTCTTTCCCCGCCTATTTTAATATTTAGCTTAGCCTTTTTCTTTCTGGAAAATCGCATAACCTTTGTTTTATTAATATTGATTCTCATCCCATATTTATCGCACTGAACCTCCAATTCACTCAACAATGCTTGCAACCCCTTGGCTGACTGAGCAACTAATGCTTGGTCATCAGCAAACCTAACCGATTTTACGAGTTCCCCTCCGACTTTCATTCCTACCTCCAGTTCTTCCCATGCCTCTTTAATCATTTCCTCTACATATACGTTGAACAGTACCGGTGACAATGGGCAACCCTGCCTAACACCTCTTCCTAACACTGCCCATCCAGACTCTCCGTTCCCCACTCGCACCTGAGCAGTCTGAGACATGTACAGGTTGCGGATCAGTCTCCTGTCCCTCCAATCCATTCCTATTTTCTGCAATACACGCATTAATTTTTCCCAATTCACTCTATCAAACGCTTTTTCGAAATCTACAAAACAGGCAAAAACGTCCTGATTGTATTCTATATTCCTCTCGACTAGTGATCTCATTACTGCAATGGCATCACGCGTACCTCTTCCTTTCCTGAACCCAAACTGATCATCCCCTAAGTAATCATTTGCCTTACTCTCTATCCTTTTGTTGATGATCCTGAGAATAACTTTAGCTGCGTGGGATATCAAACTTATTGTTCTGTAATCCTCACATGACGAAGCCTTTGCCTTTTTTGGAATAGGAACTAACACCGATCTCACAAAATCTTCCGGCCAGATTCCTTCCTCATAGATACTACGAATCAGTCCATATATGGCCTTTTTCCCACCTTTCCCTAACCATTTCAACATTTCTACAGGAATATTGTCCACCCCCACAGCCTTATTTGCTTTCATCTCCTTTAATGCCCTTTCTATTTCATCGTCGAGTATGCCTGGACCTAAGCTATCTTCTTCTACGTCATGTTCCTTTTCTATGTCTAACCTTGTCGGCCTAAGTTCTTTACCATACAGTGTTTCTATATATTCCTTCCATCTCTCTTGGATTTTTCCTGGTTCAACTATTATCTTACCCCATTTATCTTTAACTGTTAGCACAGCTCTTGCCTTCTTACTTCCCGATAATAACTTAACCTTGCTGTATAGAGCACCAATTTCACCCTTCTTCTGTAAACTTTCCATATCCTCGCATTGCGTTTTCCACCATTCTTCTTTTGCTTTATTTGTGGCCCTTCTCAATTTATTGTTTAACTCTTTGTACTTCATTTTGCCTAACTCTGTGTTTACATTTTTCCATCTTCTTCTCTCATCCATCTTTGCAATCATCTCATCCGTTACCCATGGTTTCCTTATCCTTTTCCCGTTAACGGTTCCTATAGTGTCTTTAGCGGCTTCCAATATCCCTTTCTTGATACATTCCCATTTTTCTTCGATAGTACTCAGTTCTTTACCGTCATCCATCATTTTCTCTACAGCCTCCTGATACTCCTTCCTCGTTAATTCATTTACTGCTTCTAAATTCCATTTTTTAGCCCGCCGCCCTTGCCTTATCTTCTTGAAACGAACATTACATTTCATAACAACTAAATTGTGGTCAGAGTCCGCATCCGCTCCTGGGAAACTGTGTGAATTTATCACAATGTTCCTAAACCTGTGCCTAACCATAATATAATCTAACTGATACCTTTCTGAGTCACCTGGCATTTTCCATGTATACCTACGCCTTTTGTGGTGTCTAAACCATGTGTTAGTGATGACTAACCCCTGTCTCCTGCAGAATTCAATTGCTTTCTCCCCGCGTTCATTCCTCGTGCCTAACCCATAGTCCCCCAACTCACCACCATCTCTTCCTTCGCCTACCGTCGCATTCCAATCCCCCATCACTATCAAATGTTTCCCTGCAGGAACACTCGCGATGATATCCTCTAACTCATCATACATCCTATCGACTTCTTCCTCCTTGTGGTTGCTCGGTGGCATGTATACCTGAATAATGACCAAGTTCGTCGGCTCTGCTTTAATCTCTACGAGTAAAATTCTATCTGTCGCTTGCTCTATGTTGACTACGCTTCTTCCTACCCCTTTATTTAAAATTACGGCAACCCCTCGTTGGCTCTCATCCCCGCCGCTGTATATTACTCTATAATTGTCACTCCAGTAATCCCCGCTATCCTTCCATCTCACCTCGCAGAGGCCTAAAACATCTATGTTACCTCTTTCCATCTCTCGCTTAATATTTTCTAATTTGCCTCTCCTCAACATTGTCCTGACGTTCCAGGTTCCTATTCTAACTACTTTCGCCTTCTTCTGAGTCTTCTGTCCTGCTGAAGTTATTCCTTCCCCGCAAGGGTTTCGTGGGATGACGACCGCGGAAGCCTTGCCTCTCCCGCTCCGAATATTATGATTATGACAATATTTACATTATTTTCTGTTACTATTTTACATATACCCTAATTTGTAACATTTGTTATAATAATCTTTGATGATGTTTTCCGTATGTTTGGTATACTTGTTAACGGAAATAATTCGTAGATACAAATGATTATTTTAGCAAAGGACACATATTATGAACACGCGGAATAACACCACGAAACATTAACACACGTGAAATTGCTGACTTCAAACTTTTCCTCCAGACGGCTAAGGAGCGATTGTAGGTTCAATGTATATTATATTATTATTAGGTAATCTACCGTTTAAGGTAGGTTTTTAGATGGACACAACTATCAAATAAATATTTTGTGACTCCCCACCTATCAAACTAATCTATATCAGGTCCCTCTTTATCTCGGTGTACTTCTTTCCTCCCTTCATCCCGTCCAACATCCCTATCCTGTTCCTGCCCTTACCTCGCTTGCCCAACATTCTCCCCTCTATTACCTTCTTCAACATTCCACTACCGCGCAATACGCCTTTCATCCATTTTTCCTGCCTCCATAGGATTTCTCTCAACAAACCCCTCTCCTCACCCACCATCTCCAGTACTTCCTCATTTGTTTTCCTTTCGGTCCATTTCACCTTCTCCATTCTTCTCCACACCCACATTTCAAAAGCCTCCAAGCTACGTCTATCCTCCTGCTTCAGCGGCCACGTTTCCGCGCCGTACAAAGCTACGCTCCATATCAGAGTTTTTACGAGTCTTGTCTTAACATTTCTACTGAACGTCCCCGTCATCAACTCCCTCCTCCTTAAGAAAGCCTCCTTGCCTAGCGCAATTCTTCTCCTTACGTCCCTACCACTTTGACGGTATAGGTCCAAAACACTTCCGAGATATGTAAACTGCTCTACCAATAGTGTCTTTAACGTGACACCATCACCCAATGGCCGCCCCACTGGGGTCAGACGCCATTGCAGCCGCCTAACTGAGGAACAGACGCTGCGCGGACTACCCTTCGTCTGGCTCCTAACCTTCGACCTATCTGGCATGGGTGACCCTTCCAGGAGTAATTATTATTACTCCCGCCAGCACAGCTCTAGGGGTCATCGGAACACACAAGCCCTTCCACCACGACAAGGTTGTAGTCCATGGGAGGGATTATATTATATATATATATAGACAAATATATATATATTTATATATATATACATATATATATATATATATATATATATATATATATATATATATATATATTATAAAAAAATCTCTACAGACACATTTTTATATTCGTGGTGGTCTAGTGGGTAGAGCGTTGGACTACTGGCCAGAAGGGTCCCGGGTTCGATTCCCGGGCGAGGCACTCTGGGCACCTGAAGCTCCACCCAAGCTAGTTGATTTTTCGGGTACCAGGTCTTCCTGGGAAACCATAACCGGCACAGGGAAAGGAACTGGCCCCCCTACCCTGATGTGTGAATATTCACACGCCGTCGGGCTTGGTACATGGGTGAGCTCTACCATCACCTACTAAACTTCGGGTTGATCACTGTGTTTATGGTTTTTTATATAGATATATATATATATGTACATTCACACACACACACATATTTCATTAATTTTTTAGGTTAAGCTACTGATTAAGAAGGTTTTGGATGGATACATAGTTAAAAACGTTAAATTTTCGTCCTATTAGAGAAAAAGAGAAAACCTAACAGCTCAAACCATAATTAATTATTCTTCAATTCCGAGTACATTTTACTTACCTTCATTTTTCCTTAATTCCTCGTTAGACTAGTTGCTATATAAGGTGCAATTATTTGTTATATGGTAACATATGTAATTGCATGAGTGTATAAAGAAAGGATGTAGATATCTCTTTGCATGCGTGTAAATTATATTATTTTTGTGTGAATGTTTGCACCACTGTGGGCATGGGTTTGTATATATGTGTTGGTTTGGAATGCGGTTTTTTTTTCCTTTTTTGGGTGGTGGCCTAACACCCCCCCACCACACGCCCTTGTGGCGGCTTGCGAGGTGTTAGGTAGGTACAGGTGTATATCGTGCGAGACATCCAATGAACAAAAAACTAGAGTCAGGTTGTATTCCATATTTCTTTCTATCAGTGAAGTACGGGATCTTCCATGCTGCTGAGGTTACGTTTGCCTCTCTACTTCTGAACTCAAAACTGATCACTCCTTAAGTAATCATTTGCCCTAATCTCCTACCTCCCTACTATTGATGAGTCGAAGTACCACCGTTCGTGTAGTTTTGCTTGAGGTTTTCAATAGTACTTAAAAGCATACAAGGTCTCCTTGTGAGCTCAGAAGATAATGACTCATGTGTATAATCGAAGAGAAAATTAACGCACCGCAGGTGTGCATCGTTTCACCATGGATAGTATTCAATCGTCGAAACGTCAGCTGAGATCATCTGTGCCTAAAGGTCTAGTTAATTAGCAAAAGGCTGAATTATTCAAATTAGTAAAAGGTCAATTTTGAGCAAATAGAAGGATGATTTGAAAAAAACTTCACGTTGAGAATAGCCTACTTTTAATGAAGTTCAAGTATAGGATTTCCATTTTGTCTTACCCGACGGCTGGGATACCGAATAAATTGTTTGACAAGCTGCACCGAAGTTTGAATCGAAAAACTCTGAAATTATCATCAAAATTCAATTTTGACAAATTATGCAACCTTCCGAATCTTATTTATTCCTGTTAATTAGGCTTGCCGTTAATCCATGATGATTACTTGTACGGTAGTCTTAGCATTCTATCAAAGATAAAGATTATATACCCGTATGTTGACAATACTTTTGTATAATTTATTAAATAAGTTTTCAGCTTTCTACTCGAATTTATGATCTTATTATATTCATTAATAGTTTCCTCATGCATTCATATTTCTTCGATTTCATGGTTTTTGTCGATTGTTTCCAGAGTATTTCCAAGATTTTTTCAATTTACTCTTTTATATTCATACACAATGGTCATCGGAAAGCCAAACCCTTTCTACCACATCAGGGTCGTAGTCCATGGGCAATCCTCCTTCATTGACCTTCAAATTAGTAGGTGGTTGGTGCAATGTTGATGGCAATCAAGCCTGGTGTACATAGTATTATTTGCTATGAGATCGATCCAGAGGACGCTCCCGTGATCTAACATAGTAGATTTTTACGTTTTGTGGGTATTAGAACAATGGTATCAAGGAATTACATCTAAGTATTGATCACAGAATTTCTTTATTAACATTTTCAATTTACACCTTTCTTTCAAAATATGACTTAGATATGGTAACATCTGAGGACGGAATTTTTAAATTTATTTATAACGATCAGGTTGATTACAAATTTCTAATTAGTATTTTCGACTGTACAAATTTCAGTAATGATAGCATCGGATAATAATTGTTTGGTGATTTTTGTAATCAGTAGTTCTCATATCATTTATTTTATTATTAAAGTGTATTTGAGCGTAGGATTGATGACATAATTTATATGGTTATGAGATGAAAGGTACACAAATACCGAATTGAAACAGTTTTTAACTTCTCTTGTAATACTGGAAGTGACATTATGATTTCGACTCACACTAATTTAAAGTGAAAAGGCTTTATAAGGGTTTCTGACTAAATTCACATGCAGTAATTCTTAATGATGGAGAGCTTATTCGGAGTTAGTGGTGAAATCCAGAATGTTGGTTGTGGGTGGCGACTCCAGATCTGTGCACCACAGCGTTGAATCCGTTGTGTTTATCGGCGGTGTACTCGACAGTGCGCACGGTACCGTCCGCTTCGTGAAGGCTGTAAGTACCCTTCACGACATCTCCGTCTCTCTCTTCCCATTGGTTCTTGATATCTCCGGTGTGTGGATCATTCACTCCATAGTTGAACTGGTATTTTGGGTAGGCCTTAAAAATGAAACATAAATGACACATTTGAGAAAACTCAGTGATATTAATTATTAAAGACGTTAATTCTCTTAGTTTATTTTTGAATCCCCAAAGTCTTTTGGACCCCATTGGAGTTGAAGCGTCTAAACGGACCCTGATGTGTTTTCTCTTAAGTGTAATCTTGTGTTCTGTTTGGAATTCCTATGAATTACCACTTAAATAGTTGCGAGTACCCGGATTACTCATAGGTTTTAATGGTTCCTCGGACTACGTACTAAGGTGAGCTCTTAGTTTCCGCTAATATGGCAACAATCTCTGTAGATCCCACACAACATATTAAAGTAACACATTCGCTAGACCTGTGTACTTTCTATCTCTCCTATCTTAAAAATTTCCACAGAAAATTCAGTAATAATCTACAGAAATAAGTGCTGATTCTATTGGTACTTTAAATGTCTTTCCATGATTGTGGAGATGAAAATTGGTTCTATAGCCCTCTTCAGTTGGCTGGTTATATTCGTTTAAGTTTAATACTGTGGGAAAAAATATTCCTTGGTTTTTCCTGATGGCCTATCCTAAATGCTAGAATCATTATTTAGTATCGATACATATTATTCTAATATTGATAATAAATTAATTGAATATTGAATAACTAATTGGATCGATCAGTAATACATTTCCAACGTCGTAAAGACAAGCAACTTCATCAAAGAATCTCTTTCATTATAGTGCTGAAAATGTTTAGAATAAAGAGTAAGTGCATATAATGGGATAAATATTTTATTTTCAAATTAGTTGGCCTAGTTGAAATTTCATATCCGATGAAAATGCTTTTTTATTGAACTACTGATTCCTGTTAAACTTTGTTTGTGCAACTATAAACATTATGAAATGTGAAATAGGATTTGAGATGCGTTTTATTGCATTTGTCATAAAAATCGGGTATATATCTAAGAAAATAATGATGTTTATAATATTATATATTAACTGTTATACATAATGTTAGTGATTATGCATAATGTAGGGCGTACCAAGAGTAAAAACCATGGCAATAAATGTGCAAATACCGTATTTTCCATTAATAAAAGTACTTACGTGATAGTCAATTGCGTGCCCATGCCCTTCACCGCCGTAACCTGCAGCAAATCCTGGGTAAGGGAAAGCGTTGCAAATGGCTGTTGCAGTGGCAATGACCGCAATGACAGCGAGGATCTGAACAATGGGAAGAGAGAAAGCGTGATTAGTCTCTTTTCACAAATGAAGACGATCATTCGTTCTAGTGAATGATGATAGTTCATCTGCAGTTAGGTTTTAAGCATCTGTAAAAGTTAACCACGATTTTTCTTGATGAGATAAAACTTTGTCATAATTTTATACGATCTGATTTTACTATCCCTCTTTTGAAACGTATAATGCGGATTATTATGTCTAAACCTACGCATTCAATGCATTCTGAAAAATGTAATTAAACTATGACTAATCAGCTATGTATTTTTTTTACAGATTTCTTAATTGAATAAATGTTATGGATAAAACTGGTTGTTTCTCCGAAAGTTTAAAACTCGTTAGTCATATAATCATGAATCATTATCTCACGTATTAATGAGGATATATTTCTAGGGTCCTAGGAAAGTGCCTATATCAGCAAATTTTACCTTTATTGCCTCTAACCGACGTATTTTGGCAGTGAGTAAATTTATATAACACGAAAAAATGAGAAAACCTTTCATTTACGGTGCATATTAATACTTTGTCAAAGTTTCAATGATTCCAAGATATATCCAAGTTCATTCAACGCTTCAACGAACTCCGTGCTAGGAAGAATTCAATATTCCGCTTGGGCACCACCTAGTTCGGCTGCAATTCAGTTTACACTGCAAATATCCTCACTCCCATACCAGAATATGTGACACCTATCTATGTTATCCAAAGATTTGCGATGTAACGATTACTCCTTGGTAGATGGATCACCTTTGTGGAAGCCATTTCAGTAGGTTCTCCGGAGTGCGTGGCGGCTCTTGGGCACTGGGTTCTTACACGAGCAATTGCTGTATCACTTGTGATGCTTCTGTGGATTCCGCAGCCTTTTTATATTTCCCAACAGAAGTGTAACACTCTGGGTGTCCTCACTCACTTCCCTGGCGTGCTATCTATTCGCGCAAGGGTGAAACGGACATGAGGGTAGGGGTAACTATGGGATCGGAACCGAGAAGGGTTGGGGAATTGAAGAAATGATTGCCAGATGGACGCTTACTGCCCATGGGTCTTCTTCTTGATGGGAGAAAGGAGAGTTCCCTGATGGAGGAAACTTTGCGAAATATAGAAAAATGAGAGTGATTTCACGCTGCAATAATCTTCGCTCCTTTGATACGCCCTTTTGAGACTTATGTCTGGCGATTTTCACTTTCAAAGGTCTCCTTAGAAATCGGAAGCACTCCACTGGAATCTCGTATCCATTATATCGTAACGATTTGTTTTTTTTCAGGAAGCTCTAAAATGTGAATTTCTTAAACTTTATCTTCGGCTTTGACGGTGGTCATTAACTCTTATATGGGAAGAAGAATTGGATGTATCGTAATTCTGCGTCCGCAACAGTAGTGGAACAATAGAGCCAATTATGGTTTTCACCTGCGATAATTACTTGGAAAGACTCGATGCTAAGGACTCGTGTTGAAGCGAGATTAGTAGCATAAATGTTTTGAGACATTTCAGAAATATTTTTTTGCCATTCATTGGTCTACTTCTGTCGCAAATGTTGGTTATTATGCGATGGTGTTTATTGAGTACATTTCCATCACTGGTTTCCCATTGATAGCAAGAAGGATATATTTGTAGTGAAAATATGGATAGTTTTGCTTAATTTATAGGGTTTTTTTGGTCTGGGTCTAGCATACAAAAAGGTTGATGCAACGGACGTGGATTCCAATATTGGCATGGATAGCGGCTTCACACGACTCCTTCCATTCTCTCCGAGAACGATAGAATCAAACTAACCTGTGATCATGTCAATGTAATAAGAATAATGCCAGTGGTTTTGCTGGCATTAAAATTCACCCATTTGTAACATTAAATGTTGTTAGTTCATTTAAATTACTTGGTGTGTTTTTCTTGTGTAAATAACTACTTTTATTCGTGAAAACATAGTTAAACATTAAAATCCCACACTTAACATATTTTGCCTTTTAACCGATTAATATAGATTTTCGAAACCTTAACTGAATTGCCTTCCATAGTTTATGCACTACCATTGTAAATAATTTTAATATCCAATTTTGTAATATTGGGCCAATCCCTGATTGCTATTTTCGGGTGTTAGATAGAAAATATTCGATCCTTTATCCAATATTTTCGATTCTCTTCTGAGAAAAGGTAAAGGGACCATCGGGAGGGTCTCAGGGGATTGTAATGGGGTCCCTACAATCATTGAAATATAGTAACGACCTAAGTTACCTCATTAGCAGCAACCTTACGCTATATGCCCGCAACACGGTGATTTGCTGAGAAAAAAGGATTCAAGAGGATTACGGGCTACTCTTTAGCGATTTAGCATTGTGGTGTAAGGAATTGGGGGTTAAAATGAAATATCAGAAAATTTATAGCACTGAGGTTTTAAATAAAAAATCATGACGTAAAATTAAAATAGACACTGAAGTAAATTCTTTCGTGATGTTTCCTCATCAGGAGAATATCCAGATCAGCCATAAAGAAGCAAAGTTTCATTAGGCGGACAGTAATGAAAAGATAAGTGAGAGGTGTTGCCTCACTTCAGTAAATACACATTCGGAATAGACGGCAAGCATTTGATATCTATGGGAGACGACAAAAAGAAAGGAATTAGAATTGATTCAGAAGAAATCCCTTAATTTGTTGAATATTTCTACACGAAAAGAGTAAGCGTGACGGGTATGGTGGATGAATTAGGTTGGGAGCCTCTTGATTCTCGAAGAGAGGAAGCGATATTTAGGCTTTTAGAAAGGTACAGGATATCTGAGTTTTCCTGCGACACGGACGGAATTATTATGGCATCAAATTAATTTGGTATATTCAACCAACGAGATAAAATTTGAGAGAAAGACCCCGTTACAGATTCAAGTACTCGTTTTTGCCTCGCAGGTGCGCAATCATAACAAAATCGAAAACGAAATAGCCGAGGCAGTAAACTTGATTGCCAATAGGTTTGTCTAAAGGAGGGGGAGTAAAAACAAAGTTACAAGAAAGGGGATGATAGGGAACACACACTAGGTCACATGGGTGTGTTTGGGAAATAGTGACCTACGTTAGTTCAATCACACACCAACAATGCAAAATTCTAACCATCACTAAGGTGTGTTAAGGAATAGCAGTTACTCTCGTGAATCGCATTCACACACACTCACGGTTTGTAAGGAAATCCCCTATTTCAAGGACATGTTGTGCTCACATAGGAATGAAAAACAAATTGAAATCAGAAAAGAAAAAGGTCCAAGTTCACGTACGAAGTCACTCAATTATTCGGGTGTGTTAAACCTTTGTGAATTGCACTCATTCATTCAGGGTTTACAAGGATTCCTCCCATCCCAGTGACCCGTCAATCACACAGAAATAACAAAACGAAGCAGAAAGGACTTACGGGAACGCTCAATCACTCCGGTGTGTTAGACCTTTGTGAAGTGTACCCACTCACTTGTTCAGAGCTTACGAGGATTCCTCCTATGCCAGGGACCCGTTATCACACAAAAAATAAAACGGATGGACACGAGTTCTCGCTCATTCGCCAACCACTCTTAAGTGTTCAGACACTGGGACCTTTGCGAATTACACGTACTCACACTTTCAGGGTTTACAAGGATTTCTCCTATTGGCAGACTAGGAATCATGCTAAACACTGAACGAATGAGTGAGTGCGATTCACAAAGGTCTGACAAACCGGGGTGATAGAGGGACTGCGAGCGTGAACTTGGGCCTATCTTTTTTTTTATTTTTATTTCAATTTATTTTTCATTCATGTATGGGTACAAGGCTACGTCATGTGAGGACTACAGAACAATAAGTTTGATATCCCATGCAGTTTGATATCCCCGAGTAAGGCAAATGATTACTTAGGGGATGATCAGTTTGGGTTTAGGAAGGAGAGAGGTACCCATGATGCCATTGCAATAATGAGATTACTAATCGAGAGGAATATAGAATACAATCAGGACGTATTTACCTGTTTTGTACATTTCGAAAAAGCGTTTGATAAAGTGAATTGGGAAAAACAGATGCTTATATTGCAGAAAATAGGATTATATTGGAGGGACATGAGACTAATTCGCAACATGTACGTGTTTCAGACTGCTCGGGTGCGAGTGGGGGATGGAGAGTCCAGATGGGCAGTGTTAGGAAGAGGTTTAAAGCAGGGTTGCCCATTATTACCGGTGTTGTTCAACGTATATATGGATTAAATGATTAAAGAGGCATGGGAATAACTGGAGGTGAGAGTAAAAGTCCGAGGGGAATTCATAAAATCAGTTAGGTTTGCGGATGACCAGGCTTTGGTTTGTCAGTCGGTCGGGGTTGCAAGCATTGCTGAGTGAATTGAAAATTCAGTGCAATGGATATGGGATGTGAATCAATATTAATTAAGACTCGTAAAAACCTTTATATGGAGCGTAGCGTTCGGTGCGGAAACGTGGTCACTGAAGCAGACGTAGATTGGAGGCTTTTGAAATGTGGGTGTGGAGAAGAATGGAGAAGGTGAAATGGACCGAAAGGAAAACAAATGAGGAAGTACTAGAGATGGTGGGTGAGGAGAGGGGTTTGTTGAGAGAAATCCTATGGAGGCAGGAAAATTGGATGGAAGGCGTATTGAGCGGCAGTGGGGTGTTGAAGAAGGTAAAAGAGGGGAGAATGCTAGGCAAACGAGGAAAGGGCAGGAACAGGATAGGGATGTTGGACGGGATGAAGGGAGGGAAGAAGTACACAGAGATGAAGAGAGGCCTGATGTAGAGTATGTTGCTCAATTGTGTTTTGCTTGGAGTCTGCAAGATATTTATTTGATAGTTGTGTCCATCCAAAAACCTACCTTAACCGGTAGATTACCTTATAATAATATGGATATAACGTGTCCCCGGAATAGGAGATTTCCTTGGAAACCTTGAATGTGTGTGAATGTGATTCACGAGAGTGATTTTTATTCCTTAACACGCATTAGTGATGGATTGGTTACAAGTTTTTTTTTCCTTTTTTATTGATTGAGCACGATTGGTGTGTGATTAAGGTAACGTGAGTCACTATTTCCCAAACACACCCAAGAGACCTAGTGTCTGTTTCCTATCATCCCCTCACTTGTAACTTGTAACTTTGTTTTTACCTCTCCCCACCTGAGACAAACTTTGTGCCAATCAAGTTTATGGTCTCTGCTATTTCGTTTTCTATTGATTCATGATCGTAGTAAAGTTCATTTTAAATTTACAAAATTGAAACCGAACACCCTAAAATTTATACTTATTTTATTACATAGTATCCCAAAAGCCACCGCAAGGGCGAGTGGTATGGGGTACTTAGACATCAGACTACTTTTGGGCCAAAATAATTTTTTACCTAGAACGGTCGGTCAACATTATATTGATTCCTTCTCTTCACTGGGAAAAAGAGTAGATTAAATCCATCTGTTCTGCGCTTAGTCTCTCGAAATTTACTGACATACTCTCTCCCAACGTAGCACAATGGGGCTAATAATACATTTTTAACATCATTGCTAAAGACACCTCCTTCCAATATATGCAAGATATTTAATCTCCAATTTAACCTTCGCTCCGTAATTGATTTCCAACCTATTTCTTCAAATAATGTTGATACGCTACTTAGTTCGTCGTAACAACGTTTTATAAATGTAGCTACTCAAAGCTGCATATAATCCAATGCGGCAATCAATGCAACTTCATGAGGGTCCCATAACCAAACGAATCTAACGCGCGAAAGTTGACACTTCTCTTGTTAGCAATAACATCAATAACATTTCTATTGGGCTTGGTGGAAGTGTATCGTCTATATTAATAAATACCAACCTACCTTATATTTTTGGTATCAGTGAGAATAGGAAATGAACTTTATTCATTTGCTAAAAATTTGAAAAAGGAATCATAGACACGTGATAATATAAATTGACGTTTCGCGGGAAATTTAATTACAAATGCAATATGTCTGGCGTATTTATTTATACATTATTTTCAATACGCAGAAGTATATCCTGCATGACAAGGCATTTTGTTAACTTTTTGTTCCTATACTAGTGTAATGAATGCTTACATGCCTTTAAGAATCCAATTCTCCTTCTTAAATATATTTCCTCACCTTTGAACTCATATCGAGAAACTCGGGGAAAGTTTTTTCCTGTTGTATTTCTCAAAACGAACATATTAAATCAATTTAATTGCTTCAAATAAGTAAAAATATTTTTCAATGAAATTTAGGGTGCTAATTCAATATTTAGCTAATGCACTAAGGAGAAGAAAGTACGATACATTCAATTCCCTGAGTTAAATTTACAATTTCCTCGACGAAGGTGAGCCTATTCGTCTGAAAAACATATATTTAATAAAATAACTTGATTCTGGAGGATGAAATTTAACGTCACAATCTTGTTAAGAAATAAGATAAAGCCTTTATTTTACCATTACACAAGTGAATAATTTCTTAGTTTTATTATGTAAATAGTCTTTTATCTGTGAAATTAAATATATCATTCACAATATACCATTTACAGGAATATATATATATATATATATATATATATATATATATATATATATATTAACCATAAACACAATAATCAACCCGAAGGTCGGTTTAGTAGGTGATGGTAGAGCTCACCCATGTACCAAGCTCGACGGTGTGTGAACATTCACACATCAGCGTAGGGGGGCCAGTTCCTTTCCCTGTACCGCTTATGGTTTCCCAGAAAGATCTGGTACCCGAAAAATAAACTAGCTTGGGTTGAGCTGCAGGTGCCCAGAGTGCCTCGCCCGGGAATCGAACCCGGGACCCTCCGGTCAGTAGTCCAAATGCTCTACCCACTGGACCACCGCGACCCATATAAAAAAATTATATATCGTTTAATTTCAGATCCCCTCTTTAAGTATTTGAATAGTAAACACAAAGGTAGGCTTTGGAAGTTAAATATTTTTCTAATCTGTCTAAAAACATTTCAGCCTTCATTAGCCACGAATCTCACACACTTAAGTCTTTTAATGGTTATATGTTATGGCAACTACTCGATGTTTTTGTTCACTAAGGAAGGTGCTTCTTTAAATGTTTTAATTACTACTTCGAAATCAACCAAGGGATTTAGTGCATAATTTTCTGGATAGAATATACTGAGAGTCACACTCGATATTACCGCCAAAGGTTTGTCGAATCCATGTTTAAACACTATAAAACCACAGAATATACGTATTTCCGAAATTATTAGAGACATCCTTGTAACCTTTCACCAGCGTTGCAAATGTAATGAATAAAATTCCACACAGACTTCTTGAACGTTGTAAAAGGCATATAGAATCATGCAATGCCTACCCAGGCATCCCATGCAAATATTATCAATTTAATAGCTTATTTGCTACACGATGAAATTTCTTCCATTTGTGAAATTCTGTTTCTTAGTACTTCGACGGTTCAATGATCGTTCCAATTGTTTTTTGGAAAGTCATGTTTATCAGGTTTCTCTTATGAGATGTAATTTTTTCAAGATTTTTAGTTTTTTCAGATAAGTTTATTTTTACTGAGGTTAATTGTCTCTCTTATTTTCAGTTTGAAATTGACAACTATTCCTCTGTCATAATTTTAACTACAACAACTCGTATGTGAGTCCTAGAATCTTCGAAATGTTTTGTATCCAAACGCTAATTTTTGTATGAGCATTATTTAAATTTAGTGATTAATTCCACTTGACAGACTGTTGCAAATAAGAGTAAATAAAATTGTAATGTAATGTAATGTAAATATTTTTATTCATACAAATTAATCTTACAAACTAATGGAGCTTCTCAAAGATATTTTTTAATTAATTTAGTCTGGGAGTATTATTGTCACCTACGGAATTTGTACTCAGTAATATGAGAAGCAATTTCAATCATTTAAATTTTGGAATTAGGTAAATGGATGCGTTTGGGTAATAAATTAATTAGGGAAACAAACTGTGAAAGAAAATAATCAGAAAGATTCAATTTCATTTATTTGACATTTTATTAGCTTTAACAAATATGTATAGCATCATATATTAACATCACTGGAAATTTTATTTTTTGGAACATGGTATCAATATGCGTTATAATCAAACAACTAGCGTGCCATTATCCGTATTACTGATTGTGATAACTAAGTGCGATGTTTCCTAAGTATATTGTTTTCCTTCAAACTGAAAAATAAATAATTCAATTTCTCAAATAACTCTGACAATCAAATAAATAGTGAAATGTAGCCTCCATATTTTAATTTTCATTTTACAAGGCATGCTTTAAATCCGAAAACCTACCTAAACCTTACAAAACTAGAAATATAAGCTTTGATTTTCGAAAATTATTTTTATTTTTTCAACCAATGGCATTCTTTGTACGTTTAATGAATAATATTGTCCTAAATATTGGAATATCTACCTTTTATTTTGCTTGAATTTCGTTGCTAAGTATTACTATACACATTTTCTAATTGCGGATTTATAGCGCTAAAATTAATAACCACAAACCTATGGCGTTGAGCTAGATTTTTATCTCATTTTGTACGTGTACAATGTAAGAATATCGCGTAAACCTTGTCAACATCAGTCACAGCAAATTCCAATAATTTTTTATCCAAATCTTTTGGCAGCCCCACCATCATTGACTACGAATAATATTTCATAATACTAGACCAACGGACTTGACTTGAGTTCGATTGTACCTATTACGTCCAAAATATGATATTAGAAAGAACTTTTTAACAATTTGACAATTTGAGTGGTAAACTATTCCTGCTTAATGAATTTTATAGTCATAATGTATCAGTAAAAGCTTGTTTCCCTAATAGAATCCCCCTTACGAGTTATGCTGATTTCTCTAGGCCCGGTAGTGAAAATGAATGATATCGTTACCTTTTATAATGTAGTCTCTACCTTCTCATGGACTTACAGGAAGTGATAAATAAGCCATCTATCTGCACTGAAAAAGACATTCGCTTGTCGGTTTGATTTCCTATCACGTTATGGATTGAAAATTGGCTAAATTACTTTAATATGGATCTTTATAAATGTATACAAGACATTTTATGTCCTCAGTTTAACTAAAAGATTATGAGTCTTACATGGTCAACAAAGAATGTGGAATATAAAAAATAATTCAAATCATGTTAACCCGCCGATAAACTTATTTAAATCTGAATTGATTGCTCTCGTGTCAGGTCATCTATTTTCCTAATCACATTCCTTATCTATACATCAGAACACTGTACATCGGATACAGCCTCACCATCAGACTTGTCTTCATTTCCTACAATTAACAATGGTAAAAATTAGGAACAAAATATATGATGACTCAGCGGCATCTCGTATTAGTTAGTGCTTGTATCCGGAATAACCATGTTGAGCTGTTCCTGATCTGTGAACCACCGCATTAAAACCGTTATGTTTATCCGCCGTGTATTCAACAATTCTGATCGTGCCGTCTGCTTCGTGTAGACTGTAGCTTCCCTTCACCACTCCTCCATCTCTTTCCTCCCAGTGATTCTTAATATCTCCGGTGTGTGGATCGTTGACTCCATAGTTGTACTGGTATTTGGGGTATGCCTAAAATAAGGAAGTATGAAATGTGCAAACCTGTTAGTTGAAAGATTTCATGAATGTTTTAAATTCTTGAGAAAACCTTTATAGTTTACAAGACCCTTATAAACATGGTGACCCTTTAGGATGATTAATCTTATAGCTAAACTTGTTTAAAATAAAAATCTAAATTTGGATTTGAATCCAACTGGAGTCATATTTGGTAGGATTTAATAATAAATTATGTTTCAAGAATTGAACTAATTGTAAGTAGCGTTAAGTTTCATAATTTGCTTAACCATCGCTATCAATGAATGCATTGCCATTGAGTATGAATTACCATAACAGTAATACCGTCATATTCAGACTTAGCCGAAAAAATAGAAAGTAAAAAGGGAATGTAATGCAGGCTTGAATACTCGTTCTAAATTTTTAATTTCATGAAAAATATGTGCCTTTTCATGCAATTTTTGTAGAAGACATTTGTTAACAAAAGTAGATTTCTATGAGACAATAAAATATTTATTTAATTATATTCAGCTATTTCTAATGGGTTCCAAATTAAATTATCCTTATTACGTATATGAAACCAAACGGCACTTAGTTACACTAATGCCGATTTTGAAGAATAGGATAGATAATAAAAGAAATTAAGTTAGTTGATACACATTCTACTGCACTTTTCAGTAAGTTCTCAATGCTTATATAGAGTCTTCGGGGTCCATTAAACGTTGTAATGAAGTCATCGACATTCCTTTTGTTTAATTTTGTGTAATCCTACATTTACTTATTTACAACACACACCTTCATTTTATATTTTATTGGTTAAACTATTGTGTCAAAATTACGAATTAGCGTACATAATAGTCAATGGTGTGACCGTCACCCGAATCTCCATGTCCCCCTTGAGAGACTCCGACGAAGCCGGGATAAGAACTCGCCGAGTTAATGGTTACGATTACCACTGCCACGCAAAGTGCAATCTGAAAATAGAAATGTGTTTTAAACTAATTTTAGAGGTGTGGAACAAAAATGACATAAATATTATAATTTCCAAGTCTTTTATGAAATTTTTCTGAACAATATTCGACCATAATTTATCACTTCCTGTTTTAAGAACACCTATTAAATATTGCAAAATCTCTTCAGAAAAGATTCCTGGAGCGATGTACGATTTCCTTTCCGGGCACAAAAAATGTAGAAAATTAGAGTTTCTTTTAAAATGATAATTGTATGAAGATAATGATTAATAATATATATTGTTGATCTTACTGTTGATAAATACTGTTTCTGGCAGCCTAGTGAAATAGCTCTTGAATCAACCCCAATTTTGCGGATTTCTTTGGTCTACTTAATTGCCAACCAAAGCTGTTTTGAATAATTAGTTTTGGTAAACGGTACAAAAATGAGCTGAATTAAAACGCTCTATCGCAGATTTCAGCTGGGTTGATATTTCTACATGCATTGATGTACCCGATTATGTTTCTATGGATTACTGCTCCAGCCTTGCGTAGAGCGTTGATGGTCGCTCAGTATTATTCTCTCGAACTATGTCTCTTTGTATTCCTCCTCCTATTTCATATCGTTGAGCACTATAATTCCACGAAACATGTTTTAGGTATTTATCTATAGCATTTTATACTTTATACTCGTATCTATAATTAGGATTTTGAATTTAATTAGGGGAAACCCATGGTAAGAAATGAAATCAGTCCTGCCAGTATTTGAACCCCAAGCACTGCTGAAATAAATGCTTAGTTTCCACTTCATTAAGGTATAAAATGGCTTTCGTGTCAGGCGGGGTTTATTCACGGAACAAATATGCCGAGTAAATTTCATTGAAGCATCTCAAAGAGGAAAGAGCCGAGCAAAGTAACGTTTTATACGGAAATTATCTTCTTCGTGTCTGTAAACGATGGAGTGGTAGAGTTAGCTAATGACTCATTCCCATCTCGTTCTATCTATCGCTCGTGCGGAGAAACCGCCCGGTTCCTTATCTCCCACGCGCCCTCTTTTATAAACCGGAACGGAATTCACGTAACACGCGTGCTATTTTGTGCTGTAATAATCTCTCGGCATCCTGTCGTGACGTAATGTTCGTTCAAAAGCCGGCCTGACCGGTATTCTCTGACTGCTAACAGACTGGCTCTAACAGACGTCTGAGAAGATAAAAAAAATAACCACGAAAATATCGTCAATGATCCAAAATTCTGAAAAAGAGATTTGGACACAGTTCCACTCTGATAACAAACCTTGAAGGACCCCATTTTTCTCTCCCGTGTCTTCAAAACGCTGCCTTATTCCAAAATGTAAACACGCTGTAGTCCGTTGTCGACCAGTTTCTCCAACCAGGAGTGTCTTAAACTTTTTTGAATGGACGTCGGATTCTAGCTGTCTCGTTCTTCCGAATGCGGGTTTCTTTATGGAAGTACTTCACTGCACGATAGATCGTCACTGAAAGACATGCTCCTCCACTCCCTCCGTGATCTTATATAGTACAATGGGCAAACGCAACGGTCACTTCACGGCCGGAAGGATTCCACGTTCGAAAAGTGTCTCTTCATTAGGCGCTCCGCGGAGGGTGAAAATTGACCAAGGCGGGGAATGAGAGGGTAGAAGAGGTGGGGCGTTTGTTTTCCCTCATGTTTTTTTCTTCACTCCTTTCCAAAATTAAAGCCCATTTGAGAGAATCACCGTCGTAACGGATGGGATTAGCCTGAGTGGGAAGTGGGGTGGGGTTCGGAAGGGAAGAGAGGTGTCTCCCAAGACTTCCCATACGACTCGTGTCGGTTGTCGGTGGGGGGCGGGGGCCATGGGCGGTCACGAGCATGAGAAAGTCCAGGACTGGCCATTCCTTCGTGGGAGGGGGGTTGTGACGGCGGTAAAAAGTGAGAGTTCCGTGCCCCGCTCGTCCATCAGCTTCCTCGTCCACGGCCTTCTATTTCCATGCAGTTCAATCAAGGGGGAGAGCCAAAAGGGTTCCCTTAGGTTTGGTCTGGAGGACCATTCTTTGATGCAGCAATACGATTTGCTCGCTTTTAAATGAATTCTGTTTCATGTACGATCGGCGTAAAGCCCATATTTCACTATAAATGGTTTATGTAATTTTTATCATTCTTGCTGAAATCGTCTTCTGTTTACCCTGGATCGTGTTGGGATTGGGTTGACGGAAGTTTTCCTTTAAAACTCAGCGGGAAAAAGTTTTTATTCCATTTTTTTCAAAAGTTTTGAAAACTCCATTTCAATGTAATGTGAAAGATTGGTATTTAGATCTGAATGGGAAACACAGTTAGAGGTTTGCACACACACCCACAAGGTTTGTGATGGCGACATTCTATAAAAATACACATATTACAATAAAGGTCTTTAGTCAGTAAATATTGCAGGCATAGTGTTGCCATTTTTAACATCACTAATACGAGTCCTCTCACGCTCTGTGTTAATTGTTTTTTCAAATCCGTTAATTTAAATTTTATTTAAGTCATATTATCCCGTTGATTACGTGGATCTCTGGATTTAATATGGCTATTATTTGAGATATAATGTGTGAGGAGTGGAAAAGTGACCTACATAATCTGAATTTTCCTAAAAAAAAGAGTCAAATCTTTTTGATGTAAAGGTGATGCTATCAATGAATGACGCTAATAAGAGGCAAAGAAGAAATATATAGATTGGACACACAGATAGCCACTATGGATTGATTAGGAATATAAAAGGAGGAAAAATGTAAGGGAAGATACCATGAGGAAGACCGAGAGACGTACATAGGACAAATTAAGGACGTAAAACAGAGTTGTTAGGGATTGAGGGAATTGACATTGAATAGAGTAGAATATGTGTGTGTGTATATATATCTATATATATATATATATATATATATATATATATATACACAATATATATATATACATGTATATATATATATATATATATATATATATATATATATATACAGGGTTCGTCCGGAAAATAAGTGTATTGAGCTCAGGAAAAAAAAATTTATTGCACTTTTACATATCTTAAGCTAATATTCCTCAAAATAGGACCCTTGTGAGTCGATACACTTGTTCTAGCGGCGTTCCCATTCCTGGAACGCTCCCGCGAAGGCATCATCGGGAACCTCTCGAAGACACGTCGTCACGGCCTCTTTGACGGCGTCCAAAGTCCCGTATCGTGTTCCTTTCAAACTCCTCTTTATCTTCGGGAACAGAAAGAAGTCTCTAGACGTTCTCTAAAAATATGGATCATTTTTGCAGTGATCCGCAAGTTGTGTCGCGATTTCCAAACGATTGAGTCTTTGATCATCACTGAGCACTTTCGGCACCAACTTTGCACAAATTTTTCGCATTTGTAATCGGTCCCTAATAATCTCGTGTACTATTGTTTTGGCACATTATTATTATTATTATTAAAATGTACATGTGTAAATAGACAAATGTCAGGTGTCAATGAGTAGTGTGGTGTCAATGAGGTGTCAATAAGTGTTGTGACAAGTGTCAAATGACACACTTCCCAAGTGTTACAATAAACTTGCCTTGGAAAAATAACATGGTTTCTGAAATACAATCAACATCACAAAAGATAATAAATAAAATCAGTCATAAAAAAGAAAAAAATGCACTTTAAGGAAATTTCCAAACACCAATCTGTAGTACATAAAAAAAAGAAAATCCCCATTTCATTAAAATTTGTTTCCCAATCAACAAGAAAAAAAATTAAGCTGTTACATTTAATTTTATACAACACATCAATCAAATTATTACAGAAGTTGTTTACATCTTTTCTTAAAAGTTTGGACTCTGTTAGGAAAGGGCTTAAAAATGTTTGCAGGTAAATTGTTCCAATCAACAATTGTTTTATTTAGAAAAGAAAAATTATTTTATTCGTTCTTTGTGCCCGGCATTTTACCTTAAATTTGTGGTCATTTCTCCCTATAAAATTCGGGTTCCCCGCCTCTTTCCTTAGATCTGCCCAAGCCTTCTCCCCATTCAGAATGCGGAACAATCCACAAAGTCTGCTTACTTTCCTTCTAGTTTGTAAAGGGGTTCCCATCCCAGCGTTTTTAGCATGTCAGACACACTATCCATCCTCCTATGCTTCCCCAGTACATATCGGGCAGCCTTTCTTTGCACCTTTTCTAGTTTTTTTGATTTGTCCTTCTTCATGAGGGTCCCATACTAGAGAAGCGTACTCAAAAATTGGTCTTACCAGGGTCTGATACGCCTTCTCCTTAGATGCTTTAATGCTCCCTTTGAGGTTTCTCATGACCCAATGAAGAGTTTTCAAAGCTTTCTTAAAAATGTAATCCACATTTAGCCCCCACCCTAAATCCTTGGTTAAATATACACCTAAGTATTTGCAACTATCACTTCTAGGAATGACATTTTCTGAGAATGTATATTCCCTATTGTTTCCATTTACCTTGTTACTAAAGGTGATGGATTTGCATTTGCTAACATTAATATCCATCCCATTATTTGTCACTCACTCCGCCATTTTATTAATGTCCCTTTGAAGTATGTCGCGGGCTCTGTCATTTTCTATTTTCCTATAAATGATAAGTCGTATGCAAAAAGTCTTATCTGAGAAATAATATCTACTGGGAGATCATTTATATATATTAAAAACAAGAGCGGGCCAAGTACGCTTCCTTGTGGGACACCCGATGTTACCCTTGTCTTTTCAGAATACACTTCTCCTAATTTGACCCTTTGTGATCGACCTTCCATGAAATTTTTGACCCACGAGATTACTCTTCCATCAGTGTGCAGTGACAATTGGCCCATCTTTAGCACTAAGAGATCGTGGTCAACTTTGTCAAAGGCTTTTGACAGATCGACTATTATACCATCCACTTCTATTCCCGCATCCATAGAGTCAAGCATTTCATGGCAGAACCTTAATAGCTGAGTTTCGCAAGACTGCCCTTTTCTAAAACCGTATTGGCGACTATACAACCAGTTCTCACTCTCCCACAAATCCCAAAGATAATCAGCCAATATCTTTTCTAATAGCTTGCATACAACAGATGTCAAGCTTACTGGTCTATAATTATCAACTAGTGCCTTATCTCCTCCTTTGAAAATTGGCGTAACATATGCCTCCTTCCAATCATTTGGCAGGGCGTTATTGTTTAAGGTAACATTGAATAAGTGATTTATATAATTTGAAACTACACTACCACCCAATTTGAGCAAGTCAATTGAGATACCGTCGGGCCCTTTTGATTTATTTGCCCTCATTTTCGTTATTTTTTTATAAATTTCTGCGCTCGTCGTTTTAATACTTTTGGTGTTTAATATTATCTCTACTCCTTGTTTACTCAGAGATGTATCTACAGGATCCTTTTTGTTTACCATCACCTTAAATACACTTGCATACCAATTATTAAATGCATCAGCCTTTTCCTTATCGTCAACGATTAGTGTTCCATCCCCTTTTTTTAAAGCTGATATGTTTTCCCTGTTGTCTTTCCTCATCCGGAGGTACTTATAAAATTTATTTCCATTATCTATCCCGATTATTTTCTGTAGAAAACTTTTTTGGCTATTTTCTTTTCTCTATTTAATTCACGAACTAATTGTTTGTAAATTATGAGCCATTCCGAGCTATCGTTCCGTTTTTTGTGAATCACTCTCAGTATTTTCTTCAAGGATCTGATTTTGCGGTTGTAGAACTCTGGGTCCGTATTTTCTTTAAGAATTTTTTTCGGGACAAATTTATTTAATCCCTCCTCCATTATCCCCTTAAATGTTTTCCAGATTTCTTCTACATTCTGCCCACCACTTGCCCATTCCGAATACTTTTCCCTTAAAAAGGTCTGACATTACACTGCTCTGCTATCATCCGAACACTAAGACGACGATCAGAGTTCAGTACATCGCGAACTTTTCGCACATTTTCGTCGGTGAGTGTCGTTGATGGGCGTCCAGGCCGTGGTTCGTCGTCGACCTCTTCTCTGCCCTCCACGAACATCTTGTGCCACCGAAAGATCATGTTTCTCGACATGACTGACTCCCCGTAAGCCTGGTTAATCATACCGACAGTTTCGGTAGACGATTTCCCAAGCTTTACCGCAAATTTGATGGAATAACGCTGCTCTAAAAACTTCGGCATCGCGTTCCGTGACGTGGGTCGAGCGTGGAGGTTCGCGTTAACAGAGCTCCTCACCACACCACAGCTCAGAGCCGACTGCCTTTTTTAGCGTCGCTTGCCAACCTAACCCCCTCCAATCGCAGCCCGTCAGAGCGGTGCTGGGCGCGCCTGGAGCGGCGGGAAAAAATCAGTACAATTATTTTCCGGACGCACCATGTATATTTTTTTATACAAATAAATATATATATATATATATATATATATATATATATATAGCATACTATGGTATCACTTTCTCAACATTATTTTAATTTCGTTATCCCTGGATTATTGAGACGGATTGTACATCTAAGTGTTGAAAAAAACATGTGTTAAGGGTTAGCGTGAAAGGCTAAAATTGCAACGTGTGATTTAGTGTTTCCATAAAAAGACAACTGAGCATTGTGAAGCCATTGAACATTGAATAAGGGTGAAAAAAAGACATTTTATGCCCGACTAGACAAACGTTTCCTGCTTCAACAATAGCACACCCATTGGAATGTCTAATCTCTGTATACACCGACTTGTTACGGCACAAGCAAACTACAGTTTTTGCTAAGTTGAGAGAGAGCAAGAAGTCTGATTCATAATGTCATCTGGTGGATAGCAATGTAGAAGAAATAAAATAAATTACGATTTGAAATGATTGAAATTTTCATCACGTACTGTTGAATCATACAGAATTAAACATGCTTTATAATACTCCTTTTTCAAGTTTAAAAGTCGTCCAAGCACTCTTCTTAGAATCCAACAGGTGTTATTATATCTCTTCATTTTTACATTCCCGTGTTCCCTCGCCATAAAGACACAATTCTTGTACATTATCTATGCATTTTTCTAAAAGGGAACACATAAGTTTCAATGGCAATATTAATATTTCTATGTTAATTTCCCGTGCATTTACATATCTTACAGAAAGTATGAAAATACCTTTGTATAAAAATACATATTATGTAAAAATTATTTTATTAAATTAGACAATGCGTCGTAAATAATATTTATAAATAATAAAATAGACAATTCATAAGTCAGGGTTTTATTTCATGGAGCCATGGCATATTTGAAGGCTTGTAAATGGTAGGTGGAATTGAAGAGGAGTTTATAGTCACTGAATAAATACTCCTGGAACTAATTTCTAGCATGCAAAGTTTTTTGTGTGGAAATAAATACCAAGTTTATTTATTCGGTTATCGTGATTTTTTCGCAAAGAAAAACCTCAAAGCATTAAATTTAGTGTTTTACTATAGTTCAGGACAGGGTAGTTTTGTCTTGTAAGAAAAGAATTAGGAAATTATTGCTATTTATTGTCTGACTACCTTAAAGAGTAGTTCATCAAAAATTTTTGAAAAATCTAATATTAATTCAACATAAAATCAATTTTAACGTATGTTTCTGAGCCTACCAATTTTGTGAAAATATGCATTTACAAGTAATTGCGAATGTCTTATTTAACATAAATTATGGCCACCATAGAAATTCGTATGTACAATTCTCTTTCAGACAGAAAATTTGAGCAAACGTAGGGGCAATAACTCAGAAAGGAGGTGAAATGTCGAAATTTCCTTCTCATCTACAAAAGAGATTTTTCTCCCATTTTGACGAAGAATTCCACATTCCTTTGACTAGGGGTCCCATGACATTGGTTCTAAATCATTTAACCACGTAAAAGGTCATACGTAATTCAATAAAACCCGTAAACACTTGGGGGGTATAATAAATCAATAATTGAATATTAAATGTTTTAGTTATCAATCATTCTACAAATGCTGCCAAATATCATGTCCACGGGGTAAATGGCGTGAAGTATTTACGCGTAAATGGCAGATTTCGTGGTAGCATGGTTACCTATACAAAAAATACGAGCCATTGGAAAATGCACATAAAGTACCCGAAATTGCGGCTCTATTTTTTCCCCAATACAGTTTTTGTGATTTGGGCTGAGCTTATAAATGAAAAAAAGACAACTTTAAATAATTAATCTTAGAAACTTTTCATTTTCAATTTGATAAATCTATCCAAAGAACTTTTTAAACATGATAGCAATAAACCAATGGCACAATAGTGAGTTATAAAAAATATTTATTTTTATTAATTAAAAGAAGAAGCGAGATAGCGCTGGCAAACAAAAACACAGAGAAACACATAAAAATGGAACTCACGCGTATTCCAAATTTTCGGTGACCAAACCACCTGTATCTAAGGAAAGAAAAAACTCACCTGAACTCACTGCCAGTTCCTTCTTCCCTAGAGAAAGGTGGTTTGGCCACCGAAAATTCGGAATACTTATTGTTTCATTTGTATGTGTTTCTCTGTGTTTTCGACATCTCGCTTCTTCTTTTAAATTATTATTCACATATGCTTGACTGTCCATATAAATAAATATATGCAGGGTAATAAATATATTTATATAAATAAATAAATATGTAGCTTAGCATTTTTTTCGTGTGATTTATTCCTATAATGTGCAAATTTTCTTGGCTCGAATTTATTTCTCTTCTTCAAGGGGAATGTTTCTAAGATCAATTGTTTTAAAGTTTTACATGTTTCTGAAATGAGCATATCTAGTGATAAGTTTATCATCAAGAATTTGAAAATAGTATCTTCTATCGCATTCGTTTAGCCCATCAAGAATGTGTTCTGATAGACGTTAAAATTAGGATAATCTATTCCTTTTGAAATGGTTAGTTTGAATTATAAACGATGAATCAGGGTGCGGAAAGAGACTCCCTTTTTTGAAAAGCAAAACCCATTTTAAAAAGGAAGTTATGTTACCGCATCCTGTTTTAAGGATTGTAAACACTAAATGAAATCGCTTATCATATTATGTTTGTACTAAAAGCAAAAATGTCTATGCACACTATCGCATAGGTAACAGTTTTTATTTGCGTATGGCCAATTAATTGGAACTTCTTATGCACGTAACCGATTCAGTGAGTTTCTCACCTGCCAGTATTAGACATTCCTTCCTTAATCATTTGAGTGTCAACTCCATGGATAATTCGATCCATCACTTATGAAACATTTATTTGATGAATGTATGTACAAAATTCTCTCAAACAGCAGTACTATTTACATATTGGCTCATATGACGTAGCATTAAATTATTCCCTTAAGCGATTAACTTGCTATCCCACTTATTTGACCGAATAACCTTTCATCTGGTATAGTAAATTGAACTGCGGCATTCGCTCGCACGTTTCCTAACATATTACTCATCATGAATATGCTCTAATTCTGTGCCTATCAGCCAGTTTTCTTTCCTTAATTCTTATGTATGATCCTATGAACATGGTTAAGTTTTAACTCATGAAACATTGTTCATTTTACATCGCCAATTCAATGTAAAGTTGTTTTTTTTCAAATAGGATCTACATTGTTTTCTGCCTTTTTGAATCTTCTTCTCTCATTCTATGTTTCTATTCGATGATTATATTTAGTTGTCCATATCATAAATCAGCTTAGAAAATTCAAGACGCTCTTACTTGGAGAATTGCTGTATCATCATGTAGCGAGAAACATTTACGTCAAACCCGTTCACCTTGAATTAATTATTCTTCTCGAGATCACTGAGGTATTTTGAAATGATACCCATAAGAGTCCTTCTCTCGTGGCATACGGGGAGACCATGGCTCAATAAATATCATTACAGCAGGTGTGGAATTAGGAAGAAATTCCAACACGGGCGAATCCGCTTCCGCAACTCCGGAACTAATTGAGAGATTCGATGCCAACTAGAGATACGCTGTGGTCATCCAGTCCACTACCTAAAGGGCGCTCTATTTTGCTGGTTATGGTCGGTGCTTCAGCGTGTTAAATCGTGTATGTGTTGTGGTTTTTTTCTTTCCGCTCCATTCCCGGCGTTCCTTTCACCCTACTGCTACCCCTCCGTTCCCTTCCTGACGTGGTCATCCTTCCCTTCCGATGGTTCACTCACTCTTCCTTCTACACGAATACGTGACCGATGAGTGACGCAATGAATCATGAGGAAGCGATTTACACTAGCGATGTACGCCTGCGATGTATGAATGCTTGTTTCCCTCAATAGTCTTATAATGTACAAAATATGATTAATATTTCTCGCAACATACTTAACGTGCCTGTTTCCATTTCAATTACTGTATCAAGTGTCTTTTAGGAAAATTTCCCGAGGTAATCCTTTTTTACAAACTCTATGGAGCCGCAAATAGTTGATTGGACGAATGCAAGGGAAATCAGACAAACAAAACGTCGGATTAGGTTACAAAGACATCTAAAGACCTAATAATTACGATATTTCTTTAATTTTATTACTTTAAAAGAATTATTAAACGTTTATCTTTTTGCGATTCTTATGAATGGCTACTTATCTTTGAATGTTATTGATAATTTTATATTCATTAAATTTAATCCAGCAAAATCATTATTTCCATTATTTATGAGTAGCTATTCAGCAAGCACTTGTCGGTTACAGTTATTGCAATAGCGACTATTATTTCTCATAATTTTGAAATATTACTGTTTATTTGTTTAATATCTGTTACAAACATCATTGACTGGGAAAGCCTTCTAGCAGGTAATGATGTATTTACGTATGTCTGAAACGCTAAGCAATATCGTCAAGTTGAAGCTTTCTACATTTTTTTTTAACTTCCGAAATTCCATATTTTTCTAAGTCAAATAAGGATCTTTTTTCACTAAAACAGCGTCTGGTTGTATTTCTATGGACTTTATTAGTTTTAACGACGTCGGAGGTTATATTTTACCGAAAACTCGACTCAAAAAGTTATAGAGTACTTTAATTATTCCCCAGGTTACATACAATTGAGATTTTAGAACTTCATTGCGGGCTGTTGGTTAAGGATATGTACTTCATTATTTTCGTAATTATTCATTGAGATGATGTACTTTTCTCAATATTATCTACTGCAATAAGTATTAAGGATAAATTTCGCATCCTTTTGTTCTGTAGTTGCTTTTCTTCCAGTTTTTATGACATTTGGACGGTAGCTCTCACAAACGTTGTGGCGCATTGCGTGCGATTCTTTGAAGCCGTTTGTAGGGAAGTAGGATCTCTTTAAACTAGAGCACTCACTTCCTTTACTCTCGCGCTCATCGCGTCCAGCCAGTTTCTCGAAGACAAAGAGAGCGCTACCTCACTCTCGCTCACAGTCTGTTACTCTCGCTTTCGCTTCTCAAGGACTTTCCTCTTTTATAAGGTCTATTGTTGCGTTTTCCAGCACGCCGTCCGGTAACTCTCCAAAGCTTAAGGGCCTTCTCGATGGGATACGTGCACAAGTTTGTCAGTAATATCTATATGCAGTAGTAAATATTAAATTAAGTATTCCCCACTGCCTCGTACAATGGAGATGACTGACGAGTTAACTAACGAAGTCAGACACTACGCATTACTTCAGTAAGATTTTCATGTATCCCTTCGTTAGTTGCAATGAATTTACCAAAATATTCCCTCTCTTATGCAAAATTAAACGCTATGGAAATCATATTATGATACGTAATTTTCTTAAACAATTTTTCAAGTATTAATTTCAGAATATTAACTTCGGCGCCATGCCTTAAGCAATAAGAATAAAACTCACGGGAATCTTATGATCGATCACCTTCTTGATGCAGATATTAGCTGAGGTATAAGCGATAACGAATTGCATTAATGTGGCAATTGTCAATGGAGCATATGAACTCAGTTGTGGGGTAAAATGGACAAAAATAGTTTGAAATCCAGTGAAAATATGGAGAGGTCGATTAAAGTTATACGACTTACTATTAAAAGGGAAAGTTGAAAGCCGCAAAAGGGAGATTGTTTGAGACGAAGGCAGTTTCCATAGACTCCAGGGAAAGTATTGGAGTCAGTCTAGGAAGCATGGAAATAGAACAATACAAGAGCGGAAGAAGGGAAACTAATTTAAATGATAATAGTTGTAAACATCTAGTCAAGAAAACAGGAGAATAAATCAATTATAAAATATAAAAAACCGAATTAAATCACCATCGCAAGCAATTAAATATAATGAAGTGTTAGCCTAATATTTGAAGCATACTTTTCTAGAGTTAAGGGATGGAAACTAGAATAAAGATTAGAAGCATGTGTAGATAGATATAGATTTAATGGTGTATTATATTATTTAAGGATGAGGATTAAATAGACAGGGCATAGAATAAATGAAAATCCCTGCGTAGCGTAGGATACAAAAAAGTAGATAATACCCATTCATTTATCATGGTGTAAGATACAGGCCGGTCTAATGGGGAGAGGCAATGGAGAAGTAATTAATTGGAGTAACAAGGACAAAATAAAATGGTTAAGATGATATCTAACATATTAATAAATAAAAATATTAATAAATAAAGGTGCTATCTGAAATAATAACGAGTTGTAGTCTTCAAATTGATAACCGTCTGTAATTATTAAATTTGTGCATATTGCCAGAAAACTAGGGCGCTTGGGTAATGGAATTAATCAATATTATAGCCTTAACCCTTGGACATAAAATATAAAGTATCAACATTTCCTTATCAGCCTAGTGCTTCAGTGAAGAACTTGGAATGATATCAATTTACGAATACCTTGATTTGGATGATCCTTTTGTAGTTTCTCGAAAATGTTCATTGGAGCAATTAACATGAACATGCAAAATTTGTAGCGCATCTAAAAATGTATTTGAGTAAGTAAAAGTGATTTGGAAGTCCCCCTAGCGAAATGTAAAAATATTCTATTAATATTTATCATAGATCGATATATATATATATATATATATATATATAATCGATAAATATATAAATATAGGTATATATATATTTATTTATTTATATATGTATCTTTTTATATTTATATATTTATATCAATTTAATTACCTGGAAAAAGTAGTTCTGGCGAAGATGAAAAGTGAGAATTTGGAAATGTAGACTTGTCAGACTGCAGGAAGCATTGGCCTTATTGAGAAGTGCTTGAATTGCCTCGCATCGAGTCTTTCAACAGCGTATGCACAAAGAAGTGGTCGGTTCTGTTTTTTGTAAGCTCTTTTCCTTTCCACCTAAGTTCAGTAATGCCGGATAGGGAGTGCGTCCCATTTTCCAGTACTTCCTTCTTGCTATTTTTGGTATAGATGCATAAGAAAGTGACAAATGTATTTTCAAAGAATAATGAAGTTTAAATACGCATATAGCATAATTTTTTTTATATTTATCACACTTTCTCAAGATTGCTGTCTTTGAGCGTTAACGCGCTAAAACAAAAGGGAAGAGGTATTATAGCAAACTCCAAGATAGTATACTATATTAATGGAATTATTTGCTAAACTGTCATCTTTTTTTCTTAATAATGTTCTTATTATTTTTAATCCATATTTAAGTGATGTTGTTTTCATAATCTTTGCAATTCAATTATTATTATTATTCAATCCTAACAAAATAAATCTTGTGCACTTTTTAATGACGTTGGAAGTCATATGTTATTTGCAAACTCCGGATATA
This sequence comes from Hetaerina titia, assembly GCA_037158775.1. Lineage (NCBI taxonomy): Eukaryota > Metazoa > Arthropoda > Insecta > Odonata > Calopterygidae > Hetaerina > Hetaerina titia. Next base: position 61,432,576 of record CM073774.1, read on the forward strand.
TTGAGGTTCTCCCTTCTAGTGCCCACATTCTTCATCCTTCAGCTCCTCCTTAGATTTCTATGTCAACATCACGCTTCTTATGTCATTAATGTATTGACACATTTTATTCGCTCTTCGAACACCTTTGATAGTCCGTGCGCCCATAGGGATTCCAATAGATCTTCGTCTCGACATCGGGCTGCTAGGAGTCGAAGCATTGAGATTAAGCCCTTGCCCGAAACGGGACTCGATCCCAAGACATTTTGGCTGGTAGTTCACCGCGTTACTCTATTGACTAACTAGTCTGCTACTATTTATTATCAACCCTTTAATACACTCTGTAATAAATAATTGCAATAAGGCATAATTTCACGTATTTTTTTATTTATCTTTTTTATTGATTTTCGTGATTGCTTCGCAAAATAAATTAGCCAACGCTCCAAGGATGCCACCACGAATTCTCATCACTCCTTTATCCATTTTAATTTCATTACGATAGTGAAATTTATTTTAAGTCGCATCCTACCTCCTAAATGTTCGTAAAACACTCTGAATTGAATTATACTGTCAAGTGTAAATTCCACAGCTAAATTTCATCTCGGATGCAGTGGATAGTTCGATGCATGCCTACTCGATTACTTAATATTCACTGCTTTGGTAAGTGGTTGTATCAGAATGTAAAAAAACCTTCGTTCTTCTCGCCTTTCACTTCCCAAATGATTCTTGTCTCCGGTATTCCCAAATTTACGCATTGAACTGGCGTGCAGTTGAAAAAAATATGACGTTATATGGCAACTTTTCCTCCTTTGGCTACCGATATTGCGGCGAACTGCACGGCCTAGACGGCCCTAAAGGCCTGGGAGGTACAGCCAATATACTATATAGGTCGACCTTGTTTCGGAAAGAAAATTCGAGTTTTCAAGTTTAAATATATTCAGAGGTTTAGGCCCCCATTCCATTCTAGTCTCCCCTCCTTTTTCCTCCCGTTTGGCTGCCTCCACATTCTTCTTCTCACGGTTTTCTCCTTAGTCACTAGTAATTTTCATAGCCTTTACCCCCTCTCCTCCCCCCGTGTCCAGCCATTCCTTTCTCTCAACAAACTGCTCTCTCAGGAACTGCTTCCTTGCGCAACGGTCCAGATACGCTGAAACCGGTGATCTCGGTTCCTATGCCCTCCCACTCATATCGTCCCAGTTCGAATACACAGCTCAATTCATCATCAACGGTTAAGGCGTCGTCTTCCCTGGGGAACTTCAAGTTGAGTCTCTTGGCCAAATGCTCTCCTTTAATAGCGTGTTTACATCCAACGTTGATCTCGGATCTCTAAATTCAATTTATCCCATGTCTATTTAAAGGTTGATCGATTGAATTTAGTTACCACAGGTACATAGTACCTATCGTTCCAACACCGTTCGCCATCCTTGAAGGAGAGTTGTCTGTTATTTTGATGCCGATAACTCGTAAGTCGTTCCCCAAGGTTAGAATTTTAAAAAGGAGGGCATCCAATTTGAATGAAAATATTCCTGCACTGAAATTTTGTTCAAGTTGATAAGAAGAAGACGACTTGATTCAATGACTTCTGAAAGTTCATATTGAATGCGAAATTTAAATATGCTAAATTTATGCCTTTGACTGTGTACTTCTTTACTCTTTTAGGAGTTATAGTAATTATCGTTTCGAGTGTATTCTACATCAATTTATCTATAATACACCTCTTTTAAGTGGCCATAACCATTTTAAGAATGTAAGGAAAATATGACATGTGCATGTCATCCTTCGGTGTTGTTGATACCTCTTTAGTTGTTATCGTACTTGAAGATAGTTCAGTGCAGTAAAACTAGTTGCACATATTAAGTAATTAATTTATCTTCCAAGCGTAGAGTTTGGGTTCACGTATGTGTTAATACTATATGTTAAGTAATCATTTGGAATACAGACCAGAATATAGTATTATTATCAAATATTGGCCGATTTTTGCTTGAAGGTGAATTTGCTAAGTGTTTCAGTTGCTTCGAATGTAAGAATATATTAAAATGCAAACTCTGGACTATAAGTGACAATATTGCCATAATAAAATCATTATATTGCAAAGGGTGTGTGTTCTATAATGTGTACACGAGTTGTTCAGACTATTTCACGACTACTGCTTTTTATACTATTTGAGAATTTATTTTAGCCTGCTTCGGAAATGACTTGATAATTTATGCTGTACAATAAAATTTATGATTACTGACGTACAGCCTTTTCCAAAGGAGTCCAATTGGTCCTTGTTTCCAGGTCTTATAGGGGATATATCATGGAGAGTTTCTTCTTGTGATTATTTACAATTTTAAGGAAAGATACGTAACAGTGGTATGGTAGTAAGTAGTCGAGGGCGAATAGAGGGAATAATCCCGAGTACGGTGCTAGGTTCCTTCTGGACTGGTCCATAAAAGGATTAACATTCCACTACCCTGCCAACCGACGGATCATGTACTTATAAGTGACCCCTGTAAAAGCGACCTTCTTCCCGTAATCCTTATTCTCCTTAATCGCTATCCTTCTATTCGAATATTGACAAAATTGGGCAATAACTTCCTTTTTTAAATCCCGATGATCATTAAGTTGATCGACCTGAATATGTTGATATTTCATGCCATTACTTTGTGTGACATTTCGAAATAAATATTCTCAGCAAACGATAAAAGTAAATCTTCAATGCGCAATAGCTTGAAAATGTCAACTAATTATTGTAACGCATGAAAACTGTCATTAACGCTTGCCTAATTATCTGCAGCAACGATTTTCAACTGGTGGGCCTTGTGCTACGCTGCTGTGCGTGAGGGATCCAAATGTGCACTGCATGAGTTATTTAATACATTAATTAGTCATTTATTCTTATAAACTACGAATAAATACATTATGACGGCTATGGTACCCGATATCTGACCTAGGATCGGAGGTGGGTTTTTTATAAGTGTAGACGTAACAATTACAAATTATATAATATTATAATTAACATTATGAAAAAACTATTCTGTGCAAAAGAAAGCCTGCAATTAATGTTTTATATGTCGTGAAAAGTTATTAATTAGTTTGTGTCCCACGAGATGAGAAAAAGTCTGTTCTAGAGTATGACAAAAGAACGGAAGCAGAAGTTAAAAAGGATTACGCAAAACATTGTTTCATACGTTTAGGCAGAGAGGCTTTTTTTATCAAATAGTTTATTAAACGAGTATCAGATAATTCAAAATATATTTAGAAGGGGTATATGCTACCACATGGGTCTTAAGTATTAGCTAAAAATTCGGCTATAGCCCTTGTAGTGGGTTTTGCTAACTGCGACCTCCGTCGCAAGATGTTATTCTAGTCACTTAAAAAGTTAATCTGTTTCAACTCAGAACTATATCGTTCAAAGGGAACACAAAAGACCAAAATCCTTTTTGTTTACGAAAAGAAATGGAAAGTCAAGCTGGAATAAATATGAGGAGGGAGTTATTGATTGACAACAGGTGTAACGAGCGAGAAAATCTGATGTTGGTAGAGAAAATAGAGACGAAGAATAGGCATTTCAGATGGAATTGTACGATGGGGCAATCTAAGAAGTTCGGGGAAACAATAAGGAGAGAAAATATTTTTCAATGCTTCAGAAGTTTCTTTGTAATCCCAGTGGGTATTCTTTAGTTTTCTGAGACCTCCAAAATCCAAAACTCTTTTCATCTGCAAAAGTTTTTCATCTGTAAAATATATGATATAGTCAGCTCTCTCCAAATGAATGTGATTTTTTTTTATGAAATGAACGTTATATATTCGCCTTGGTAAATTTCCGCCACACACTGGTTAACGAGTTCGGCTACTGGCCGAGTAGCCCCCCGTTTTCCCTCCCAGATTTCTGAAAAACCTTTTAAAAAGTATCATTTCTTATTTCCTATACCTTGCAGTAAACCACAAGTGGCACATTGATATTTGCCAGTCCTTGGGACTTAATTTGGGGGCTCTCCATCTTCACCTATCAAAAATTAAATCGAGTCATTGTATATATGGAGATAAATAACGAATGAAAAAATATTTTCAATTGACCTGAATAGGATATATTATTTAAATTAATAACATTGCGAGAAAAGCCAACCACAGTGTTCTTTCAATGTTCCGCATTGTCATGAAAAATGATGTCATCTCTTCTCATTGGACATTTCCATCTCGATTTTTCAAGAAAATATTTTCTCTTTCCACACCGTCTCCGGTGACTACATTCTTTAATGGTACCTTTTTAAAGAAGTTTTATTTACATGAATTACATGAAATCATGAAATAGGGTAAATTCATGTAATCTTCCAGTTTTTACTTATAAAGGAGAACTCTATTCCGATAATGGGTAAAAAAAATATCGAGTTCTTCTTTACGCTATTATTTTTGTAATCTCTCCAGCCAACCATGAAATGGTGTATTTTAGAAGGTATGACTTGAAATATCTCTGACACCATATTAAATACAAGAATTATTCTGACAAATGTCTTAAATATTGTTATTGCTTTCTTAACATTTATATAGGCCGAAGGAAGATACAATACAAACAATTCTTCCAAAATGTATCGATTTGATGATATACATATCATCAGCTTGATTATATGCATAAATTTACACTATTAAGAATTTTCACCACCTCAAATTGCATTTATATTCATGTCCCATACTCATATAACATTCAGGATTCGTTATTTTATATGAAAAAAGTCACTTAATTTATAGTCTAAGGAAATATAATATGAATAAGGCTGAAAACAAATCAGGACTCGTCATTAACTTGTGGTCATTTTGGTATCAGCTCGTCACTTGCTGGAGTCGTGAGGTCCGCTGACTCTCGAGCCATCCAGTTGGCTGAGTTGTCTGTCCACCGCATCTTCCATATCTCACCTGAATAGGGATAATGGAAATGTAATCTTCCCTCCCAATCACTCACCACGGAACCCAGCGAGCTTTCTGCATCAATTCCAGAATCAGCGGAAAGTAATGGAACAAGTAAATCAAATAAGTTCAATTATATTTTCTAAGTACGGAAATAAACAATGATATTTGTAACCCTTGGATCCCTGTGTCCCTCGGATGTCGCTTTCGGATCGAATGACAAGATTTTAAGCAACATCCATGCCCGAAGTGGGATTTGAACCCGCGACCTATGGGTTAACGCAGATGAGATTTACCAAGCTTATGAACTCATTTAATTTAAATCAAAAACTAACATGATTCAATTGATGGATCGGCAGAAAATTTTGTAGGATTCTCGTGTTTTTTTGTGGGTCAGAACTACAGGAAGTGTTCGTTCGATGGCGTGAAAAAATTTTATTATCGTATACTTTTTTTTATTTCTCCGCGGAAGGCGAGGTGAAGTGCATTTACCACATCTTTCTCCCCCTTTTAAACCTCTTGGCGTCTCTCAACGTTAGCCCCGCGCCTCTCAGCGTTCATCTCTCAAATCCGTCGTCTACTCCCGTTTAGGCCTGCATCACCCCGTCTCGTCGTCCACACCCAGATTCCCCAGCGCTCTTTTGGTGAATACCTGCTCCCACCTGGATCAATCGCCAAATTATAATTGGTAGAAGAGGGTGAGAGAGTAAGAGAAGGGCAGGCACTCCCTCGCCCTCGATCCAGACCTACCCCAAAACCACCACGGGGACCCTGTAGGATTTCCATCAACGACCAGTTTCGTACGTCACCCGTCTCTCCATCTGACCATTTCCATGATCTTATGCAATATATTTGCCCGTCGGCTGTCGGCAGTACCGAGGGGGCAGTCTGAAGTCTCGACGCGTGTGTGATATCACGAGAGTGGATTTTTAAAAGTGGACAGAGAGGGGAAGTGTCGGTGGCAAAAGCTCTCGAGTCGGAACGAGAGGCGAAGTCCGTCGTCGGAGGAATAAGGAGCGTGCGAGGAATGGTCAAGTGTTGCGTGCCAGCGGACTGAAAGTTCCTTAACCCACTGGAGAAAAATGTAACTATGTGCGTCACTTGGCAAAAAAAGTGGCCGTCGTTTATTAAGTTAGCGTACCGTCCAGTAATGTGGCATAACTGATCGAAATGTAGTTGAGCAGCAATGGAAAATTCACCAGCAGGAGAAGGAGTACGATTAAAGATCATTGCGTTTATTCTGGAATGGATTCAAGTTGACTAGTTATAGAAAGAAGTGTCCTCATCTTACAATTTCCTCCGTGTGATTTTTTCCCAGCATGTCATCGATCATTTCACGTACATTCCATCGACCTGGAAGGATGACCTCAATCTCGAACTTCACGATGTATTTTCGAACGTTGCATAAAGCATTCGTCTCATGCATGATCCAAGGAATGAATTATTGAAGCCGTAGAAGTTGGCAGAGCGCCGAGCAGGTGCCAACCCAGCAGTCTCTTATCTGAGTTTTAATTTTATGGGCGTGATATTTCATTTGATGGTGATTGAGAAATTTTAACTAGTGTTAATTATTGAAAGAAGATATCATTAGTCCATCATAGTGATTATTTTTAATTTTTCAAATATATCTGTTGTCAATTAACCAAATTTTTAGTGTTATATTTTGTATTTTTCAGATCAATTTTTGAGGTTTCCAGAATTAATGTTTATCTAAGCACCTGAGGCAAATGACTCCATATTTTCGGGTATTGCGTATTTTGGAATTATTGTTGATGTAGAGTTTTGTAACCCACAACCTTTCTAGCGTTTTGGGGCCTCTTAATAATAAGCAAGGACGATTTTCAGTCTAATAAAATACAGGCAATTCATTAAGAAGGCTTCAATAATTTTAAAGTGTCCAAAATTTCAAATGGCAAATATTGACTTTCATTTCATTGAAAGTTCATCAGAGACTGGCATTAGTAGTTTCTAAGAAAAAGTTTATTTTAACATGAAATAAATTATAATTTAATGCGTGTAAGGGGTAATTAGAATGGATAAATTACACTTCACCTAATTACGTTCTCCATGCATAGGGGAAAGTTTGTTCCAATAAAAAAATTAATTACGGTATTTTAACTGAAATTTCGATCATGCGTTGAGGTTCGCTGAACTTTTTTTTGACCATTTTCCGAATAATCTCTTCCTGTATGATCGTGTATTGGTGCATATATTACGGTTCTTTTTCGCCAAGATAATTAAAAAATATCCTATTATATTTTGGCCTACATCCACATACTGGAAGTTACCATTTTGGACTTCTTTGAGCACGTGCATTTGGAGCTACAACAAAAAATATTAAAAATTGACCACAATTTTTGTATAGTGGCGTCGCCACAAAATGCCATATTAATTAACGGGGAAATATTTATTAATTAAGGCTGATACGAACTCCCATGAAGCGCAATTTTATTTTTCGAGCATAGTTGGTGAGTCCTACTTTATCACAGGATCAATGGCCCTAAACACTAGTCATTACGAAAATTTAATACCAAAGAAACGAAGAAAACAGGAAAAAAATAAATAGACACACGGGAGTTTTTCAAGTTACACTATCCATGTGAACATAGGAGAGTCCCCAAATAATTAGGAACGCATCCCAAAGTGACCCATTATTACGTTAGAATGTCACCACTATACTGTTGCTATTTAATTACAATAGGTTTTGCAAAACCTGTCCTAACCTTATCGAGGCGGAAGAAATTCATGTGCATCGCTGGATTGCAATTTACCACAGGGTAGCCCTCTTCATTAGTTCAGCTGGTGTGGTACTCGCCCTGTCTATTCTTTTGAGTGATGCCTGTGAAATAAAGATATTCGCAATGCACTCCGAACGGGCTGTTAAAAAAAACACTGGCAAGCCCGTCCGTTTTTAATCCACGCGCGACAGTAACATTTCAATCACTTCCTTTCAGCCCAAGTCCGCCATCTCCGTCCACCTTAGATCCGGCCAGCCTTAAGGCTAAAATTAAAACTTGACATAAAACATTAAAAAAAAAGAGTTGTCAACTGGAGGGTTGTTTTTATGCACAATCATTGCTATATCATGTATTTTTAGGTACTTAGGAGAGTAAATGAGAATTCATATGTTTATTCCCGTGAATATTCGCTCAATTTAACTTTGTGGCAGCAACAAGACAGCAGAATGAGCTGGTTGGTCCTAGGCAAGCTTACTTTGGTATTCTGGGAAAGGCACAGGGACTAATATTTATGAGCAATAAGCATCAAGCTTAGATGAAAATGACAGGCGTTATTGTTTCTAATGATCATTTTAAATGGCTAATTAGAAGTGATATATGTTTAGTACTCAATGCGACGATGGTACCAGTTAATACCAATTAACGTAATAAGGTCATATTTTCCTTGAACTCGTTTCCATCACTTCTAAAACTCATGATTACGTACTAACGTAAAATTGGTAAAAAATCAATGATTAATACCGAGTTTTTCTAGTATCAATACTTTGATCAGTTTAGGAAGCTGTAAGAATAACGGCAGCTAATGGGCAAAAGGTTTTTCAAAATGTCAAGAAAATTAAACGGTTCGTATTCGTAGCGAAAAGGAAAATAAAATAGTGATTAGTTTTCACTTTAAATGCCAATTTATGATGATTTTCGTAACACTTATTTTATTGTTTACATTAGTTTTTTCCAGTATTTGTGGGCACAATATTGCAGGAGAGGTACGTTATTCCATAATTGGGTACGCTTGCATGCCGAGTTCATTATTCTCAAACAGGGCAACATAATTACTTTATTCTGTCTAAATTAATCAAATTTAACAAATGGTTCTAACAGTCCAATAAGCTAATTTAGTCATACTAATTAGTGAGGTTTTTTTATGTTCATTTGATCATGATGCTCTCAAATGGAACATAATTTGAGACGCAATCCGTTCTAGCGATCAATATGCGTCACGCCTCATTATCAACGAAACGCTTCTCAGGTGGTCTATTGAAGCTGTCGAAGTAAAATTTGGACCAGGTGATTTTTAATATACTTTTTTTATTTTTCTCAAACCGTTTCCCTGTGCTAGTCCCTATTATTCCTTGGTGTCATCAGAAAATTAGCATTAGATTGACCTGAGTCATTTAAAATTCCAGTCCGACTCACCGTGCTTATTATCGAAATACTATACTGTTGGTTTAGTCGCTTGTTCGTTTGGCCGGTTTAGTTCATCAAAATTATTGTGCGAATTTTTAGAAAAATATTATTATATTATTAATGATGATCTACCATTTTAAATAGGTTTTTGATAGGCAAAGACTGACCCACGGCAAATTTCTTTACCTCGCCAAGCAAAACAGCCTGAAATCACGCATTGCAATTTAACTCTTAATTTCCGCATACTTCCTTTCCTAAACTCCGTCTATCAAGTCTATCGTTTTCCTGCCCCTTCTTTGCTTGTCTTACGTTCCCTCCATGACCTTAGTCTTCCATATCCTCTAGCAAATCAAAATGCTGCGCCCACCTTCCCTGCCTCATTTGGATTTCTCCCAACATTTCCCCGTTTGTTTCCCTTTCTGTGCATTTCACCTTCTCCACAATCACATTTAAAAATCCATCAATCTTTGCTTATCGTCTTGATTTCATGACCATGTTGCCGCGTCGTAAAAAACATTCTTTGTATCTAATTTTTAATGAGCCTTTTCTTAGCACCCTTTCTCAACGTCCCAACTCAACGAAAGCTTCTTTGCCTAATGCAATTCTTCGCCTTATGCCCCTACTAGGTTGACCAATTTGGTTCAAAACACTTCCGAGATAGGTAAACTGCTCAAAATGCTTTAGTGTTTATCCTCCTATTTTAACGTTTAACTAAGTCTTTCTTTAAACCGCATAACGTTTGTTTTATTTACATTTATTTTCATCTCGTGCCCCATTGCCCTGACCTTCCAAAGCACTCAGGAGAGCTCAGCAACCCCTTGGTTCATCGAAAAACTAAAGTTGGTCATCCGCAATCTAAATGATTATATGGATGCCACACCAAATTTTCATTCCTACCTCCAGATCTTCTCATGCCTCCTTAAAAATTTCCTACAGACACGTTGAAAAGCCAGGTGATAATATACACCCGTCTTACTCTTCTTGCTAAAACTGCTCATCCCGACTCTCCACCTCCCACTCGCACCTACTTTGTCTGTAACATATACAGGTAGTGAACAGGTCCCCTAATTCAATGCTATTTTCTGCTTTAAATTCCTTAATTTAACCTAATGAATTCTATCTATTGCCTCTAAATCTGCAAAGCAATCGATTACATTATATTCTATGCTCTTTTCTATTAGCGACCTCATTACTACAATGTCGTCCGTCACGCGTGCCTTTCCCCTTCCTGAACCTAAGCTAAACGAAATCATCTGGCCAACTTCCTCCCTCATAAATTCTGCGGTTTAGACCATAAAAACTCTTCATCCCACGTTTTTATTAATGCTAAAGTAGTTCCGTGAAAATAAAATGTACCCCCACGACCTTATTCAATTTCAATTCCCTCAATGCCTTTTCTCTTTCGCCATCAAGCAAGCCTAGGACTAAACTATCCCCATCCACGTCATAGTCTCTTTCTACGTATGAGCGTGCTGGCCTAATTTCGTAACCATATAATGCCTCTCTGTTTTCTTTCCATCTCTCTTGAATAATCCCTGCTTCAATAAATTATTCCCTGACTTGTCTTTGATTCTTCGCACGAATTATCCATATACTCCATCGCCTTCCGCTAAGCTTCTATCGCTCGGTTAGTTACTCTGTTTACTATTTAATTTTTTTACTTTCTTCTAACTAAGACATTGACATTGACTTCTAAAAGACGTTGACATTCTTCCATTTCCTGCTCTCTATTTTCCTTGTCATCCCGTCTTTAATCCATGGTTTACGTACTTGTTGTGTGTAGTAATCTCTATGCTTGTAAACGTGTGCCTAATCATATTATAATCTGTGCGTACTGAAGATCTTTGACAGAAAATACGCAAGCTTAACGAAGTGGTTCTAAGGTTTCTGGACGAAAAATTGCTATAGAATGGGCTTTTTTGGATACTTCTGTGTGCATAGCTGTTCGTAGTCACAAGCTCAAGGGTGTTGCCATGAGATAATTAGGACAACCTCGAGCACTAAAGAGTATAATAGATTATTCCTTTCCTCCCAAAAATAATTCGGCAAATTTATGGTTTATAGGAGTTAACATAATGGTCTGATACCATAATTATCTCTTCCCCTTAGTTATGAGATATCAAATCGATGTTCTATAAATTCCTATGTGTATATACGGAGAAGAAGGATACACGGGGATGCCGTTTTCGAATTAAGATTTTTATGCTATTTTTATTTCGTACATTATGCGAAATGCATAAAAAATACTATAAAACAACTCTTCAAGGGCACTGGTATGATGAAGACCCATGAGGAGAGACTATTGCTCTTACGGTTAATTAGGTGGCGGTATTTTGTTTGCCATCATGAAAACTTTGAAAATTTTGTCAGCTTCTTCGATGCTCAAAAACGCAAAAAGTTTCTTCTCTAGCATAAATCATCTATTCAGCCTCATTTTTTAACAAACCTCGGTTTTGAAGGGTGGAGAGATTGTTCTCATGAGTGCCTACGCTGGTTCCAGTAGTGTGAAATGAGCACCCTAACTCAAAACGGAGAGGACTCTCGAAATTCGCTTCTCCCCTGCACGAATCATCGAGTCGTGGATGAGACGGTTCACTTCTCACGTTTCTAACGACCCTTAATTGGGCCTTCAAACTGTAGCGCTTGTCCGTACCCCGCGCTTCAATCTCTGCCTCCACGCAGGCAGAGATCCTAAGCCAATACCCACCTTCCCCGCCGCCTCCTCACTCTAGTCGCTTCGTCGGCCTGGATTAAAAATCCTTGTTTCATCCTCTGTGCCTATGTCTCTGACGAGGCTTACGGATTAACTGCTTACTTCAATTCAAGTAAACAGAGAGTTGTTTGTGGTATTGAAAAGTAGATGTCGTGCCCAATCATACAAAAAATATACTGAGCATTTACAGTTTGAAGAAATTAAGAAAACACTGACAACTTAATGTTTTGTGCCACTTTAGGATTATTTTAATGGCGAATTTTTTTTGCACACGGTCGAAAACTTAGATATTTAAGTTGTTAAAACAATAAACATGCTGAATGACACACACGTACGCCTCCTCCCCGTAAGGAGGGAACGTTTATACATAAAAGGAAATCAATCCCTTCCACTTAAAGAAAATATTGCAACATCGTTAAAGAACATATTGTATTCTGGCCAATTAATTTGTTATTCAGGAAAAAATACTGAGATACATGTAACCAATTCCTATAAATTAAAATCAAGAAAAAGAGATTTTGAATACGGGTTTCTCTTAGTACAGCTGAAAATATCAGCTTTTATTACCTCAATCGCATTCAGGACCAGGAGATATTTTCCTTTGACTAAATTAAATGCAGCTTCCTAAATGGTTTCATCCTGCTTGAAATTTATAATGCAGCACTAAACGATTTCTCTTCGATCCGTACTTAGCTGGCGATCATAATTAGAGAAAAAATTAGGGGTCGTATCATCGATCAAACCTGATGTCCCCTCTCAGCGGCGTAAACCTTCATCAATAGATTTTATTATCGAAATATTTGCTAAATAAGGATAACTCAAAATATCAGAATGAATGGAAGTGGTGACCGTCTTTGAATTGATACTTTAATATTGATTGACGTAATAATTAAACAGTTTAGTCTAGACTCCTTGTTTAAATCCTGATTATTAGTTGTTAAGTGTTTTTGAGGATATACTACGTGTTTCTAGGTAAAAAGGGGTAGTCCGGTGGATAGGGCGTTAGACTGGAGGGCCGGGGTTCAATTTCAACTCCCTGGGGTGACTGTGGGCACCCTCAGCTTTACCCAAGCTGTGATTTTTTTGGTAGCTGGACTTCCTGGGAAACCATATCCAGCAAAAGGGAAAGATGTGCCCCCCTACTCTTTACACGCCGTGGGGTTTAGTATTGGTTAATTCTACGATAACCTATCATACCAACTTTCTAGTTAACTCCGATTTTTATGTCTATAATGCGTATCTAGCATATTTATCAAATGATATGAAATAGTTACGCTTTTTTTAAATAAGATTGCGCGGTGGTCTAGCGGGTAGAGCGTTGGACTGCTGGCCAGAGGGTCCTGGGTTCGATTCACGGGCAAGGCACTTTGGGCACCTGCAGCTCCACCCAAGCTAGTTGATTTTTCGGGTACCAGATCTTCCTGGGAAACCATAACCGGCACAGGGAAAGGAACTGGCCCCCCTACCCTGATGTGTGAATACTCACACGCCGTCGGGCTTAGTACATGGGTGAGCTCTACCATCACCTACTAAACCGACCTTCGGGTTGATTGCTGTGTTTATGGTTTTTTTTTACTCAATGGCTTTATCATTCTTAACTTTAATAATTATTCATTCAGTTGCATTCAATTAGAATGACTTTTAGCTTTCCGTAACTTTGTTCAATTATGTATTCGTATAATTTGCCAACAGTTAAAATTATCATGGAGGCTAAAAATTAGTTGTGGCTCGTTTTGGTTGCTTTACCATAGAAGACTCTTGAGTTTTATCATGGAGTCATGCAATATCCTAGGTTTGGACGAACGGCCAAGTAAAACATTGGAAGGCGTCTGGAAACAACGCACTGTGAGCAGCTATATTATTAACACTTGGCAGAGCGAAAATTCACTTACTTTCATGACCATTGATCTCACCCACCAGTTCCCTCACTCGATTTCTTTTTTTCCAAAACGCGCTTTTCCCAAGGGTATCACTTCGGGGTCACCCACGCGTCCGATTCCTCCGCCGAAATGAACACCGCATTCCAATCACTCCTCTGATTAGTTTTCATCCTGGTTTTTGGTGCGGCTAAAAAGGAGAGCGGAAACTTGAACGCTGCACATGGCCTCGACCTACGAGGCATTCGAGATCCTTGATCTTTTTAATCGCACCTTACCAGGGATAATCCCTATCGCCTGCTTGATCCATCTCTTATTTCACTCAGCAAAGGGGAGTTAAAGCGCCTAAATGGAGTGTTGCCATTCTCACGAGAATAACTTCTTTTTGGTGGCTCGCAGGGTATTTATGTAGATGTAGATGAACTTTTAAAGTTTGGCCCATCATTTGAGAAAAAATCAAGAATTTTATGTCCAATGTAGAAAGCTGTACAATTCATTACATCCTATTTGAGGGATTGAAAAAATATTTTACTATTTGAAGAAGCTCACGTAATGCGCCCATGATAGCAAAAGTTTTTTTTTATTTTGTAATTAATTTGTGATGAAAGGCAGATTATGCGAGAGTACCAGTTCATCTACACAAAAACCTAATACATGATGTGGGGAATGGGTCGTGTTAAATATCCCAAGTGAGGGACATGGCAAGGATTGGACATGTACGAGGTCTGTTCAAAAAGTATCGCAAAATTTGAATTTCCACGGGTTACATATGTTTTATTTTCCATTTTTTTGTGGCGTTATGTTGGCACTTATGTCTCTCACTTATGCCGAAAATTTTGTTCATTTTGAATGTTCAGTTAATTGTTGACAGCTGTTTTTCTTGGACGTGTTTTTGCTTGTCTTCGATTTTCGCGATACTTTTTGAACAGACCTCGTAAGTGTTATATGGACTAGCGGTACTTATAATGTGTTAGGTGCTAATAGAAAGTAATGAGAATTCCCGAAAGAACTGATCGCGATGAGTATGAATGAATTGCTAGCATGCGAAACCTATCGGGACTGTAATTACAAAAGTTAATGCGTTGTAGCATTATGTTTTTATTAAGAGTTAATGATATTACTCACGGTAGGCATAAGACTGTAGGCTTATTCTGAATGAGAGGGTAACGATGCATATAAATTATTATGAACTAGTGCCTCCTAGGTTTCTCTGAGTTCGTATGAAGGTTGATTTCTCAAGAGGGGACTGTAGCTTTTTATTTACTATAGTATACACGTACTTGTGCATTATCTGATAGCGAAACTGAAAGGGTGAAGAATAAGTCCTGGCAGTTAAATTGAAAAAAGTATGAAATGGATGCAACACACGAAATGATGCGACTCTGATAATAGAAAAATAGTATTAAGAGTCATGAATATACAAATAAGTGCTAAATCCTTTGTCTCTAAAAAAAACCAGTAGAACTTTTTAGCGACTCATTCGTTAATGATAATGAAGACAACTTGCTGAGCAATTGAAAAAGAATGGGTTTATTTCGCTCAAATATATGGTTTTAGAAGAAATCTACTCGTGGTTTTAGATAGCAAAGGGGTTATTCTAAGATTATGATTGATGTCGTTGTATATGATGAGAGAACTGAAAGCGTAAGTGAAGGCCATCGGGTAAATGAAAGGTTCTTAATGTGGAGCAGACTACCAATTGCTAGTTTCGAAAATAGACCGTGGAAGAAAGTTGGTTGGGAAGAAAAATTAGAGTGCAAAACCATTGAGAGCAAAAGTGGAAAAGATGCAAAAATGTGTTGTGTGTGCGCGTGTGTCTGTATATATGTGTGTATGTATAAACACACACACGTGTATGCATGTGTATATATACATATATATATACATGTGTATATATACATATATATATATACATGTATATATACATATATACATGTATATATACATGTGTATATATACATATATATATATATATGTACATATATATATATGTATATATACACATATATATATGTTCATTCAAACATAGAAATAGCTATAAGGAAAGGGGATAGGAAAACACACATAAGGTGAACACAGGACATGTGGGGAAGGCGGTTTTTGAGCAGATCACGAAAGTAAAAATATTTCCTTATCCGGGATTTGAACCACGGGCCTTCCACTTGCCGAGCGGATGCTCTACCACCTAAGCTAATAAGGAAACCTGATTTACCTTGAGATCTGCGATCTTATAAAGCGCCAAAGTGCTCCGATACATATTGCCCGAGAGATGGCGTTATGGAGCTGTTTCACCCACCAAAGGAGAAATAGACGAGACACAAGAAGGGGAAAGGATAGTAGAAAAGAATTCATACGATCTTATAAAGGATAGGAACGGTGCGTTTCATGGCACGCATAGCCAGAAGACCTTTGTATGTATATATATATGCATATATATGTACATATACATACACATTTTTGCATGTATATGTACATATATATCTACATATACAGAAGAGCGTTTATATAAAATTTCACGTGTGAAAATTTCCTATTGCTCGCTCTACATTATTTCATTCTTCATTTCTCCGTAACTTCTGCCTACGTTCACACAGCCTAAAAAACGTATTCTCTTACTACTTTTATTCAACTAACCCAACATTCTTTCATCTTCACGTCCTTCAGGATCCACCCACCCTTCACTATTTCCACCGGCCCCTTTTTCTGCCTTTTTCTAATTTTTCTTATCAACTTACTCTCTTCGCCTACCATATTAAAGATATCATGAGTTGTCAACCTCTCCGTCCGTTTTATGTTTTCCTCTCTTCATACCCTACATCTTTAGAGCCCCCCATCTTGCCTCCAAGAGGTCTCTTACACTTAAAGTACTGCGCTTCTTATTAAATTGTTTACTAACTGAGTGTTTTATGATGAGTGAATTATTTAGAAATGTGTACTGTGATCAATTCTACTTTAATCATAAATGTTTCTTTTTCCAACACAGTATTTACGAGTGGTATTTATTTAGTGGTAACCGAAAACAGCCAAGTGTCGGCATTTTACCCTGCACTATAAACATAAAATAGAAATTTAAGCAACTACAAACGTCTTTGCCCTAGGAGGTGGAATATCCACCATGCCCTAGGAGGTGGAATATCCACCATGCCCTAGGAGGTGGAATATCCTAGACGGGAGCTTGCGACCTCTTGGTTGCCACGAAGACAACCCCGCCGCCCCTGATGTATCCTCTTCCAAACCTCTTTTACTCAAAAATACTGCCCAAATACATTAAATACTCCGCATGATCCAAGTTATTCCTTCCTACTTTAATATTTAACTTAGCTTTCCTACCTATCGGGAAATCTTATTATTTATAATATCAAAGAAGAGAATTATTGAGAGCAAAGCGAGCGGAGGGCAATGGAATGAAGGAAAAAAGAATAAAACTAGTAATATCGTCTGTGGATATTGCATGTGGAGCGAGAGACTTCCATCACGTTCATTACAGGAAGAGGTGTTTGGAGGAGGAGTGAGTTTTAAAACATAGGACTAGAAGTACCGCAATCACTATTGACGAGGTAACTGATGGAATCGTCAAACAAATTCACGTACATTACTTCCTGCTTTGCGAATTGAAAGGACGCATCTGGGATTAGCTGGTGCAATTCGGAATAGAGTAGCGAAATAAGAAATAAAAACTGTTGAATGATATCCTATTCATCAGCCACTCACCTCTCTTGAAGTTGACTTTCTACGCTCCGATCCTCTCCCTATTTCTAATAACCTGTCTGATGAATTCGAACTGTAACTGCGGTTGCAGTGCATCGTCTTTCAAATAGTATCTTATGCTGTCAATCCCCGAAGAGGCATTCCCTGGGCTATTGCTGCTTCACGGCACTAATTCTTTCTCTTCATTACGTTGAACCCCTTCTCGATTATGATTGATAATCCATCCAAGATGAAGATTAACAGTATAGACATTGTATTATTTATTTTCCATTATATTCATTGTATAGCCATAGGAAAAAAGTTGGCGCAATATTTTACGTTCTTTCGCTTAGTAGCTGAGCGCAGTTCGTGGTTTCTACGACCTTAATGCTCCTTAAAGAAAACATTAAGCTATTTAATTAAAATTTTAATTAAAATTAAAATTCTCCTTAAAGATTATGTCTATCGCTGTCCCACGACAATTCAACCAACGGTTTCCGTACATGGTACTCATTCGTTTCCTAAATGAAACTCGTGTAAAGATTGCATATACTATATGACAACTCCTAATGGTATTTTTTTTAATTCTTATAAAATTACGATCGTGTCTACCAAATATCTACCCGATCTACAATAATTCCATTATTTTTGCAACGCTTCTTCTGAGATGGTTATTCTCGTGAAGTGATTGAGAAACTTTTCAAGTTGCTCATTTTTAATTATTTTTCGGGCTTACAAACAACCCGTCTTGAGATCAACTCTTTATAATATTGTCTCATGAGTCATAGAATCTTCAGCCACAAGGTTTTTAATCATCTTCCACGTTTCTGAAGAAGTTTTATTTGTTTGCCCTTCCTTCGTGATTCTTTAAAATTTAGTTTTTCTTGTGTAAACAATTCGGAAAACAATTATTAATTTTTGTGGTTATGGTACATTTTCATGAAAGATGCGCGTGTGCAAAGAAATCTGGCATTCACTCTTTGGCATTACATTCGAGACTTATTACATCTCATTTATCTGAGTAGTGCATTGGTTTTTAGGCATAGTTACTCTTTTACTACCGTTGCTAATCAAAATTTTGATAAAGTTGTTTCCACTAGCTTTGCAGTTATGTACAATTAACGGTCATGTTTATTGGTAGTCTAGAAAACATGTTAAATAGACCATTTCTCATTATTTCTTAGTTATAGTATGAATATCTGCAAAATATCAGCATAAGTTAATTAAGACTTTTGAAATTACTTCAGTCTTTAATGCTCGAGGTTTAGACTCTTGTAACTTTGGGAAATGAAATTAGTTAAATTTCCTAAATCAGTCCTCCGTTGTTTCCAAAAGGAGTTCACGACTGTGTAAAGAAATATGTGGATCTATTTTTACTTTCCCCATTACTCGGACACCTCATTTACATTTCCACGGTGATATGCTCTTATTGGCTCTGAGATGTTTACTGGGAAAGTTACCCCGGAAACGATTCCCGGTCATGTACCGTGAAGATTTCACGCACGTGAGCTTTCTGGACGAAGTGATGTGCAATGTGCTGAAATCTTCGCGTAATCTTAATTATTTTGGGAGGGAAAACTGACGCCTCAAAAGAGCGCAAATCTTCTAGATCGGCCAAGCCGATGTAATTTGGTGTGGTAGTCTATATCAAACTTTTTGCACGCCGATAAAAGTTATCTTTTTGTAGATATCTTTTCAGAGGGAGTTAATTCGTCGCTAATGGACGCGCACCAGTGAGCTGGCCTTTATCGCCATTTTTTAATATGGTTAAAGCGAAAATCGCGTACATACATCCCTGGCTATTGCAGCTCATGAACTTCTATTTTGACATAAGTCAGTCAAATAACATTCAAATTGTAGATTGGTGTGGCTTGTTACTCTAATGATGTATGGCTCGTGCAAACATAAATAAGTTTTTATTGACTTGAAGTGTTTTTAGTAGCTTGACGCCTTGTTATGAATCTTATTCATTTGTTTTGCTAAATTAAATTGGTGACCATTTGAATTTACAGAATTCCATTAAAATGATGTCTTTGTTTTTCGTAGATAATTCTATCTAAACGAACAATGTCGGAAAAAAAACCCGGATGATTCGACTAAAACTTACGATTTTTTTATTATTTCAGTGTCATGTCCGCATTTCCCAATTTTTGCGATACTCAAATAAAGTTTGATACACCTTAAATGTTAAATTATAACAAATCAGTCGAACATACCATTTAATAAACTTAAATATCCGTCTACTATGTTATCGGGGAAGGTTTTTTTTTAAATGGGATTATTCTTTTCCTTAGTGTATAGTTTTTGGAGAATACTTTATATTAACCAGGAAGATCGAATGAACACCTGTTTTTCATAATTAGCACAAGTATTTAAAAACTCGCTGATCCCGGTTATGTCTAATATATCTTTAAAAACTTTCTCCAAATTACACTAAAGCAGGGTTTCGTGGAAATTGCAATCAAACATTCATAAGTGTTTGAAAAAGATTGAAATAATTTTATTATAATATTAATCTCAAAGGAGGAATCTTAGAGCCAACCATAGCGTCCCAGCCTAGTGTTCTGGACCTTCGAGCATTGAGTATTTAAACAACACACGTCGTTTGTAGACCACTAAACACTTTCTGTGATTTCTGACTGTGATTTTGATGTGTCACTGAGTGATTGGTACACACTGATTGATGTCTGAAGAAAATAAGCTTTGGCGTAAGAAGTAGAAAGAGGTAGGAAAAGAAGGTGAGGGGAACTTCTGAGGTGATAGGAAAGGAAGTGAGAAGTTCAAAAGAGGAGAAGAGGGTTAGGGTAAAGTATGAATTACTCGGTAGTGGTGGATGAGGATTTGTAAGTTCCGCATATTAGTAGGTTACTGTATTCACAGGAGGATGCAGCGCGAGTGTGTTCTTTGATTGTTTCAATTGTCGTTGAAGAATCTAAAATTTATCTCTCCAACAAACAGGGCGGAGTCAAAAATATGCCTCCCATTCGCGGCTTACAGAGAATATTCAGTAGGTACAAGAAGGTGAATATTGATAGAATACCCATTAAGAGAGAGTCACGCGGAATTCGATCTTAATTCTACATTTTTTTGATTTGACTGAAATGTGGCATGATTAACTAACACCCTCCGACACGATTTTCTCTTTCTGGTACGTTTGATAATTCTTAATGACCTAAAAAGATCTATCTCGATGAACCATCCTCGTCCTGTGCCCTTTGTTTTGTTTTCCTCTTGAGCTTCAGCCTTTCTACCAATAAGCTGTCTCTGTTTGCCTCCTTACGTGCGGTGCGGAATGCTTTTGCTGTTAGCACTCTGAATGTTTCCATTTTCCAAAAAATGGTTAAGTATTCAGATACAGAATCCATAAGGTGATCTTAAACCAAAAAATATCTCTAAACCCAACGTTATTCTGGAATTATAAATATATGACAACTTTATTTTCGTAAAAGTCGATTTTCAAGCGTAAACAATGCAAGCCATGCTAAATTCTCATCGGTAATTTAATGTCAGTCTTGTAATTCCGAAATAATTTCCAAATTAATGAAATGTGTGTGCTTCATTCATAATGAAACAAAATAATGAAAAATTTTAGTCTTAATGAATTACTTTTGGAAGTGTGTCAGAATAACAACCTACGTGAGGATCACGAAAAAATTATAACATTTCGTCATATTATAGTATATCAACCAATTATGAGTTTAGCCCACTGACAGCAAAAACAAGTATAATTTAAACGCATGGTTTCTATCGTTCCTATAGACAAAATTCACAAAGATTTATTAAATTAGTTATCCGAAGAAGCCACTTCCTTGGGGAGGAAATGCGCTTGGAAAAATAACATGAACTAAAGTCTGCTCACACACGTCTTCTCTTTGAGGAACGTTCACGAACAGGAGGATAGTTATTTAAAATCTTAGAATCACATTTCAAATGGTAATTTCCTACAGTAATTTGTTTCTGCTTTTCGTAGAAATCAATCTTTTCCTCTCCATTATGTGAATTTACGCTAAAATCATAGTAGTAGGTTTATGTCACTAAATATATCTGCCATCTCCGGGATTCGAACCCAGGCTCTCTGGATGGGAAGTTAGTACGTCAGCCACCATCCGGGTCCCCGACAAATGTATTATGCAGACGAACATGTCAACTCGAAGCTACCGAGGCTAGCAACTAAGTATATCATTAGTCTTGACTGTGATTATACGTATCTATGCAGTGGTCCAGATGTTCCGAATTCTCGGTCAGCTTTAATTCTCCAAATGAAGAGCTAAAATGTCATGCCTAAGTTTGTAGCGCCACTCTTTGGGCAAAGTGAAAACTTCCAACCCGAATAAAGTTCGAAATATCTGGAAAGAGAAAGGGAAGTGTAGTTGGCTGGAAATCGGAATTGATTTGCGAAGCGCGCGATAATACGAGATAGAGCGGCAATTTTAAATTGCACTCAAAAATTATTTGGAAAAGTATTTCTTTATTTTGTCTTTGGTTTTTAATTGATGACTGTGAACTTAGTCACATATTCATTTTTAGAAAATTGTGCGCTTTTTTCGTTTGGGACATGATTGCCATGAGGATTTTGGGCAGAAAAGACGTCATTAGTTATTTAAAAAAATAGGGTACGTGGTACTTCAGTGAGCAGAGTGGTGGACTGCTGAACGGAGGACCCAGGTTCGATTTTTGGGGACGCCTTTGGATACTTTGACAATCACTCCCTATCCTAATGTGTGAATTTCGCTCGCCTTTGGGCTTAATATTGGTCAAACTCAAACCTCACTTCCCAAGCCTATCTCTAGTTTGATAACTGAGTTTATGGTTATTTAAAAATTACAGCTCCAATGAATAAATCTTATCTTATTAATAATAATTGTAAAATTCTTAGATTTATAACTTACTTTCATTTAGTCTTTGCTTTACAAGAATTCTTAATTTGTTCGCTTTTCCAGTGTGTAGAAAATATTAGAACCCATTGGACAGCTACATTATAAAATGTATTTCTAACAAATTAAAATTTTTTGATGATTTCCTTTGTAGTGTTCAAATAAATATCAAATGACTAAGGACCCTCGCACACGGGCCAACCTCGCATTCGGAAGGTAACTGGTGCTAAACCTCACCGAGTTGACTTGTTCAGTTCACAACCTCCAGGGGCTGATTAGCAAACCTCTAGCTTTTGAATTCTTGGTCGTATGAATTCCTATTCAATGACCGACAAAATGCTGCTCTTATAATTATTAATCCAAACATAAGTAAGGTCCCCGTGCCATCGGTTAGTATAGGGGTTAAACTTCGCCCTCTTAGCCCACTTATCTCTTTTACCCCTTCCTAGATGGGTACTGGTGGTTTTATCAGGTGCGGTAGGCTATTAGCTCTTCAGACTTATTTTCTATAAAAATTGAGTTTGAAGTTTGGCTTCTCTGTTTTTTTCAGCAATATGCTTTAAAAATACTATTAGTTTCTCGGCTAGTGTAATAGTTGTTACTTAAAAAATATTCCAGTTCTAGATCGTTTACATTAATGTCTGTAAAATTGGTGGAATCATTATTCAGATGGTTATATTTGTATGACTGATTTTGATTGGAATTTATAAACTATTTGAGTAATACACCGTTCATAAATATTAGCACCCTGATAATTTTCGTTTACATGACTTTTGTTAACATCTTTCCTGAAAACACAGCATGAACCATCAAATCGGGACTCTCACAACATATCACGGGTTGCCTTGGTATCGCCTTGCCTAGTATGAATTAAGAATTCTTGTAAAGCAAAGACCAAATGAATTCTGAATGAATGAAAATAAATTTTTTCTCCCCATAGAAGCTGTCTGAATTCCTATTATTAAGAACTATACTGCCAAGTGTAAACTTTACAATTTACACCTATTCCCATATTTCACCGGGATGGTTTTTTGGATGGATAATGGTTGATGCAAAAGATGCAAAAATTACAGATGCACAATGTCTTTTTATTATCTTATACAGAGAGAGTACAAATACTTCAAGGAATGAAGAATTAATTACTTTTTAATGAATCCATAATCATTGAGGGAAAAGAAAGTGTAAATAGCGTGTCTCTGTTTAGGTCTATTCCGAAGATAGGACCTTTATGGTGACTCATAGGGGTTAAGGATAGGAACACAGGACACCGTAGTACATCTCGGATTGGTTGGAAGGATTAGGAGATAGCGAATGGCCATTAGGACTTCGTTAAGGATTTGAGTGAATGAGAAGGAATAGAGAAGGAAAAGTTACTTATATTGTTCAATAGTGATAGTATGGGTGCCTGTAATGAAGGTTATGGGCGTATGGGTACGAGTAGGGATAGACTCCATGGTGGATGCCTGAGTGGTAGGGGTAGGCGCCGGAGTAGAAATAAGGGTTGTGCCCGTAGTAGTAGGGGGACGGGATGACGGGGGCCACGTATTTGGAGGTTGAGGCGGGAACTTTAATGGGAGCAGCCTTCTCGTCCTTGGCCACCACGGCAACGTCGCTGCTGGCGGCGGGAACCACTGGAGTCCTCACGACTGCGATTGGAGCCACGGGAACCAGTGGCGCCACTGGGCGAACGGGTGCGATGGGAGCCCCTCCTGCCTTGTTGGTGACAATGGCTTCGAATCCCCTTTCGCTGTCGGCTCTGTAATGAACGGTCCTCACCACGCCGTCGGGCTGGAGAAGACTGTACTCCCCGCTGACGACATCTCCGTCGCGCTCCTCGGACTGGTGCTTGTCATCACCGGTCTCGGGGTCAGCTACGGCGTAGGAGAAGGAGTACTTTGGGTAGACCTGTGGGTGAAATGGGTATAAATGATAGTGGGAACAGTTATTTAAAAATGTCGTGTAGGTTGATAGCGTTTGAAACTCAAGCATCCCGAAGACGTAGCCAGAGTTTTTCCCAATCAGTGCTGCCTTTATATTTTCCAATTTCACCCTATAGCTGTTCCCTTTGATCTTTCCTTTAGCTAAATATCGTTCAGGTTCCAGCATTATTAATTGTGACATTTATGATCAGTAAAAAATTAAACTATTCCAGGCTTATAGAGGTAAATTGCCCTCCAATACCCTCTGGAAATGTTGAATTTGGAAGGTAAATTTTCTCCTGATATTGTTAACGATAAAGTATATCTTTCTGTTAAATTGTCTAATTTTTAAGGTATTCCAACGGTGTGATTTAGGTTGATCTGCGATGTAATAATATTGAATATGCAATCAAAGTACTTCTTTTTATGTTTTTGAAAGCTAGTGGCATATTAATTTAAACACATCCATTATTATTTCTAGAAAATTTACAATGAAAGTGTGAGGAACATATGTTGTGTTTGATGATTGAATTTTGGCGTATTATAGAAATTTGTTACACTATAACTTAGTTGCAGTCTCCACTGCCACTTAGATACATATTCCTAAAAATATTGTTCGTTTTAATTTGATATCAGGTTTTTCATGTTCTCAGGGCTAGGGTTAGGAAAAAAATATTATTCTTTTGAAAAATATGCCAAACTGTAGAATTGGGATTGGAAATGAAAGGATGAGATTGGAAATATGTCACTTTGTAATGGCAGATTTAATCGGCGTAAAAGCAATTGCAACCTCCAATATCTATATGCCTGCATCACTCTTTACTGGGTAATTAGAGGTTTATACGGACTTTTTATTGGTATTGGCAATAGTTGCCAAAAAATGCTCCTACTAAATTACTGAATAGGAATGAATTCCAGAATAATAACGCGTTTTTAAAAAACATTCGATACCTTTTTAAGCGGAAAGTAAAGATAACAAATTTGTGGTAATAAGCTAAAGAAAAGAAACCCTTACAGGAACCCATTGGGTTTATTTAGATAAATATTATTACTCTGAAAATATATTTAACCCCGAAAAATTCATACGTTTGTAAAGTGTTATGTATTTTATTTACAAAGACAGAGAAATCTTCCCTCTAAATGTCATGATATATCCCAACAATCACTTTCCTTCTTGCAGCTATGAATTTAAGTGATATTTCTATTCAAGTCCTTAAAAATCTCATCAGTAAAGTCAATTGGTGCAGTTGAATGTTACTGCAGAATACAAAGTGAAAACATCAACAGAGAATTTAATGGGTGATGGTGACGGTTTTGTTTCTAGTATGTTGTGAATGCGTAAACTCACTCCTTAAATCACGTGTTTATGCTGTGTTATCACTGAACTTACCGGCGGATAGTCTGGTTCCTGTGCAAGTGCCACGGCGACAAGGGCCAATGCGATCTGTAAAAAAAATAGCATGTTTTGAGTTACGACATATTATTCATAAAGCTATAAAACAAACACAAGACCGCTCTTTCAAATTCCCAAAAAAATCTCGATGCATCATTATCAAACTCCAAATATTCGTTAGAAATTGTAATGTATTTTGTACGTTTATGTAATTTTAAAATTGCATTTGAAACTGAATATTTGTGGTGAGGTTTGGTACATTTTACTAAATGTATTTTCGTGATACCAATTATGGTTCGTTTGATATCTTCGTAATTTAAACTTTAAATTCCAATTGTTGTAAATGTAGCAATTCATAGAAATTACAAAATTTTTCCTTTGAATACTTTTGAGTCTGTACTAATTTTCAGAAATTCATTTATTAATTCAAATATTTAGTATAGAGCGAAATATTCAGAGCCAATTGAACTCCGAGAAATGTAAGAGAAATTATATGAACAAACTTGATCTAAATAATAAACTGGAATACCTCAGAGACTACTTTAAAGTTGTAGGATTCCTTATGTGTCCTCAATTCCGGTGAATGTCATCGTAACAAGTATTTTTAAATAGAATGTTAGACCATTGTATAGCTATGAGGATGACAATAAGTGACGCAAATTCTCACTAATGTTACATACCTACTATTTTTAGTTTCGTAACATTTAATAACTAGATACTTTATGCTCGTGTTTTATTATTAAATTACTAATTAATGACTTGTGTTTATTTTTGCTGCTGAATAACAGTAAAGTTGTATCGCAAATTATTGTTCCAATTTATCGTATTATACATATAACTAGAGCTGGACACCCAAAAATCGTGACATTATTGAGTGTCTCCTGATGTCCACTCGAAAAAGTTTAGTGACGATCGTAGTACTTACCAGAATAAACTTTGCCATGTCAGCGGATGTAATTCTTCTCTAGAGGTTAGGCAGGAGTGATACAAGAGCCCTTCGGACCAGTCTGTGGATCAGATGGTTGGTGCGAGCGGCTGTGGGGCCAATGATGATCACTGTTCTGGCAACTGGCCTTTTATACTCGTTCAAAGAGGATCCCCAGGGCCCCACCGCTACGCAAATTGCCCCTCCCTTCCCTAAACCATCTTATGGAAGAAGATTCACCTTGCTACTCTGTGGATCGCTCCTCCCGCCCCCACCTCCTTCCACAAGGAGTGAGTTCGGCTCATCCCATGACTCGGACCGACCTCAAGCCCACTCCACATCCCCTTTACGGTCACTCTGACACGCGAGGGCATCTGGTTGGATTCAGAGAGGGATGGGATGGGATCCGCCTCGATAATACTGGGCTGGAATGCATATTTTTTTGGTGGAAAAGAAAAATCTTTGAAGAGGAGAGTAAGAGGATGTGTGAGGAGAAGGCAGTCCAAACCGTAAAGTCCACTCGGGGGCGTTAGGAGGGAGGAGTTGCGAGGCAAATGTTTTCTGGTTCGAGGGATTCATATGCCGACCTTCATTGGGCGAGAAATAGGTGGGTCAGGTCATTCTGCGTCTCCTCATCCCACCAAGACCTTATGCTTTATCCTTGCTTCACGGAGAAGAGGAGGGTCCGTGGTATGTGTCTCACCGATTAAGGAAAAATTTCAAGAACGTTTTCCCATGGGGGAGAGAGTGTTTCAGGGAAGGAAAATTGTGGACGTTTATCAGGGAAAAAAAGGGCGAGGCAATTCGGAAAACGAGCAAACTACGAGTTTTCGAAATTCTCGAGGGAGGGAAAATAAATTCCGTTTGAAGAGGTAAAACTTTTTTAGATTTTAGTTATTTTTTTTCTCTGCGTGGCGAGAGAGGATGAGGAGGTGTGTCAGAGTAAAGAGATGGGAGGAGAAATGGTATACTCCACTGGATTGAGGTCGGATGTGAGAAATTTTATTTAGAGGCAAAAATTCTTCGAAAAGCGTCGTTGCGGCACTGAAGGGGATAAGAATTGCAAGGTCGTTGGGTTGTCGTGAGGGTTGAGAATGGGGTGAGTTTCCTTGTATCTCTTCCAGCATGGAGGGAGATTTTCCTTTGATATAAGCGGGTGGAGGATATGTCTCAGGTGTGATGGGGGTGATGTAGTCTAAAGACACCCGTACATTATGGTGAATAAGAGCGTTGGCGACTTGAATGCTCGAAAAGCCACGTTGGGTTTTTTTTGTAGAAGGCCGAGGTTTCAAATTAAATAATTCCAAAGTTAAGGATTTTAGTGAAATATATGCAAGTAAGCCGATGGTCGGTAAATTAATGAAATACAGTTTCGTAACACATCCTCATTTAAAAAGACCTTTACCGAAGGGATATATTGGTAACATGTTTCAATTGTTTGTAGCTATAATTCTGTTTTGTTTCTGCCGTTACTAACGCTACAGAATGGTCGCTAATTTAGATTGTGGATGTGATTACTCCGCCTAGAGTGACATATTTATGTAATTTATTTTATTTATGTATTTATGCAATTTGGTGATGTTTATGCTGTTTTTAAGGAAATTATCCAAAGAACAGAAATCTCACCCCTAAGTACAGTAAATGAAAAGTAGCAAACGATAGTACAATGGTACGAATAGATTCTTACCAAAATATAGTCCATAAAAACATTACGATCATAACCATTTCACAGAGAATCTAAATATTTATTTTTTTAAATAACAGGATATATATTCATATTAGTTTGAATTAATGCACCATATTTATTTGTTTTAATCAAGATGTATTTTATTTTTACCACTGGTGCAGTAATTTTGAGATTTGATAAATTTAGTCCGCCATGGGCATGGGCTTATTGTAACCTTATTTTGGTTAAAAATAATGTATGCACCCAGCTTGTGGCCACGGATACCAAATAACATGAAATCATTGTGAACAAACAATTATTTGAACAAATATCATGCTGAATATAAGACTAAAACGACAATTCATTTTAATATTTTAGTTTATTTATAATTTTCCACGTGATAAGTTATATGACTTGGCGGGTGTCACTTTCATTAAGTATAGTGTGATTTTTTCTTTCATGCCTTCTTACGTCCAAATAAAAGGTACGATGTGGATATTTTTAGGAAATTTGTAAATATTGGCAATTAATATCATTAATTTGCATTAAATTTAGAACCCATTGTAAACACAATGAGCTACTTGTCATAGGCATTTTCTCAAAAGTCTTAAGGTTTTAACTTTTCTGAAGGACTGTTTTCTATGGGACTGTGATTTAGTTATGACTTTTTTAACATTTCATTTTCTGGAATTAAATTTAATAAAATGTCTTTTGGCTTTCCATTTATTGATACAATTTGATAATCCAAAATTTTTGACTTGGAACCGTCGTATAAATGAAAAAGACTATTATCATGATGATTTTGTAGTTAACTATTTTTCCCGTCAAATATTTTTACAAAATTTTCAATCATCTCACTAAATTTTCTCTTGTCGAAAAACGTTGGTCAATTTTTATACTAAGCGCAAACATTGTAATGAAAGAATACATGCGTACACATTTGTTCAAAATTATACACATTTTGATGAGGGTCTGAAATCAAGGCTAACCTTATGCCAACTTCGGGGCAGTACATACGGGAACTCCGTGCTGCGATGGGCTCGTGAAGTTGGCAGCACTAAGCTAAAGCTCTTTCACATCGTGCAAATAAAATAAAAATACGCAAAGGCGAGTTGTGCGGCGGCATCGATCAGTGAAGTAGCGGGCGAAGAGAAGGAGCAGTACCCGGTACGCCGGACTTCGAGATAAGTGGCGGGAGACATACGCGACTGCAGAAACAATGAGGGTTGCGACTCTTGGGGATACGAGAGAAGGCCGGCGGGATCCCACCCACCCTTCGAGACATAATCTCTTCGGGAACAAAAGAGACGACCTGAGTGCCCTTTAGGTGTACGCCAGGATAGAAAGGAGACGGAAGTTGATAAATTTCAAGCATCCGGTGTTTCATTGCGAATTTGCGGTTTTTATACATACTTTGTCACAATTCCTAAAATGCGATTCCCATTTGTAAATGAATTACCATAACCCGTATCCAGAATAAGGATATAGGACTTGGCTGTTTTATCAGTCATAAAAGCCGAGTTTTAATGTTCTATCCATTTGAGATGACAACAAAACCATATTTTCAGTATATTAATGCACAACGTGGCTTCGTTCGAGGGTTATGTACGCTCCTTAACGACTATTCTCTTCTACGTTTCGACTTCGTTTCGTTTGTATTGCATAATGTACAATTCGTCTCAACTTCACTCCGCTGACCCAGCGTTTTTACTTTTTTCACCGCTTTCAGTATCCCTTTACCTTTCCATATTTGCTCTATCCACTTTTCCTAATTTCTCCTAGCAACTTTCTAGTCGCTTACCGTACTTACAAATTTATATTTAGTCTTTCCCAGTGTTCAAATCTGTTTTAAATTATTTTCCATACACGCATCGGAAAACGCTTGGTGAGGCGAGAGGATGAGCGTAGTTACCTGTAAGGCCATGCTTCGGATCTACCCTGGGCCAAGCTACAAATTAAATTTTTACTATTTTTTCTTTACATTTTCACTGAGCGTAGTAGCTTTAGCACTAATTATCTATTTGTTTATCTATTAATTATTGTCGAGTAGCCGCGAATTCCATTTTCCCTCTGGCATGATAAAGTGGCAACTGGGCTTGAAAGTGAAAAAAGGAAAATATAAACCGTAGAAAATTACTGTGATGAAAAAATTTAATGAAAAAATGTTAGAGCTCACATCGTGCATAGCCCTTCAGCGAATGAAAATTCATTCATTCTCAGGCGATTAGTTTTTCTTATTTTCTGGAAAAAGACGAAATAGCCAGGAAATCAAATAGCCTAGGTTAAGCTTAATGTGTGCGGGACTATTATGCGGATTTAAACTCATCCTTCGGACACGCCACTCATTGGCTGAATTCTCTTCCAAATTTGAAGGTGATAATGTCAAAGAAGTTAAAATAACTTCACATATGACTATGTCATATAATACAGATACTTTCATATCCAAAAAGCAACGATAGGCCATCTCTAGAGTAATTTTACTCCATAACGGAAGAGGTAAAAATAATATTATAAATAAATTTCTATGTACGTCTATTAAATTAAAAGTGCTGAATAATCATGACAGCTACCCCTGTACTCCGGGAATTGAGTATTTAATAGATAATTGCACGTGTTACCTCGAAGGAGAGATGTGTGATTGAACATCGTATTTTCTTTGAGTCCCCAACTTCGTTTGTGTGCATATTTCATGGTGCAAAAATAATTTTGACCAAATAAATTCATTAAAAAAACTTTGCAGTTCCTTCAAATGAGAAAGTAATAATATACATATTATTAACGAAAATATAATATTTCAAACGTATGGCTTATTATCATAAAACTAATATTGCACATTAGATCATCGTGTTACATTCGTGCATATAATATATACAAGTGACACAAGCTTGTATTGGCACTTGTATTTAGCACAAGCCTCCGTCAGTTGTAAAGTATATAAGGAGATTTGTGCACAAATTATTTACATGGTGGGTACCAACATTATTTTTAATGCGAATTAAAAATATATATGATTTTCTCTCCCTAATTTCTTGTTTCAATTTATATTCTTTAAGCTCCCTTCCATAATTATTGCATTAAGGCATATTGAAAGGAAGATTCTTTGGTAGTAAATTCATCAGTACAAATGTTTTACTTTTGTTTTAAAATAATTCTCATGTTACTATCTCAAAAGGTTGAACCTTAAGTCATAGTATATTTTGCATGATATTTTCCAAATGTCCTCGCCCGTGTGTCACCGGTCCGCAGCCCAAATATAGACTTCCTTTGCTTTTCAGGGGAAGCCATTGGAGTTGACAATTGGAATGTTCCGCACTGAGTTTATGACAGAACGAGTTCCGGCATTCGGACTGGCAGGAGAAAGAATTTTTACATATTCATTTCTCCTCCTTTCACGTTCTTCTCCTGCTACTTCCTTTGCCTTTTCAAGGGGCCAATAATATTCCTGAAATATTACAAAGAAAAAGAAGGTAAGAATATATATATGTATATTTTGTTTTGGAAGAAGCTTACATTTGATGTTCATCGGTAATCCTCACTCGGTTATTACGCCGTGAACTGTGGAGGAATTTCTGCTTGACACAAATTTCTTAATTTTAGTTTCATTTTAATTCTTTGAATTTCCTAATACTTTGGTGACGTTTCAATTTCAATTGTAAAATGTCTCTTTAGTATAATTTGTTTAACTTTGCGAGCCAAATCTCGGAAAATGAAGGGGAAATGAGTCGTTGGTATTTCCTTCTTCCTATACTGCACGGGGAGCGATATGATGAGCCACGGATTCCACACTGTTTGTATTAAATTACGTTTTCTCAACTACTCCGCCACAAATAAAGATATATCGATATTTTTGGCCAGTTGATCAATGCACACTCATTGAGATAAATTTCAGTCCACAAAGTAATTGCAAACATTTTTTCAACTGTTATTTCTGCCAGTTTACTATTTGATCACCTAAACATCCTTTTTCTCATTGATTTTATGGCCGTAGTAATAATTTTTCGTGTTTTGCTCTAATAATTATATATATATATATATATATATATATATATATATATATATCGATGATGCGGAAGTACTCACGAGAGCAATATAACTTTTGGACGGCACAATAGAACACAGAATAAAACAGATAACACGTAAAAGGACACTCACACTGTAGATGATTTAAGCTTTCGGCCTACTCCGAGGCCTTCTTCAGGTCAGACTGATATATATATATATATATAATGTAAATTCACTGAATGGCCAACACAAACACAGAAACTAAAACATATAAAAGAGGGACTCACTGGTTCTCGAATTTTCCGTAGTGCAACCACCTTTCTCAAGAGGAATTAGGAGCTCTGTTCCTAATTCCTCTTGAGAAAGGTGGTTGCACCACGGAAAATTCGATAACCAGTGAGTCCCTCTTTTATATGTTTTAGTTTCTGTGTTTGTGTTGACTATTCAGTGAATTTACATTATTGTGCACGTTCGTGGGTTTTTCAAGAAAGTGACTTTATATATATATATATATATATATATATATATATATATATATATATATATATATATATATATATATATATATATATAGTATGATTCAGAAGAGAGTGGGAAGTGATTCCGTGAGTTATTAAGTAAGATAATTCCTTGTGAGCGGGAAGATATGCAAGAAGAATATTGTACAAAATATTCAACGTTGTGTGCCAAAATTATTTTGGAAAATTAAGGTATCGTTCTTTAAGGGATAATCATTTAAGAAAGTGCATTTGACGTTGAATGAAGCATATCCTCCTTAGCTACATAAAAACTATATTAAAAATCTGAAATTTTTCTTTCAACGCTGACTTGCCCAATCCACATTTTGTCCTGGTTTTCTGTTGCTTGTATTCTTCGATGACCAATTACTAGTGATAATGCTTTGGCTATAGCAACCGGATCGTGCTCTGAAATTTTTAATGGGAAATGTCTCTAAAATTTCGACGTGTGTTGCGCATAGACTTACATCCTCAAAGGAAGTTCAAAAAATATGAAAGGCTAATGGTTTCACTAAACTATTCAAATTATTTTGAAAACACAGGTATATTTCATTGAAATTGTCTTTAATGCGACTGGATAATTTTTTTTCCATTGTGACGTAAACATTGATTAAATCAAATAAAATCTCAATTTTTTTACTCTTGCTTTGTTTTATTTTCTAATACTCAACTAGTTAGTTATTTTTGTGGATCAAATGATATAATGTCAGAAGTAAGTCCGCAGCGTCTCATTAATTAAAGTCCACTGCTTCCGTCTTGAAATGCGGTGAGACTTCAGTAGGCATTTAGGAAACTTGTTACCAGATTTTAATAGTTTGCAAATTTTTTTGAAATTTCATTAATCTTTGTGGTTCATGTTGAAACGATAGAATGCAAAATTATGAAAAAAGATAGGACACATTGATTACTTGTTGGAATACTTAAATTTATATTTTTGTACTTACACCGTTATTTACCTCGTGTGATTTAATTCTCATGGAAGTTTATGCATCAGCGGGTCTTTAAATATACTGTGACTTATTATGGCTTCTCTGTGACCCACTTTTTATTCACTTAATCATTCAAGCTGCGTCAATTGAAGGCCTTCATTAAGATGTCACTTTATGGCTCGAATTTATGTGAACTAAGAACGTCGGTCTTCTTACTTTGTCTGCAAGCGATGGAATGAAGCTATAATTACTCATTGTCTCCCTTTTGGTCATATCTAGAACGACTCATGTACGGCCAAACCAATCAATCCGGTGAGCGATCACTACCTTTTTTTATCCCGGTCTATACCGTCATTGTTGCCTCTATCTCTCACCTGAAATCCGCCTTCTCTGATTGCGTAGCAAGTCCAACCGGTATCTTCCTCTTCGTCCTTTTTCGTTTTGTCGCCTTAAGCAGTTAGTTGCCAGGCGTGTAGATTGACGCCGATTAATGCGTAACTGATTCCCATCTCTTTTCTTCCGTTCTTAGGTTTCCCATGAGTAAGTTATCCCTCGGTTGTATACTTGAGTGCACCAAGGCAAGGAATAAGATTTAGGATATTTAATGATATATTTCGTGGTGTTATCGATGATCTCCGTCTGTGCATTTTACTTTTTTTGTTTTTATAGCCCGAAAGAACAGATTATCAGGAAATGGGTAAGTGCCGCTTAAGCCCACATAATTGTAAAACATAAAAAGATTTCACGGGACTTCAGAAAAAATGCAACACCCCACCATTATAACGCACACGTTTGGAAGTTAAATGAGTATTGGTCACAGTTGGCCAAAAATGTTTCGTGAAAACTCAGGCCATGTTTGATTGGCCGTGACTTTATGGATTAGACGTGACTTTATGGATTCGATTCATTTGAAATTGAAAAACTATAACTTCGCAATTCCATAGTATTTTACTGAAAACTCAGGCCATGTTTGATTGTGTGAAATTTCTATGAGGTCTTTACATGTACTATATAGTCGATATGAACTGTAAACTTGAGCATGCTCTAATTATTTCACTTATTTGTTGTTTTAGACTATCGATTCGATTCATTTTACATTGAAAAATTATAACTTCGTAATTTCATAGTATTTTACTAAGTACACGAACCGGGTTTCGATGTTCAACATCCTAATCGTCAACCTGAGTACTCCATGATGACTCTGAACGTCTAAACCCAGGTCGAGTCTAAATAAAATACTCCCCAATCGCTAAGTTATGATTTATCATAAAATTTCATCGTATCATTCATTCATCATTAAATTTCGCTTCTTCGCAGCCTACCCAAGTTTCTCTTCAATTTCGTATTCATAAGAGGTAAGAGCTTGAATATTAGTCCAGTATATACTCAGATTAGTCCATCCATCGGGAAAAAAGTGTGAAGTCAGATTCATTTGCGTTTTTTACAATCTTTTATCTTTATTTACGTCATTTATGTCAGCATGCCAAGGTAAGGAATTGGACTCAAAAGTGGTTTTCAAGAACTAATTCAAAGAAAGATACATACGATATAGACAACAGACACGTTAAGTAGACAATGAAAGATTTTATAAAAAAATAGCATTTATTATAATTTGTGGAAAGTTCTGACTGTGGGTTTGGAGTTTCATTGGAATATTTTATTAATTGAAAACTTTGAGAAAGGTGTTATCCGGAGATTCCATCCATGAAGGAAGAAAACACCAGCTAACTAAAATACCATAGGAAGTTTAGTCCAGAATCGATCATATTTAGTGATAGATAAATATTTAGGGTCAATTTATACAAAATGGAAGAGGTTGCAGTTTACCATTTTAGAGCTTCACTGCTACGTTACCAAATTGAAGGGGGGAAATAAGAAATTCCTGGGACCTTGTGGACCTTACGTGTATCTTTAAATTCTTGTTTCCTGATTGAATTTTACGAAATTAATCAAATTCTTACACCGAAATAAAGATCACTGTCTACCTTTTTGGAAAGTAGTTTCATTATGCTGGCACGCCAATGAAAAACATCCATTCACAACGTTAATGCCATTATTTTCCTTTTCAAAAACGGTACGCATTATATATGGTTTACATTTTAGGACCCTTTCCCGGATAAAATTTACCATAGATTCGCTGTAGATAATTATATTAGTTTAGGATTAGAGTAGGAAAATGAAAAGAGAATTGCTTTTGGCTGCGCGGTCACCACTGCAGGAATATCATATTTCTAGAGCACATGGAATTATTTAAAGGTTGTTTGGAGATTTTTAGGAAATCGGACTTTTTCCAACAACTTTTGGGTTCTTCACAGTTGAGGAAGTTTTGATCACACGGATTCATCCATACTCCAAAACCAATGAACCCTTGCAATAATGCAAAAGAATTTATTTTCAAGTGATAAAAAAGGATTTGATAAATCTGTTAGAGCTCGAGCAACATTCTAAGAAATAGGTTGTTACGTACAATCTTCAGAAATAAAAAAGGTCATTTCACTGTTTTTATTGGAAGTTGGAACTTCACGCCATATATTTTTATTCAGTAAAAATTGAGTAAAAAAGACTGAAGCTCCGTCACTTTTTAACTCCTAAAATCAATTCACATTAAGTTCCCCTTAGGCCCCTAGTCGGAGACGTCATGACGCACTGGCAGTACTACAGGGTTCGTCCGGAAAATAAGTGTACTGATTTTTCCCCGCCGCTCCAGGCGCCCAGCACCGCTCTGACGGGCTGCGATTGGAGGGGGGTATGTTGGCAAGCGACGCTGAAAAAGGCAGTCGGCTCTGAGCTGTGGTGTAGTGAGGAGCTCTGTTAACGCGAACCTCCACGCTCGACCCCCTGTATCATCATTCTTAGGTCAAAATGCTATCTAGGTATCATGTATTATTCTTAATTATAAAATTATCGATACATCTATCAAGTATAGTTTATCAATTTAAGGTCGTCATGTTTAGGGTCGTCGTTCTTTTTGTTGACCTTTTGATCAGATTCACAACAAAACTTGGCTTCCGACATGATATGAAGATGATTTTTCTGTTCAGATCCTGAAGCAATTCGTTTGAGTAAGAAAATATTTGACAAATGTTTTTTCTCATCCCCTCTTAGAGATAAAAAGGCGATCAAGAAGTTGTCAGCATAAATGATTAAGATTTACATTAAGAAAGTTTAAGCCATTGAGATCTGAGTAAATTATGAATAATCTGTATAGTTTTCACTCGTGACCTTTTAATATATTGGGTGTAAGTTGGGTAGACAAGGGTTACATTTCATAATGGAAACACCTGATTTAAAATGATGATTTTAACTCCTTGAGATAGGTATTTTTGTAGGATATTTTTTAACGGCAGTCTGTAATGGTGACCATGAATAATCAATTATATTTTAAATCAATTTGTATTAGTATATCATTAATATTAGGTGTTCGCGTGTAGAGAGTTATGAAATATCCAAATTGCCTCTTAAATAGCTAATATCTCTTCACATTGGTTTCTAAATCATGACTTCAGTGAAACTTCATTAGCCATTAATATCATATTTCTAAGAATGAAAGGAAAATTAAATGGGAGTTTATGTACTGTAAGTAAGTGGGTTTTTGATGTCAACATTGTTCGAATGTCTCAGTGTATATCTGTTTCATTCCGCAAATATTTCACCTAGGTTTGATCTCTCTCATTATCATCTGGCTCAAACAAAAACAAGCTCATGTGATGTATGCCTGGGTCACCAGCAGGTGGAAAAATAAACTTAATTGCAAAAAAGACACTATTTTCACTAAGTTATCTTTTCATTAAAAATGGTATGGACTTGGGGCATTAGCAAATTTTCAACTTACATTCATTTCTGTGCATCCCGCTACACTTTATTTGCGAAAAATTTGGCTGAAGGATATTTATATTTGAAAGAATCATAGAAATTATTTTTTATGAAATGCCATGACGACGTAGTAAAAATATAAATCTTGGACTCTCCCAGCATTTTTCAAGGTAACCGTCCAATTTGCGATGGACTTTGAATTATTCACACCAATAATTTTCTGCTCTGAAATAACTCATTTAAGTCACCGCGGGGTTTTTTTTTCTTTTGTCAGTGCTAAATCAATAATGCTGTTTCCTTGGAAGTTAAGAAATAATATTTCTTCTCTTACGAGCAGGAGATGGACGAAATTTATCGGGGAGTGGCGCTTTGACAAACAATCCCGAACTCATTCCCACAGCTAAGGTAGGAGCGTGAAAAATTAATTGATGATGCGATAAGGTTAGGAGAGTGGGGGAGTATTGAGAAAAAGAAGAAGGAATGAGGCTGGAAAGAAAGGGGCGGGTTCGTGAGTTGCGGTGGAATACACAGTGGCATCTACAGCTTCGGCGGTAGGCGGAAGATGAAGAAGTAGGCCGGGCAAGGACGTCTGGTTGGATAATACGAGGTATACAAGCTCGTAAGGTGGTGAAGTCGGGAGGGACTGGATGAGCGTGGTAGTGCTGCTTCTAGTCACAGATATCGTCTTCTATATGCTCCAGGGAATCGTTTTTTATGATAGGATTAAGTTGAAATGGATGGGAAGTGGAAAGGTTACCATTAGAGGGTAGCTATCTTAATCATGGTTTCCCACTAAACAGCTGTACTCGTGACGACTTAGGAAGAAATGAATATAAACATTTTACGTTATAGTTTGTGGTGTGTTTTTATCTCTCATAATAAAAGGCACATTTACTTCTGTATATTTATTCTTATGCTTCGAATTTAAGGAATAAGAAGCGCAAATCCCAGCTTTTATTTAATATTAATTCAGAGGTTCCATTTGCATGTTTTCAAAAATTTAGTATTTCTTCGACGATGTATTTGAAATCACTTTACATATTTGAAAGAGGTTTTATATTCTTTTAGACTTGCTTCACGAGCAAGAAAGAGAAAAATACAAGAAATAAAGACATAATAATATAACTTATGGATTAAAAGTAATTATTTTCACGCTGGAAATTTCATTGGTTCCCGAACTTGTTTGAGCTTTTTCATATGATAGAAAAGTTTTAAAAATTTTATTCTTTGGGATAAATGTGATAAAATTAGCTCATCTGTATTTGCTCCTAAACGGAGGCGAAAAATTTTCTTTGATGATTGCCTTTTAACGTTTTTAAAGCCAAATTATTATATTTAAGACCAGAACCAAGTAGAACGATAGTTTATGAATTAATTGCTGGCGTTCTCTTAACTAGATGTCTCTGCTAATTGTACATTAGATTAATAGCCGAATAGTAAAAACATTAAAAATACGTTATGTCCTCGGATTTATTGTCCATGGGAGGGTTGAGTTATTTCATGCTCTACATGCCGCATGTAGGAGGAGGGATCCCTTGAAATAGAGCATATTTGTTTATAATAAGTTTAGGGTAAATTTCTACTGTTCCTTCTGTTTGCAGAACACGGTTGGTTCTACTGTACCATTTTAGCTTCGGCAAAGCTTTTTTTAAAAAACAGGAAATTTTCATGCCCTTAGAACTCACACCACTATCGGTTTCGTGCGAGAGACTGGGAGAGAAGTTAGACCAGGGACAATCGCATTCAGTCGCAGACAGAGGAAGACCTCCGTCTTATTTACACGGGCAAAATTATAAATAATCGGATGTCTCGAGGAATGTGGGAGGGGCGCCAGTCGGGAGATGGCGTAAAGGGCGAGAGCGCTCCCGTCACTGGCGGTGGCGTCTGCAGGGGGGCTGAGGGGTGGGCGAAGGTTGGGTAGTCTCCTGGCTCTCACTCTCTCCCCTTCTTGTACCGCGGGTGGAGTTGTTTGTTTCGGCGCACGTGGGGCAACCTTTCGGGAAAGTGGTTGACCCATGTCGGAGGCAAGTTGGACGCAAAGGTGTTGGGGACCGGGAGGTCAGACTCTTCTTCTTCGTATTTCCAATGATTTTTATGGGTGGATCCCTGGAAAGGTGGGTTTCTGGGAGAGAAGGAACGCGTTGCCTAAATCGAGCGACAAGCGTGGTAATAATTGTGGAATATTATGCACGCTTTCCGCGTAATACCGCTAACGACTCATGATTATGCCGACAATTGACTCACGGTAGTGCACGTTACGTTGTCTGTGACATAATCGAATCTCCGCTTAAGGGCTCCATTTTTCTTCGATTAACTTGAGAATGATCGTATCTTCATCAGGAATGGGGGCGAGGGAGGTTGGTTGTCCCACCAACCTCTCTAGTCCAAAGCCATGTACTAGAAGAAATGGTAAGCGCTAAACTCCACTCTATGTAAGTGAAGAGAGGAAATTGTTCATAAAATTCCAATCCAGCTTAAGAAATGGTGAAAGTTTGGAGAAGTAGTTCGAGGTTGAATCTTATATTAGAAGAGAAAATAGTGGGAATTCGGGAAAGAGAATTTGCGGGAATAGCGATTTGAATTACGCAGAAAGTAAGATGAGCTGAATAATGACATAATTGGGTCAGGTGGTGTTCAAGTTAAGTGTCATGGTCTTCTCATATTGTCAAAATAAACGTAAAATTTACAGAAGAAATTATAATTTTCGCAACAATATATTTGTGATAAAATGTCAGTATTACGTGATAGAATAAATTTAATGGGGTGATATTTTAGAATTACATTTCAAATATTTGCCTCTTCATATTCCATGACAATGCCCTGGTGGTTTCCGTGAAAGGCGAAAATGTCACATTTTGGAAAGCATTTACATGTTTTTAATAAATGGATAACATTTATGCCCGGCACGCGAGTACAAAAACCTGATGTCTATCAAAGTCATGATGAAAAACCCTAAATTTGTGCTGATTAATTTCAAGTAAAGGGTATCTTCCCACAAAGCAATAATGTACAGCGAATGAGCACATCCACAAGATGAAGGCGCCAATAAAACATGCTCGGAACTGTCGTGCTCAATGTGTTAGTTTACATGGAAAGAAAATCTAGACTCATAAAAACTGAGAGCCGATATTTCATAACCCACCCACTTACTTGGTTGTCGGATAAGATTCGCCGTCCATTAACAAGCAATAAAAACGATGCATTCCCGACATGAAAGACTATCTTTCGTCGTTCTTAAAGGTCACAATAAAGACATTTTCCAGCATCTTTATCTTTCTGTCGACAATTGGAGGAATTCTTTATATTATATATGTTCACAGTGTGCCAGTTCTTACGTTAAACATGCCTACATTGAATATAGAGCACAATTTTTTTTTAAACTGCGTAATGAATCAATTAGCATTCTGTAAAAGGAATAAATATTAGAAATATAGGACAGTTATGAAGTACCTCTAAGGTATTAAAAATACTTGATAACTGTGCGGGACCTGGAACAAATAAAACTGGCGTTTAAATATGTCTTCGTGATAAATGCATTAGTTCAGCAGGGTCTTAATCTTTCGAAGAGCCAACCAGCCTCCCAAAGCATTCGAAACGGAGGTTGGTTTCATAGACGAGGGTAGAACTCACTTGATACTATACCCATCGGTGTGTAATTCATATACAAGGTTAGGGAGCCAGTACCTTTCCGTGCCGTCGACGGTTCCCCAGGACTCTCTGGTACCCGAAAAATCAGACCGCTTGTGTAAAGCTAAGGGTTTTCAGAACTCTCGTCCGAAATCGAACCCGGGTCCTCCGCTCGGCAGCTTATCAGTCTATCCATTTGGTTACGGCAAAGAACAAATTTAATTAATTTTAGCTTTTGTTTGACTTGAGACCTTAGCATGGTATTCATAGCGAAACCAAAAAGGGTTAATTTTTGGAAGTGTATTTGATAGCAACTTCGGTATTTCGGTTTAGATTTCTCTTTCTAGCTACGGTGTAATACAACTAAAGAAACGTCACTAATTCTTTATGGACAGCTATTCGTACTTTGGACATATTACAAATCTATATGATAGAACGCCAGTATGTTAAATGACCTTAAGCACCACAATACTACCTTAGATATGCAGGGTTTAGCTAGCTAAAACCCGAAATTCCTGCGAATATGTAACTACATAATTATGGCTAATGTTGTAGTTACGTATTTGCATAATAATATAACTTATATAAGAAACTTTGTTAGCTCACAAGGTGGTGATAGCGGAGTAATGCATGTTTGTGTAACAGTTTTAAACGTCGCATGTCTATTTTTAAGTTAATTCTCCGTATCTTTTGGTCATTATTACCCCAGTTATGAAGGATATTCAATGTCGTAAATGTCGTTG
The DNA here is from genome assembly GCA_037158775.1 of Hetaerina titia. Classification (NCBI taxonomy): domain Eukaryota; kingdom Metazoa; phylum Arthropoda; class Insecta; order Odonata; family Calopterygidae; genus Hetaerina; species Hetaerina titia. The sequence continues at coordinate 61,474,267 of CM073774.1, forward strand.
AATGTCGTGTCGCTACTTAAAATAATGACGGATAACTACCTAAATCTTTGTCCAATCAGAACATGACCTAACCGCCAATATCATTTAAGAGTTTTATTCCTCCTGATGCGTATTTTGATGTATTCGCCTATAATATTTACAGAATGTCTTTTTTTTTGTACCGTTAAAGGTAGGTTTTGAGTGGGCACAGAGTAGCTAGTGCTCCATTTCTAATCCTCTTCTAACGATGCGCAACCTGTAACCCGGCATTACATTATGCCTCTTCCTCAATGTCGCATACCCTCCCTCCCGTTTCATTCCGTCCAGCATGCCCATTCTGTAGCCCCCGTACGTCTCCTGCAAAAGGTCTGGGTGGCGGCGTGGCAACGTCCTCGTCTGCCTACCCACTTGTCGCGGGTTCGATTCCCGCCTACGCGGGTTTTCCTTTGCTCGGGTTTCTATTATGTTTATTCTTAAGTTTTTCATGCAACAGTCCATTTTTTTCTCCCGGCCGAGATTTCTTGTTTATAACCCCACCCCACGCGTTTTCCTTTGCCGACTACTACAATTCAATCTTCTATAACTTTAGGTGTACTCTCTTGGATACGGGTCCAAGTTTTCTCGTCTAATTGCTCGTTTAATTTGTATCTATAATCTTCCCACCGACACACTGCTACACGCTACACTGGTTGGAAATTCCTTTTTGTCGGCCAATAGAAATCTTGTCGTCAGTTTTATATTTAATACCACAGGTACTCCATGCCGATCGTCCCCCTTCGCTATTAATTACTTTATAACTCCACTCACTCTAGACCCTTCTATATTTCCATTTCACTTAGTTTTCATTATCCTGTTTCTAAGGTGCCATCCCGATGACCCATCATAAATTAGCCCCTTAAAGAATCTTTAAGAGGTGTAGTGTGAACAGGAATTCAGCTTGTAGCTAGCTTGGTTTCTCAATAAATTTTACTTTAAAAGTGAGTGTAAAACCTGACCATAACGAAACATGTGCATAATTAAAACATAAATCCTTTTGTACGCTAAAAGAGTCGTCGATGTTCATAAGTGTA